>CM043725.1:14469436-14765764 GCA_023969325.1 Oryzias curvinotus
AAGATTTTTTTTTTCATGCTATATGCAAACGTCTCAGTCCTTAAAGCCAACAGATTACAACCCCCCCCCGCCCCCCCCCCCCCCCTCCACCGACATGCTGCTGTCATGTTAAATGTAGGTTGCAGCTCCAGAATGGAGAAGAAATAACTATGCCAAACGGTTCGAACAGGGCGTGGCTCGCGGGGCGGTCGCCCGTGCCAGGCGGTCGCCCGTGCTCGGGCCCGCTAAATGCTACTTGTAGCTTTAATTTTTTCATTTATTTTTTTAAGTCAGCAGTTTTAGTCTTTTTGATACCTGTTTTTTATTGTTCTTATACTCTTATCTCATTGTTTTCATATTCCTATGTCATTGATTTTTATACTTTTATGACATTGTTTTTATCTAATACTTTTTACGTCATTTTTCTTATACCTGTTTGAGTGTTCTGTTTTTATCATTAAGTCTTTTATATGTTTTTTGTACTTTTGTAGCAAGTGGACCTTGAGTATGTAATAAAGCTTATCACTATTATAACGTTACTTCCTCAAGAAACAACAATCCCAATCCACATTGTAATGTAGATTAGTGAAGAACAGTCAGCACAGCCAGCACCGCCCCCAGGCTAACACACCCACACACTTTCTCTGTGGAGCTAACGGTGATTGGCGAAACGCTTTTCTTTTATATGCACAGCATGCATGTCCATCTTCACAAAAGTTCTGATGTTGTTTGTTTTTGTGGGCAAGACATAGACATGCTGGCGAGGCCGGCTCTAGGTTGACAACATGTAATGGCCAATACCCACAAGGAGAGAAAGGCGGTGCCTCAGAGATTAAGTTGTTTTACTTCTAGTTTGAAAAATAATATTCAATAAAAAAATAAAAAAAGTATTTTGTGCGCCCAAGGTAATATATATATACATGGATCATATACATGGATATTGTTCACTACAAGAGGCTTTAGGACAGCAAGGTATATTCCCTTTAAGTCGAGTTGCCTTGGATGAAGGAGAACCTGCTCCGACATGTTACTACTTTGGGAGGGACCCTGAAAATGGTGTGTTAATATGGGAAGACTGCAACTCCAAAAAGAACATTATTTTCTATAAATAAACACAGTTCTCATATTAAAAACAGTTAAAAAGGTAAAACTTTTTCTTCCCTTTGTTTTTAATGCTTCATAGAATTTCAGAGTAAGACCTTGGTTGGGGTTAAAGCTGTTAACTTTCACCCACGTGTGCCGGTAGAAATGGACATTTCTTTCTTTAGCTTTGAATAAAGAGTGTGAACAGTGGAGTGTCTTTTGATTTCCCTGGATAACAAAAGGTTAATTGAAGAAATAGAGAATGAAAGCGCTCGCTAGAAGATAAATAGCCTGTTAATGTCAGGCTGACTGTGGCCCAAAGATTCGCTTCTGCCAGGATTGATAAAGCAAATTCCCTGAGACCAAAAATGGAGAAGGAGCAGGCTGGAAGTTATTATTACGGCAGAGTGAACCGCGTGTCCAGATGTGCGCTCATATTCTTGGCGATTCTGTCCACCAGCTTCGGTCCAGAGCGTGGATGTGAAGCCAGGAGGTTTCAGGGCGAATAGACAGAACGGAAATCATTCATTGGTGGAAGGAATTCTGGAGTTATTGGCTCTGGTCCAGTCGTTGAACTTCTATAAATCCTAGGTTCCAGGCTCATGACTTCACAGACTCTTCCCTTCAACGTCATACTATCCTTACATCAACCTATAACTGCTTGTTATTGTTAGTTTCCCCTCTGTTCTATTAAATAAAACACATAAGCTCAGCCATCATATAGATCCTGCTAAAGCACTCCTAAAGGCAGTGTCACACTGCCGCTATGTACAATTTGCGCATACAGATGAAAACTGGTTGTACGTGAATATACATGGAAAAAGTGAGAAGTTCTTTATGTGAAATTTCACAGATGTATCACAAATAGACTACATTAAAACCACAGAATAAATATGATTAAACCATGCAAAGAACACATACACTTGCACTTCATTCATTTTCCTCACTTTGACATGTGAAGCCCTGGGCAGAAATCCCATCGTGTCAGCACCATGGTCAGCACCCGCCTCGGGCCCTCTCTATGCTTTATTTTAGTATAACAGTCGGATTCCTCCACCAGTTCTAAGTCAGCTGCTTTAGGCGCCAGACTAGGCAGCCTGCAGCTGGTGGATCTGCGAGAAAGGCCTGGCGCAAGTCGCATCTGCCCCCGCCGTACCCAGCTCCCTCTTGCTACCCACCTTCCCCGGACGAACCGGAAGGAGGGAGCAGGACACCCCCACTCAGTATAGACTGCTGAAGAGGTGAAAGGTTGGCCGATTTACACAACCGTCACACAATACACCCATCATGCATAAAACTGCATGATATTGTGCTGTTTAAATGCAGTCTATTAGTGATTCATGCATCACTTGTGTAAATTTAACCTGATATATGCGCTATAAACACCATATGAAAATGACACATTGGAGAACACGCGTGAAAAGTCTGTTAGACATATGTGGAACGGTTGTAGAAAGACACAAATTTGCACGTGCATCTGGCAAAAATCACATGCAATTGCATATGACTCTTGTAATAATTGTGTATGAACCACATAAAATACACACGAACTGCGTAATTCTCAACCTACCAAACCTAATCGACCAAATATTCTGAACAGCTCTAAACTAAACTCACATAAAGAGCCCAAACCCTCAAAGAACATCGGCGGACATCGACAAATGACAAACGCACAAAACACTTATGAATTACATTTATCACACACGCATCACGAAAGACTGATATAACATAAATGGACAATAAGCAAAATGTACGTAGTGGCAGTGGGACACGGCTGCTGTAAACCTCAGTCACATGCACCCGTACCGGTGCTGCGGATATTTTCTGCAACTGCAGCAAACTGATTTCCTTAGATTTAAGAAAATTCTGACTGTTGGAATGATGGGAGTTTGTGACGCTTACCCTTTCAGAACTCCAGTGTTGATATTTTTTGATTTACCATAACTCTTTAACCTTTTACAGGATTAATGTAAATCAGTAAATGATGACGTGGAGAAAATCGACCGTTGTGCAGCACTTTACGAACATAAAGTACTAGTTAGCTACCAAAGTAAAGTGTTGCATCTCAGCGTGTCAGAACCAATCAATAAGGATTATTGCTTGGATTCATGGATCTGTGCAAACATCTCAAGCTTTCGGTCTGGCAATCGTTTGCATCATTAAGACTGTAATTACAAAATCAATAAGTAGTAAGTTTGAACTATTAATATCTTAGAAACACACAGAGGAGGCAATGGCGACAACTTATTGAAGAACTTTTACAGAAGATATTAAGATATTAAACTATCATAAACCAGTCATGCTCAGCATTTGACATATTTTTGGGGGATTGTTCCAAGAAAGGTTTTCCAACATTGCCTCAAGAATCCAGCAACAGATACAACTGCAGGGAATTTGAATAAAACTAAAAACTTGATGTGTTTGTACAGCCCGCAAGTCAACAACGACCCCTGCAATCAATGCCTGGTATCCACTGACTGTATATGAGAACTGGACTGAGTGACCCCCTCCCCTCTCAATTCCAAAAAGCCAAAATCCCATAGACTTCTATCAAGAAATAAACAGCTATTACTTAGTCAACTTATTCAAGTTATACATTGGCCAATCTGATACCTCAATAAAAGTATGCAGTTTCATGTTGAACTTTGGAAATATTTGATTGACAGATTCTCCTAAGCCCACTTTCAAAAAGTAGGGGTGAGGCTGATACTGACATCATCTGGTTCCAACGCTCTATTGCAAAAAAAAAAAATAAAAAGACAACTGAATTGACTTTATTTGGTTGGAACCAGAAGTAAGTCATTTTCTACAGGTGACATCACACTCACTCAGTCAAGTTCTAATATAGAGTCAATGCAGGCAACAGGAAGTAACACTTGTTTTTGGAAGCCTAAGGCCCCTGCGTGATACTGACTGCTCCCCACACCTCCATTCCACGCTGCATGCGTGAATTTCTCATGCACGGCGCTCATCTTTTACCCATAGAAGTTAAAACGTCTCTGGAGGATGGCAGACAGCACGGCTGACTTTCAAGAAATTCTGCAATCGAGTGCTTTTCTGGAACTAAACGGGTGCAGCAAATCCTCTCAAAATCCTTTTAGGCACCGTGGCAGGAGAAGGGGAGGAAAAAAAAGAAAAGTTTCTTCCAGGCAAACATGCAGGTTTGTTGGGTTGACGCTGTGCTCAAGGTAAGGACACTGGCCAGTTTTTTCCTTTTTTCCTAGGTTAAAAAAGAATGTCAACACAACACAAACCACAAGGTGCTCAGCATGTTCTGACAGAGCTTCAAGGGAAAGGTTTTGGATGTGAACAGCTTGATGTTTCCATTCAATACCCTGAAGTGTGCTGTTTTGCACATCCCTTTATGTTTTAATTTGACAGTAAAGGGACCATTTAAAGTGTCACTTTCCCTTTTCTGTGTGCCCATGACCGGGACGTCTTGGATTTAATGTTCCGCTTCCTGCGACAAAGGTGAAAGTAAAAAAGTCGGTGTGACTATCTGCTCGGCTGCAGATTTGGCTGAGATGAAACTCTGCGGCGGTGGTGGCAGTGATGCTAAGCGACTGACGTGCATGCCAATCCAGCCAATGCTTTCTTCAGGCTCTCCAATTTCTCTCAAGTTTGCAAAGAAACCGGTTTCCTCGCTCTGATTGCTATTTAAATATTTGGCTAAATGAGCATGGAATTGGTCTCAGTGGTTTGTTTGTCGATTTGCTTTTAGCTTTTTTTTTATTTCCTTCAGGCAGCAGATTGAATTATTTTTTTTTCCTAGACATTGAGAAGCCACACATGGGGAAGCAGGGGACTTTGCAAAATTACAGCACCCTCCTAATTCTACCTCCTCAAACACAAAAATATCCAAACAAACAACAATGGCCGACTGGTTATGTTTGAGATTTTCTGTTTTTTGAGGCACCGGGACGATTCATTTTCTGGCTTCATTTACAAGCTTTTCCATTTAAGATTTAAGCAGACCAACAAACAAATATCGTTTGGCAAAGATCCGGTCTTTGCCTAAGCCGCCTTGTTCACACGTAGGTGCACAGACTTATGGGATGTGTACTTTCACTCCAATTTGTGACAGCAGATAAACGCTTGGTTGTCCAGACATATTTTTAGCTCCTCCTTCCTCCTTAATTACCTGTTGGAAGGAGTTTGATTTTTGTTGATGCACTGCCTGCTGTTTTGGTCATTACAGGCCCCTGTAGGAAGTCGAGTGGCTGCCAAAGAAGCTTAGCAGCAGCCCGGTGCTGGAAGTGTGCCTGTACTCACCTGGGGTAAATGAAGACAGGATTTCCTGCTGACTTTGAGGCCAGTCCTGCCCTCGGGGGCTAATCTAATGTTGAAGAGCGCCTGCAGGGCACACTGCGCCGCCTGGGTCTTGGCCAGCTTCTTGCTGCGTCCGCAGCCCTCAAATATTCGCCCGTCCACGCGCACTGCCATCACAAAGTTTCGCAGCCGCCTGCCCTCGGCTCGCTCCGACAGACAGGCGTAGCGCAGGCCTGGTCGGAGCTCGTTGAGCAAAGCCACCGGGCCCTTAGGAGCGTCCGGCTCGGGAACGATCCCCCCCAGTCTCTGTTGAGCCTGCACCATGAGGTCCAGCGTGTGGCGGAGCAGGCGTCCATGTCGGAGCAGCTCGCTGGACAGCAGCTCACTGGACAGCAGCTCGCTTTCACTGGCTGAGTTGCAGAGTGAGAGGCCGTCCGAGCACGACGAAGACTCAAACTCCTTAAAGAGCGTGTCAGGGAAGTCCGCCTGGTCTGAAGTAAAGTCTGCCGTAGGGTTGGAGATGTTTCCCATGGCCAAGTGAGCCTGAGGAGCATTTGGGAACTGGATGAAGGACTTGAGGGCTAGCTCAGCAGCCCTCATCTTAGCCTTCTTCTTCGTGGGTCCCGTTCCCTCAAATGTCAGTCCATTGACCTCCACCGCAATGGAGAAGACGGGAGCGTGGACGGGCCCCGTCTGGGACACCATGCGGTACTGCAGACCCGGCCGGAGCTCGTTCAGCTGCACCAGCGCATTCTTTGGAGCTTCAGACCAGGAGAGTTTCTTATAAATGAGTCGTAGCTGACACAAGTGCCCGTTGTTGTCTTCCTCGAGAGGCCGCTTCCTCTTCAGACCGGAGCTCCCGCTTCTCGCCGAGTCCGAACAGAGAAGGGGCTGCCGCTCTCCGGAACCAATGGAACAGTCCTCCAAGTTACCAATATTCCTGTTTTCCTTTACCTCTGCGCTGCTGGTGCCTGCAGTAAAAACAAAACATTAAGGTCAATAAAAATGACAGAAAACACTCCAAACACAAAACGCAGCCATTACTGCACGGCGCTCCCGCCTATCCTGGCCGAACAAAACGAAGCAGGGAAAATCTCTCCAGGCAGATTGAGCCACTTGATACACAATGAAATGGTAATGAACACATCTACAGTCATCTCCCTGAGCTGAGCCCACTCCATCGCTGGAGCCCGCTATCATATATAAGTATTTTAAAACCCTAAAACAACCCCCCCCCCCCCCCCCCCCCCCCCCGAAACTGGCGATATTATCCGCCAAATAATCCTGTAATCTGCCTTCAAATTGCTTGGGAATCTGTGTAGTGGGTAGGAAACATTGGTCCCTGCGGCCACTGGCAAGCATCAATCCTATTTGTAATGGGGGTGGGGGGGTGGCTGAGTGGCATACATTCCAGGAAAGGATAAAAGGAATGTCTGTAGTTTGCTTTATTTCACACTTGTTTCCTTTTGCAGAGTCTGAACAGCTGAAACGCGCTCTTCAAATTGTGTTATGCTGAAGCAGCGTTGCATGTTTGATGGGAAAATGAAGGAAAATAGGGGGTACTAGTGTTTCTACAGAACTATTAATGATGGGATGGGGGCTGTTAGGGCAGAAGACAGCATCTATGCATCTGGATTTGAGGACTTCTTCATCACTTCTCACGATCTGAAGCGAACAAGCCCATTTCCCAAACTCATGCATGTGACAGAGAGATCCGTTTCACATTAGGCCCACTGAAAGAACAGCGGCGGAGGCTTACTTAAACTGTCCTCGTCCTCCATGTTTCCAGTCCCAGGGATTTTGTACTTGAAGGGTGCGATCAATGCAGACAGCATGCTGACTTTCTCTGGGGGAGAGACGAGAGAGATGTAGAGTCAGCATGAGGGCAGCTCTGGAGCTGTTCAGATGGTTTTATCGAAGAGAGCCGGCGATCATCGGCCCGACACAGAGGAAGCATGCGCACCCACACACAACTCAGCATAAAACACACACAACAAAGGGCACTGTTTACATTTATAGCTTTTTTCCCTCAAATATAAACATGTAGCACCATGAACATGAATATTTTTAATCTAGCCAGCAACTTCATTTACTCCTGAAACCTTCGCGGTGCTGTTAGAATCTAAAGCTATGTTCACATCACCCTTGGAAATGAGCGTTTGAGCGAACACATCCACTGAAAAGTCTATATAAATAAGTGTTTAGGGCTTCCATGTTCCAAATTCTTGCATTTTCACATAGCTACGCAAGTTTCTACAATCCTTTTTAGGCTTTACATACAAGGCGTGTGGACATAGAACAAGCATTGCAATTTAAACCAGGTGGAACTTTACCAAATCAGAGACTTGGAGTTGGTTGTGACAAATGGATGGTGTCCCTTTTAATTCACAGAAGTGCTAGCTGTTTGAAAACTGATCATGGAGGAGAAATTTCTTGTCGGAAATAGTCTTTCATGTCAGAATAGAGCTGTGAAAGAAAAGCCCTGATAAGCACCGCTTCGACATTTTGCATCAAGCTCCTTCTAACTGTGGGTGGGGAACAGAAGAAAAAGATAAAGAAGAAGAAGCCCCTCCCTAGTTGTCCATTGTGAACACCGTGGGCTAAATGTGCGTTTAGCCCAGTTGGCTTATGCTAAGCCTGGTGTATTGGTAGAAAGGTTAACCTCTGATCAGAAAATTACAGGTTCAGTTTCCGCCTGGCCCATCCATCTGTCATTGGACAAAACACTGAAACCCACATTGGTCCTGGTGGTTATAGGTCAGCGCCAGTGTTTTGCAGCAGAGCCGCCATTGGTGTGTGCATGAGTGAATGAGACTGTGACAGCAAAGAACGTTTGGCCTACTTAGAAGGTAGTAAAATCCTATATAAGTACATACCATTTACCATATATGTATTGAAATTAGCCCTGAGAGCTGTGACAGGAAGGGCATCCGGCGTAAAAATATCCGCCAAACCGCCTGTGAAGCTGTGGCAACCCCTGAAAGGATGTGCCAAAAAGTGAACAACAGACTTTTCCATGACATTCTAATTTGTTGGAAAGGGTGAGCACCTATATTCTATATCTGTATATCTATATTCCCATATAGTACAGATAAGTACAGATTCTCAATATTTGCTTCATATTTATATTTATCAATGGTGTGTCATGAAACAGGCCGCACGGTGGCGCAGTGGTTAGCGCTCTTGCCTCACAGCAAGAAGGCCCCTGGTTCTTAAACCAGAACATTAACGGGGGACCTCTCTGTGTGGAGTTTGCATGTTCTCCCCGTGCATGCGTGGGTTCTCTCTGTGGGCTCCGGTTTCCACCCACCGTCCAAAAACATGCTTCACAAGTAAATTGGTCATTCTAAATTGCCCCTATGTGTGAATGTGAGAGTGCATGGGTGTGTGATTGTGGCTCTGTGACAGACTGGCGATCTGTCCAGGATGTCCCCTGACTTTACCCCTGTGACCCTGAAAGGGAATAAACAGAATAGAAGATGAATGAATGAATAGAAGATGAATGTCATGAAACAGACATTTAGTACTCATTTTGATGAAAAAAGAAAAGTTGCACTGGTGTCTCCAGTATTTAAAGAAAGAACAACTTTACGCTGTGTGGTGGCGCATTGGTTCGCTCTCTTGCCTCACAGCAAGAAGGGACCTTTCTTCTGGCACTCCGGCTTCCCACCATCCAAAAACGTGGTTTGGACGGTTACTCTAACTTGTCCTTAGGTGTGAATGTGAGGAGAGTGCATGGCTGTGTGGTTAGTGGTCCTGCGGCAGACTGGCGACCTGTCCAGGATGTCTCCTGCCTTCGCCCATGAGTGGCCAGGATAGGCTCTGGCAGCCCCATGACCCCCGAAAGGAACAAAACGGGTTTAGAAGATAAATAAAAAAAACCTAATAATTAATAATGTAATTCTTTGATTTTCAACTGTGTTTCCCAGAGCGCCAATAGTTTCATTGCAGCACAGAAGTTTAAACACAGCTTATTCACTTGATAGCAGTCAAACTTAGAACCACATATAGTAGAAAGAATAAGCCTAGCTTCTTCTCTTTATCAGCTCCTACTTGTTGACATTTGCTCTGCTCTGTTTCTCCCCGAAGCTGCTGCTGCCCAGGTGTGCGTGTTGTTTACAGTGTGAAGCCCTATTAGAGCCATTGCTTGGTCTGATGCTCTCCACGCAGCACTGAGCAGAATTGACAGATTAGTCTGGCTCCTTAATTAAACCTCCTTTCTCTTCCCAACATCAGCTAATGATCAATAAAAGAGAAAGGTAAGGGAGAAGCAACAAGGAGGGAGCAAATAGTACAAGGAGGCGATAAAGTTGAAAAAAACTAAACAAAAGTTGACAAAGATGTAGCCTGGCGTTAATGCAGGTTTGTAGAAGGTCAAAAAGTAATGCGACTGAGATATTCTTTTGTATGCCTCACATATTTTGCTTTTCTCAGCAGCACATTTGTAATAAACACATTTTAATAAACGTGCAATGTTGTGAACGAGCTCAGCGGCTGGTGCCCTCTATTGTCGCAGAGCAACAGCACTGGAGGGCCTCCATGAGTCACTTTGAAACACATGGTTACACTCTAAACACGAAGGCTGGAGCTCTGCTACTCCTTGTGGGCCGACAGTACAATAAAAGCATTTGCATCCTGACCTAATTACCGACTAAAGACCAACACAAGCAGCAATTTAGCTACAAACGACTCCCACAGCCGAAAGGGTCATTATATAGACCCTTTTCAAATCACTGCACATTGTTTTTTTAGAGCCCCTTATGTTCCATCCATAACAAAAAATTACAATAAAAAGCAAAATGTTATCACATTACGTGTTTTCAAATGTGCAAAATTAGATTTCCTGAAGGTTTTGCCGGCTTGTGCATTTGTTCACACAATGCATCCATTTCCTTTGTAGCGTGAAAGACAAGTGTTCGCATCAAGCATGAAATTAGAGCACACACGGAGGCAATTATAACACGGGAGCCCAAGGTTTAACAACGGGGCCCCAAATGCCTTTAATGTATATTTGATAATCCTGTTTTGTTAACGGATCTAAACCCGACGCTCAAAAGCTTCTGTCAAGCCAAAGGGCCCACAGGGCGACGAGGCATCAGGGCCAAACGTATCACAGAACACTGTATGATACTATACTCTTTCCTCTTGGGCAGATCTATTAAAAAAAACAACTCAAGACAAATTGCAAACTATTGAACAGATCTAAAGCAGAATGCCTATTATGTAAGATGTTTTTTTAAGGCCTTGTCACACAGCCATTACGTACCTTTACATACTGCACAAATGAAAATTGGTCATACGTGAAAAGAGTGGGGACTTTACAAAGTTACAACCACGGTAGAAGTATGAATTACGTAATTTTAATGTGATATGTGCGTCATATACACAATATTTTAGTTATACATTGGTGGTATGTGCATAAAAAGTCTGTCAGACAAACGTGAAGAGCCACAAATTTGCATATCCATCTTGCAGAAATCCCCCACAATTGCATGAGATTTACGTAATAATTGCCTATAAACTATGTAAAATATGAGTAAATTGCATAATTTTCAGCTGACCAAAGTTTTGAACAGCTCAAAACTGAATTCACGACCTGACGGCCGAAATGCTCAACGAACATCTGCACACATCGACGAATGACGAAGAAACACTAATGAATATCAGGCATGTATCACAAAAGACCAAAACTTCATTTGTGGAAAATACAAGGCATTTGGGTTGACTACAAATTCACTTTAAGAAGTACACACATGCTTGAATATTTTGAGTTTTGCTTTAACACATCTTCTTGTAGTTTGGACTCTTGAACCTGTCTTTAGCACGTTCTTGAGCGCGTGTCCAAAGCCTGGTGTGTCCGCGAATTCTCCCATTACTATCTAACTGCCAAAAAATGATATAATGCGGGACTTTCCATTGTCAATTCAGTCTCCGTTTTTTTGCTATGTTGGAGCCAGAAGTGGTTAGTATGCAGTGACTGGTCCAAGTTGGTCTGCGTCAACGTTTCTATGGCAACCATTCTCACCAGTCAGGAGTGAGCTTGTTGGAAGTCCACAGCCCTCCACTTGAAATGGAGCAACACAAAATCGTCAAACGTTTCAAACACTTGATGTGATACCAGCTACTTTTAGTGACGCTTCTGATTGGTCAGTCTCTAACTTAAATAACTTGCTCTACAAAAAAAAGAGGACTATTAAGAATACGGTGGCCCAGAAGGGTCACAACACAACACTTAACTTTATACACAACACACTAACTTTACACACAACATAACTTACACACAACACATTAACTCACAACACAACACATTAACTCACAACACAACACATTAACTTTACACACAACACATTAACTCACAACACAACACATTAATTACAACACAACACATTAACTTACACACAACACATTAACTCACACACACATAACTCACAACACAACACAGTAACTCACAACACAACACATTAACTCACAACACAACACATTAACTTTACACACAACACATTAACTCACAACACAACACATTAACTCATGGCCCAGAATGGTCACAACACAACACATTAACTCATGGCCCAGAAGGGTCACAACACAACACATTAACTTACCTCACAACACTTTAACTCACAACGGAAGTAAAGCAGCAATTGAAGTGCTTTTATTCTGAAATTTGTACTGGGCTGAGCGGCTAACTACCTAACAGAAAGTAACGTCACAGTGAGCTGTGGAGGGAGCATGTTATTGCTACAAGACAAGCTAGCAGCAGTGTTGCCAGAAACTTTCTCTTTATTATGGTTCTCCTTCCTCTAAACACACACAATATGAACGCACACTCCTCCCTCCGCTCTGACACCCCCCTCTGTCGCTGCACGCGCGCTCCTCTCCTCTCCTTTTTTCCGCTCTGTCCTCTCGCACAGGCACGTGCAGTCCCCAACACACACGCTGCGCGCGCTCCTCTCCTCTCCATCTCTCCACATTCTTGGTGTCTAGTGTTGCGGAGTGGGTGTGTTCGTGTGTTGGGGACCGCACGTGCATGTGAGAGGAGGAAGGGAAGAAAGGAGAGGAGAGGAGCGCGCGTGTGTGCAGCGCGAGGAAAGAGAACCATAATAAAGAAAGTTTCTGGCAACACTGGCTTAGCTTCTCGTAGCAATAACAGCTCTCTCCACAGCTCACTGTGACGTTACTTTCTGTTAGGTAGTTAGCCGCTCAGCCCAGTACAAATTTCAGAATAAAAGCACTCAATTGCTGCTTTACTTCCATTGTGTTAAAGTTGTTGTGAGGTAAGTTAATGTGTTGTTGGACCATTCTGGGCCATGAGTTAATGTGTTTTGTTGTGAGTTATGTTTGTGTTGTGAGTTATTGTGTTTTGTTGTGAGTTATTGTGTTGTGTTGTGAGTTAATGTTTGTGTTGTGAGTTATTGGTTGTGTGTAAGTTAGTGTTGTGATTCTTGTGTTGTGTTGTGAGTTACTGTGTTGTGTTGTGCGTTCTTTGTTGTGTTTGCGTTCCGTGTTTGTGTTGTGCGTTCTTGTGTTGTGTTGTGCGTTCCTGTGTGTGTGTTGTGCGTTCTTGTGTTGTGTGTCCCGTTCCTGTGTTGTGTTCCTGTGTTGTGTTGTGAGTTCCTGTGTTGTGTTGTCCGTCCTGTGTTGTGTGTGCGTTCTTGTGTTGTGTTGTGCGTTCCGTGTTGTGCTTCCTGTGTTGTGTTGTGCGTTCCTGTGTTGTGTTGTCCGTTCCTGTGTTGTGTTTGCGTTCTCTTGTGTGTGTTGTGCGTTCCTGTGTTGTGCGTTCCTGTGTTGTGTTGTGCGTTCCTGTGTTTGTGTTTGTCGTTCCTGTGTTGTGTTGTTGTGCGTTCTTGTGTTGTTGTGCGTTTCCTGTGTGTGCGTTCCTGTGTTGTGTTGTGCGTTCCTGTGTTGTGTTGTGCGTTCCTGTGTTGTGTGTCCGTTCCTGTGTTGTGTGCGTTCCTGTGTTGTGTTGTGCGTTCCTGTGTTGTGTGTCCCGTTCGTGTGTTGTGTGTCCCGTTCGTGTGTTGTGTCTCCCGTTCCTGTTGTGTGTTGTGCCCCTTCTGGGCCCCGTCCGCCCTTTAGCATGTATCAGAGCAAGAATGGTTATTCTGAAAACTAGAATGACTAAGTAATAGCTGTTTTTTATTTATTTATGAAGTCTATGGGATTAAGGCTTCTTGGAACCAGCAGGTACTTCCTCAGTCCAGTTCTCTTATACAGTCAATGGCAAGACAGAATAAAGTGAGACTTTTGTTTATTTTAGCCAGACTTCGGCGGTCATTTAAGATACTACAATATGTAGCATTTCCTCATTGGCATCAAATTCTGTAACAAAATGTGAGGGGTCGCTTTTCAACAGCAAAAGAAACAGTTTGGCCTTTTTATTCATCATTCAATCTTTACTTCTATGAGTTTGGTGTTAGAGGAGCTTTTGTTTATTCCATTCTGCATATTTCATGCTACCCTGAAAAGAAAAGTCTGATTGTCAGTACTACGCAGCTCTCTTTTCAGAAAGAAGCCCTTGAGTAGAAAATATGAGTGATTTCAATTCCTCTGACGTTGTGCAGCTCAGTTGAGAGGTCATCCTTGAAATGCCACCAGTGAAAGGTTTATGAAGTGCAACAGGAAGCACCGACTCTTGAAAAGTGAAAGAGATCTGCATAATATCACAGACAGTCAGTTTGAGCTTTTCTAATGAAACCGCTTTTTAGAGTAGAAAACAAAAATGAAACATGTCATCAGTGAGCTTATCGAGACGGGAAAGTTAAGGTGCCAAAGTGTTTTAATGACCTTACATGACACGTCTGAGTAGGCGGAGTTTGAGATCTGCTCTGTAAAAGTCTCGTTAAAGCTGAGGCAGAAAAAGAAAAGAGAAAAAAAAAACGCAGTGAAGTTAATCAAACGTGCCAACAATCACCTTTCGCTGATGTGGCCAAAGTTACCCCGCGTGCCCTTCACGGTGCGGTATCTGTCATCCATCCCCTCTCATTCAGGCGGGAGGAGGAGGTGGGGTGGGTGAATGATGGACTTGATGCAAATAGCCTCAGCTCTCCACCCCGACCCCCACCGCCGAACGGCGAGTGAAGACGTCGCTCATTTGTTTCCACCTCACAAAGGGCTGAGGCAGAGGACAGCCAGGTTAGATAGGTGGAGCTCTGGCAGATGGCCAAACACTCCAGATAGGGTGGTGCTCTGTCTCTTGGCGCCCCCCCCCCCCCTTCCTGTTCTAAGCAGAGGGTAATGAGCCCAATCAGAGTTCCCCATGGCTCAGCATAACGAATGGGTCAGATGAGCGACGGGAGACTATTGAAACAAGCGTCGGGTGGAGTGCAGGGTGGAGGAATCACAGACTTAGTTTACCTCCTGCCTGTCTCCCTGTCTTGTCTGCATCTTTCATAGCAAAAGCCACTGAGCCACTAAATGAGAGGCTGCATTGTTTCACCGAGGCATTAACGACTCCCGCCTCTTCTCCTCGGCGATAACAGCCGTGTAATAATACACACTGTTAAAGGGCCCATTTGCCTTTTTTTCCTTCTTTTTTCCAGAAGCATTTTAAATTTATCTTAAAACGTGAAGAACGTGTAGCCCAATCACGCTTTTTCTCACCTGCTGACAAATGCGCATACGATGCAAGGAAAGAAGGCAATTACCGAGCAGTGAAAAACTATTAGGCTTTCTTATGATCCAGATAATCAAATACTTTTTGATGTTAAGCAAAGATAAAGTGAAAACACTTTTTTATTCTAAGCAATTGAAGGCATTTCTTTAAAGAAAAAAAAATGTCATTACCTCCTTAACAGAATAACTGCCAATGCAGCCTCAACGAATAACAGTTTGTCTTTTACATGGCTGGTTTAATAGAATTTGAGTCCAGATGGTTTTCCTGCATTAATGGCTGCTAAAAACCAATAAAATTGTAACTCAATCAGGTTTCAGTCATGATTTTAATTCCGGCGCTGCACAACTTGTCATTTTTCAGTGGTGTACCTGTTATGTTTGGATTCTTGTCCCACTGCCAACATGGCGTAAATGGCGTATACTTGTATAGCGCTTTTCTACCTACAAGGACAAAGCGCTTTACAGTCACAGTCCCATTCACCCATGCACACACACATTCACACACTGGTGGTGGCTCCGCTGCCAAACACCGGCGCCTGCCTGCCACCAGAGGCAAGGAGGTCTTGCCCAAGGACACTTCGACTCATGGGCGTGCAAGGCAGGAGTCGAACCTGCAATCTTACAATCATGGGTTGATCGCCCTACCGCTGCACCACGGCCGCCCGGCCACACATATTTTGCAGCCTAATGCCATGAACTAATCTTTAAAGTGACGTTTTTTTTTAAACATCCATTCCAATAAAAATGGTTAATTGGGTGTTTTTAACATGCTTTTATGAAATTCATCTCATGATGGAGGACGTATATAAAGACAATTACCTTTGAAATGGCATTTTTTGGTATTTCTTTAATCAAACTGTTGTGAATTGGGAGCGGACAAAAGGTGTTGTTTAAAAAAGAGCTTCTTTGTGACGTAAAAAATATTTGGGCGGGTCACAAACACCCTGCTCTGAACTCTCAGCAATCGGGAGGGGAAGGGGAGCGGGGTTGCTCCACAATTGGTCCTACCCACTGCTATAGGTGACTTTGACTTGAACTACTGCCACTCTGCAAAATCTATCCTAGAAAATGACATTTTTTTTTTCTTTTACATTTTGGTTTAAAATGGCACAGAAATATCTAACAGACTACTGGGAACACCTTTAAAATAGACCAAACGATGACCAGAGTGGGACTTTAACCCTTTAACACCGAAGCTCTTCCTTGTAACAAGACATATAACACAGCTATTTGAACTATAAAAAAAACTATTTATATAATATATATATATATATATATATATATATATATATATATAGATATATATATATATATATATATATATATATATATATATATAATATATATATATATATATAATTATATTATATTATATATATTATATATATACAAACTATTTGAACTATAATTCTTCCACTGTTTACACAATGAACAATAATTTAAAGGATTCTGACAGGGAGAATAGCCGCTCTGTTTTGCATCAGAATTTATCCACTTCACTACTGTAAAGTGGTGCACATCAGCACAAAGCTGCTTTTCTCTGCTTCAAATCTGTTAGAATTACGTCAACTGCGTAAACAGTCAAAGAGTTTAAGGTAACTCGAAGTACATCAGCAGAGGAGCTACAGCTCAATCCACTACAGAATCACTGTTCCACATGCCTATGAGCAGTTCATCTTTTTCAACTTTACAAGAAAAAAAACACAAAAAACAGCCCCTGTTTGTTTCTCTGTGCAATGAAATTCTTAAAAACACATAGACTCCGTTGTCGCAAAAGGGTAGGAAGAGGTCCTTAATCCCCATACCATCATACTACCGCATTCTTGGGGGAAAACGCTGCTTCTCTTTAAATTCTATGCAAACAGCAACCCCTTTTCAAGTTCCAAATGTTAATTAAAACAAATGAGGTGAATCCCCTAAATAATTAGTGAAAATGTGCATCTATAATTCCAAGGAAACTTAGATTCAACCCCACACAGCTGTTTCTAAAGTCTGTGTCATTGGTTCATTAGGGAAACTGTTTACTGTTTTTGTTAAGAAAGGCCAAGTCATGCAAATTCAAGACTTCAACACTGTTTTTTTTAAAGACTCTGACCCAACAAGTGAAAGCATTGAGCTCCTAATACTATTAATTTACCCATAGGTTGTTCTCAGGATGTATTAGCTTATGCCTTAATAACATGCACTTATACAGAGGGTTGCCCCTGGAGGGTCACAGAGTGGAGCGTGCACTACTTAAAGAGAGCGCAAGTGGGTTTTGATGATTATATTATATCACATGTGTGGTTGACGATATGATTCATAGTCAATATTGGTTCATTTTGGATGATCCAATTTACTGACCTAAAATCAATACTTTTGCCAATAATTCAACCAGTGTGACTCAGAGATAAATGTCGGAACACTGTAAGTGTGTTTTCCAGAATTCTTGCAAGATAATCAAGTGTAAATTAAATATGTGTACAAAACAAACAAGTAAAAAAGAGTTCCATTTACATTTGAGTTTTACAAAGTTCAGCTCACTGTTGTTTTTTCACACCAAAATAATCCAAAGGGAACAATATTAGAACATTCTACCACACTGTGTCGTCACGTCTTTACAAAATTCAGTTGTCTACACATTGGACTGGAATGACAGACTGATCATTTTTTTGCTGTCACATGTGTGTTGTCTGCTGTGATGTCACTTGCTCGTTTTTACCTTATAGTAAAATAAACCTACCGTGTCTCAGTCTAAATGGTATTTTCCAGTATTGAAATAATTATTTAATTTCATTTTAAAACAATTGCATAATGGTATAGGTCGATTCAATTAACAACCTGCCTTCAGATAGATGTGGGTGGATCGTAGCAATAGAAATCGATTCATGGATGAATCTATTGATTAATCAGTACACCCCTACTTTTGTGCAGTTCTCTTAAGGCTCCTCCGGCCATTAAAAAATGAACGTCATGAAGATGGAACGTACCATTATCGTGTATGTAGTATTTGTAAGGATAATGTAACTTACACAAAACTACAACATATGAAAAAATCACCAGTGTACTGACCTCTTCCTGGTTTCCATACTACAGTTCCCATCAGCCCTTGCCCTCGATATATCAGGATCTCCCCCAGCTTTTCCCCATTTCCTCTTCGTTCATTAAACTGCGTATGGATCGTCTGCCTTTGACTGCTCGTTACAGGTATTTGCAGGTGATACAAAAGGTAATTTCCTCAATTCTAAAAGTCAGGCTCTGAGCAAGGAGCTTCTAACTGCAACAGCACTAACAGGCTGTAGGATTTGGAGGAGGTTAAAAAATGAAACATCTGTACAAACATCTGTACTCACCCTTACATCATGTTTTGGTGTTCGCTACAATGAAAAAAGTACATTAATATTTTTACTCTCTCTGGGCTCACCATGTGGTCTACCACCCTGATATTTTATGCAGACCACCTGTGTGCCCCATTCAGGTTTGCCCATTTTTTGCCCACAAACAGTGACTAAGGCTTTACCTGTCAATCAAAAGATCAGGACATTTTATGGTGAAATGTAAAAAAATAATGAGGTCCAGACTTATTCAAAAAGTGATAACTGCAGGTGGTAAAAAGCAAGCCAATGGAAAGTGCATTATGGGAGTTCATGATTTTGTTCCTTTTGTGGAGGACTGACTGGGTTCTGCTTTTTTTGCTGTTAATATCGACTCAAAGCATCCCCCCCCCCCATCTGCTTCAGACAGGGCGACTCGTCATGGTTGAGTGTCACTGCAAGTGCGCGCTCAGGGCGTGTGACGCTTGTGGATTACTGCAGCGGCGGCTGTGACGTTCAGACACGGGGCTGAGTCCGCACCGCACCTCCACCTAACTCCTTCAGCACCCACGTCTGAGAGCACGGCTGGATAAAAGCTTTTTTATGTCCCATCTCAGACTCAAAACTGTATTAAAACAGAAAAAAATACATCAATACATTTATTTCTCTTTTTTGCATCCTGAGCTTTTGGCCTAAGATGATGTTTCTTCTGGACGCCGTAGAGCTTGGCTGCAAAAAGCTTTCAGCACAGAAATAGAAGCATCTGAACAATAGTGCATTAGAGCACAGAAAGTGCCTTTAATTCAGAAGCAGCAGATCCAATAAAGAAAAAAAATGGGCCTGTTTAAACGTCTATGCAACCCAAAAAGGAGTAGAAATACCCCCCCCCCCCATGCTGGAGACATCCTCTCTAAAAATACCTTTTGGCAATTAAAGGCAAACAACCCCCCACCCCTTCATCAATGTCCATGCAGATCAGGATTGAACCTGATAAGTGGAGGATTTAATGCGCCGGCTTCTCGCCTTGACAGAATATTAATGTAGGTTGTCAGCCATGAGAATGACTCATTTACAAGCATGCAGAGGAACTCAAACCTGGATGAGGATTGCCGCCCTGCTCTTTGATAACGAGCACTTGAGTGTATTTACAAGCCGGTGAGATAAGTGCGCGGTTGTAATGACAGTAAGCAGGTCGGCGGCGTCTCTGCCGCTCGCTGCCTTGTAGCTCATCTCCCTCCCATGGTTCTCTCTGTCAGCGAGCCGCTGCCTCCTGCAGCATTATCCGGCACAAAGGCTCAAGTTCAGTCTGGATGGTGAAACCTTTTCTATTTTCTTTCAACTGGTGTTTACTTTGTGTTGTGGTGTGGATGGAGAAGGAAAAAGACCCAATCTTATGAAAAACTGTGTTTTGATGTTTTTAACTTGCATTTTTTGGATGATGGAGGACATATATAGCATACAGTTATGTAGCACTTTACTACCTTCTTAAAAGGGCCAATATGGTTTACAGTCACAGTCCCTTTCACCCATAAGACCACACATTCACACACTGATGGCAGCTCCACTGCCTAATACTACAACCCCCCAGGCATGTGGTGCAGGTTCAAGGATGAACGTCGGTTCCTAAACACCCATTTAGCCAATGGTATTCACACTGGACCGAGCGCATGTACCTACAGGTGGAGGAGACTTGGTGCACAATGACGAAGTGGTGCAGATCTTGTGAGTTTTGCTCCAGGCTTTTTCTTTCATAGCTCTATTCTGATGTATGAACTGGCTTGGTGTCATGGCCGGAAACAAACTGTGATTATTATTGTCTCCTTCATGATTCAAACGGTTGGCACTTCCATTCATTAAAAAGGACGCCATTTATACGTCACTACCAAATCCAAGTCTCTGATTGGTCAAAGTTCAACTGGTTTAACATTCAAAAGTGTTTTGTATGCAGCGACTGAAAAAGGACTTAAAATCATGGGTAGCAACGTATGAATGCAAAAGGTTTGAACTAATAAAAAAAAATAACAATTTGTTAGGCGCCTTTCTAGGAACCCAAGGTCGCCGTACATAAAAGTGAAAATAAAAATAAAAGCAATAAAATAAAAATGTAAAATAGGCCAGGACTAACAAGTTATGGAGGGAAATAGGCAAGTTGGAAATGAAATCCAAAATGACCGTTTACGTAGACTCTCCATTGGAGGTGGTTGCCTTGACGTGTATTGCTGAGGGCAGTTTGAGGGTGGCACAACACTGGCTCCAGCCTGTAACCACCAGGGTTGATGTGGGGTTCAGTGTCCTGCCCAACAACACATGGACAGGCAGCACAGGAACCAAACCTGCAACCTTCTGATCAGCAAACAAAACAACAAATAGAAAATTAAGCTTAAAATTACATTCATGATGATTTTTTTTAATTCAAATTGTTGTAAACTAGGAGCAGAGAAAAAAATTACAAATGTAACCTATTCGCATCAAAGTCCTGACTGAGAGATCCAACAACTCAGAGACTCAGATGAAGTGAGGGTGGTGAGTAGAATCCAGCTGCAACCCAATGAAAGGGTGGAGCAAAAAGCAAAAACCTCCTCAGCTCACCTGCTCCTCGCACCGCCCTTCCCCGCTAAATGGCTTCACTCTCACCTCACGAAACCTGCGATCTCCTCCAGCAGCATTTCACACCTCACATTTTGTGACACATTTAATCGCTGCTGCTCCGCTTTGTTTCGGCAAAAACGGCTGCACCGACGGTCGCCGGGAGGCACAGATGGGACGAGGACAGTTTCTCGTCAGTTGTTCCGTCCCACCAAGCTCGACACATCTGGTATGCAGCGAGAGGCATCTTTGCGCTAATTTGTTTGTCACTACACATTTAGGGGACGATCTGTCTTCCTGCCATGCTTTGGTTGCAGCGGAATGCTTGAAGAACATGGCTAGTCAGAAGTTTCAGTTGACGAGGCCGCAGAGCCACTCGGGACATACACACACCATCTGACTGGGAAAAAAAAGAGGAAAAAAATAACAGGGAGTCTGTACTTCCACCTTAAATCAACTGTTGGAGCTGCAGTATCAGAAAGGGACAAAAATATCACAATTCTTCTTTTTCTAATCACATACAAGCATGAGGTTAAAGAATAGAAAATCTATCAATTGAGTGTATAAGGGCTGATATAAAGGGGTTATTTTGGATTTCAAACACAGTCCTAAGGCAACAAATTTCACATTTCCCTTTGATAAGCCAATCAATTGCAGGAATGAGGGCGTCCAGCCAGGAAGATCCAAATGTGGACTGAACCCTGTATCTCTGAGACTCGTCAAGCCACTTGGATGACTGGCGAAATGTTTCAAGGAAGATTTTACGTCCAGTTGCTACGACTCAACTTCAAGACAACGTCACGTGCATTAATGAGAACCTTCACAGACGGGCATGGTCGTATAGTTTCCAGACCATCCCAGTCAAATAAATGAAAAGATCCACCTATAGATGACGGCAATTTGATTTCTCAATAAACAAATCTTTAACATTTTTGGATACTTTGTATTCACTTACAATGGAATGAAAGTAAATACAGTGATCCCTTGTTTATTCTAGGAGTTAGGTTCTAAAAAAAAACCTGCAACAGGTTAGACATCTTTATTATTATTATTATTTTTCCCAATTCTAGATGTTCTAAGGCTGTAAAACTCCTCACTCAACCTTTTATTCCCTTTTCTTAGACAAACACGAACATTTTCACACATTTCTCTCTTGCTCAAACTCTCAAAGTTCAGACCTCTATTAAAAAAAAGTATTAAGGATAAAAAAAAAAACAAAGATCTGTAGCAAAATGTACTGGAGGAAATTAAATAACAAGGTCTGCAGCCATTTAGGATACAGAATATTATGGCCTGTAATAAAATAAAATAAAAACCATGCAAAATTGCACAAAAAAATCACCTTCACACAAATTATATTAAAAATAGCTTTAAATGTAGCTGCTTTTCAGCAACCTAACAGAGGAGTACACATGAAATGTAGTTCTCAGTAACAAATAGGGATTATATCTGTCTGCTGAAAGCTGAGGAGGAAAATTCATGACATTCCGCACCAAGGAGACAGAATTTTGAGTTTTTTGTTTTATTTTGACTAGTTCAGGATCAAAGCAAGTAGAAAATCATAGAAAACAAACATTTAGAAATGCAGAATAATACTCCAAGAATTATCTCTTCTGATTTAGGATGAGTGAGTTTATTAAGGTGTAGTCTTATTCTTTTTTTTTTTGCATAGGGAGAAAGCTCAAAAATATCGCTCATGTGACAATCCCAAGAAATTCCTCTTTTATTTTAGAAATATACATCAGTTCAGCGTGTCAGAATCCTACAACCTCATGAGTTAAAACCCCAAAATCAAGAGCACATCAACATCATAGCTTAAAGCGGAACAGAAAACAAAAACAAAATCACTTACTGCACATTCAAGCAGAGCGGAAGAGAACAAGAGCAGATATATTTAGCTCCAACTGTCACTGGTTCCAGAAAAGTGCTCTGAATAATGGAGCTGCCTAATGTGGGCACACACACAAGCTAAAAGGATTTTGCTGTCTTGCTTTGATTTGGTGCCATTGACGTGATGGTGTCATCATGAAGAATAATCTCTAGCATGCACTACCTTGACGTTTACCAAACTGAGTACAGGTTATGTTCTAAAACTAACACGCGATAGCTGAAATCCGCTGACTAGACCTACAGATGCTTTCAGACAGTAAAAACTCCTCACTACACACTTCTTAAAGGGCCTTTATTGTGCATTAGTAACTTTTTTTTTGCTTTTAAGTATAATATAATGTTAATTCCTCACGGAAAACAACCCCAAAGTGGTATTTTGATCCATTTACGCATCTCTGAGCATTCCTCTTAAAGCCTGTGCTCTGATCATCAACCCCTCCCAGTCCATGAAAATGATCGGGTCCCCACAGTCAAACATTTAAACAGAGGAGAGGGGAACAGCCCCTTCCAGGAAGAGTCTGCACTGCCAGTGCTGCCCCCAGGCTAACACAAACACCAACTTTCTCCGTGGAGCTAGCGGTAATCAGCTGGGTGAAGAGTGTAACAATATGCGCATCTATCTTTTTGGATATTATGGATGTTTTTGTGGGCAAAACGCAAACACTGCCAAGCTTGGCTCTAAGTTAAAGTTATAAAATGGGCGTTACCCACAAGGAGCGTAAGACACTGTCTTAGAGATCGAGTCAACTTAGTTCAGAGTAGGAAAAGGATCTACAAGACTAACTAATATTTCATTTGAAAAAATCCATCTTTAGTGTGCCAAATATCATATATAATCATATATATATTTATATATAGTTTACTCTGAAAGGCTTAGAATAGCATGGTATAGGCCCTTAAAGCTACATACACCTTTGACGAACGCTCAAGAATGTGCTAAATGTTGGTTCTTGTATGTGTGTTTAGCCCATGTTGTTCACACTGGACAAGCAGGGCAGGGCTGCTTCTTCTTTTCGCCTTTCTACTGTTTACTAGCGCATGTCCATCACCTACAGTTGGACAAGGCTTGGTGTGAAATGTCAAAGTGGTGCAAATCTCGCGAATCTTCCTTCAGGCTTTTTCTTTCACAGCTCTATTCTGATAAATCAATCACTTGGTGTTATTTCATTCTGTCCAATTCCAATTTGAATTAAATTGAATTAAAAGGGAGGCCACCCACATGGCACTACTAAATCCGAGTCCCTAATTGGTCCAAGGAAGACATGGTTTAACATTTAACGCTTGCTCAGTGGTCGCATGTTTTGTATGTTGAGCCCAAGAATGGTTATAAAAAAAACCTGGGTAGCTATGAGAGACTGGGAGAATTTTGAACGCTGAAAACCAAAACCTGTCTATAGGCCGTTCACATCAGTGACGTGCGGTGAGGTTGAAGACAGATGAGGCACCGACTCCTCTGGAGTCAGATTCACAATAGCAAAAACTGAATATTTCCCTATTCATCCAACAGCAGATAACACTTTATAAGATACACACAAAAACGTATTTGTCCTACAGAGAATATTTCTACATGGACAGAACACTCTTCTCGTGGATAAATTATTCATATATACTGTAAACAAACTAAAGTGTACAGATGTGTTCAGCACATGTTTAATTTTTACCCTCAGTAACTATTTCTGGTATTTTTCCAACTTCAAATCAGTGTTTTCGAATGTTGTCTGTGAAAATTATCATACAAATAATTCTTTTAGGCCTAAAATGTAATTTTCAAATACTTACATTTTTTTCCACTTACTCCCATGAAAACCATGTTTGTCCTCACTTTTTGAGTCCATGCCCCGATCCTTCTCAACAAACAGCTCTATGAGTTGTTGTAAAAGTCTTCCTAATTTTCCTTTAGTTTCTCTACCTCTCAATGGAGATTATGGCCAACAAAGAAAGACGTCCTCGGTCTGTTCTGTTTCTACTACAAAGCATTGAAAAAGCACAGTAACAATTGATTCCTGCATTCAGACATTAGGCGAAGCGCTCCGGAGCCTCACCCGCAGTTTCCGCTCTGTATGTGATTACTCAAATTCTGCAATTTTAACCTCATAAACTGTGGAAAACGTGTCGAGTCAACTGAAAATGTATCTCTAACACGGATAATTGGAAAATAATTAATTCATGTATTTTTTTCTCTTTTATCACGATGAGCGGTGAAGCAGAGCTTCACTTGCCTCACCTGACCGAATGTCACTGGTTCACATGGACCTTTCATTGGCGCGTTGCAGAAGGCAAACAGAGCTTCAAAGGAGCATGCACTTATAACAGGAACAACACTAAAGGGCTACTTGCACAGTGCCAAACTATTGTTGTAATATTGGGCTGCTACATAAATGCAATTAAATAGAATTTAACTGAACTGCGCAGGATTTAGGAGGGTTAAAACAAAGAAAAACTGCACGAAGTGCCTGTGTCTCATCTATTTTACTCCTGCGTGTTGTGTGAGTGTTTGCTACAATCTGTCACTCTTAGCATCCCCATAGAAAAGACGTGCATGAATATTTTTGATCTAAGGGCTCACAGAGTTGTCAGTGATTTTTTCTGTGGGCCACCTGCGTGCCCCATACAGGCTAGCCCATTTTTCTTCCACAAACAGCCCATATAAAACCATTAGGGCAGCTGTTATTAATGCTTTAATAGAGCATCAAAGTATCGTTCAAGGCAAATTGATTTACCATAATTTTGACCTATTGTGCGTTTGTCTCAGCTTTATTTCTGTTTCTTACAATAGATTTTTGTTTAAATAAATACATACATTTTATTTGTTAGGTGCATTTTATAGAAACCCAAAGTTGCTGTACATAATAGTAAACAATAATAATAATAATAATAATAATAATAATAATAATAATAATAATAATAATACATTTTATTTCAAGCCCATTTCAGGTCACCCAAGGTCGCTGTACAAGGTTAAAAATAAGAAAATACAGAATAAAACATCAATAAGAAATAAGAATAGCTCATGATCACAGACATTTACACAATTTTGATGTCAAATGCATTGATGACATCAAACATCATCATCATAAAGGTATATATTTGATGACATCATACATCATCATAATAAAGTTAAATGTTTGATGACATTATATATCATCATAATAAAGTTAAATATTTGATGGGATCATACATCATCATAATAAAGTTAAATGTTTGATGACATCATATATCATCATAATAAAGTTAAATATTTGATGACATCAAACATCATCATAAAGTTAAATGTTTGATGACATCATACATCATCACAATGCTGCTATCAAATGTATTGATGACATCAAACAACATCATCATTTGTTTTTGTGGCTGACACAAGAAAGAACAAATAGAACTAAGGTTAAAGGCAGAAGGCAGAGAGGTTTTAAGCTGGAAGGATGGCACGCTGTTCAGACTCAGTGAATGTGGCTGGAAAAGAAGACAGGAGTGACAATGGAGAGGACCCCCCAACAATGAGCAAAGATGCAAATCGGCTCAAAATGTTGAGGGTCAAAATTGAGTATATTCGAGAATTGATTGTGTCACTCAATAATCACGCTATAGTGTTGCTGTCAGAAAAGAAAGCCCATAAACAGTTTGCAAAGAAGCTGGATAAGATCTTAAAAACGATGGAAACAGAGCCAGAGGAAAGTGAGGATGGCACACCTACAATAAAAAAGGACCTCCTCAGAATAAAAACTCAGCTTAACATTGAAATAGGAGAAAACAACAACCTTCTGCGAAGAAATCAATACAAGATTGATAGCTTACAAACGATTCTAGCTCAAGCTAAAACAGATGAAAGAGAACTTGTGGCGAAAATTGTAAACGAAGGTTCACCAAATTCTCCAGACGAAAGTACAGACTGCATCAACAGAAGTGACACTATTTCTAAATCAAGACAAGAAATAGAAAAATTGCCAGCACAGCTAACTGGTCAGCTGCAAATGATTAAGGACCAGTGTAGTACTTCTCAAGAATACATCGAAAGCTTGGAAAATAAACTTCAGCTGCTGACAATTCCGAATGACAGACTTGTAAAAACAAACAAGATGTTGTCTTCTAAGAATAAACTAAAACAGAGGACAATTTCATGTCAGAAAAAAAAGATAGCTGTGCTGAAACGCAAACTTGTGAGGATGCAGAGGCAGATCAATGAGCATGACCGATGTATTGAAAACCAAAAGAAGTCAAAGAAGGTGGATGTGACATCCCCCAAAGAAGACCCTCTCCAATCAGAAGGGGAAGAACAAGGGACGCAGACTTTTAGAAAAACAATGTGGGGTTTGGGCACATATGCTGCACTCAGTTCCATCTGGTACATAGCATCAGAGGTATTTACATAAAAAGTACATTTAGGTTTTAGGACAATTTAGCTTGTAGGTCATTTTAGATTGTAAATCATTTTTTAGGGGGAAAAACATGTAAAAATAGCAATAACTCGTAGGATCTCATGTAGGACAACATCAGTGGAACAAATGATGCCCTGGGCCCCTTGGTACCCCCCAATTATGACAGAGAAACTTTACTTTATTATTCAAATATTAAAAAAAATAAAAATGACTAAAAAAATGCAACTCCAGGCTTGTAAATTCTTACAGCTTATAGGACTGTTATGAAAAAATGTTAAAAGTAACAAAAAACTCTTACAAGGATAACATCACACATGTTGGCTTGAGGTTTCTAATGACCTTCATTATAAGATTAAAAAAAACTATATAACTTAAAGACTATTGAGACAACTATTGCTGTAATAATGGACTATATAAATACAATTAAATTACACGATTAACTTGGTCTGCTTCTTTTAGTACACACTAAAAATGTGTCCGTCTTGTCCTTTTATGGGTAAAGTCATCTGTCGAATCCTCATATGTTAGTTTCTCAGCTATGGTTTATGCTTACAACTGCCAAACCAGATAGCTGATCTTGAGCATTTTAGGAACATTTTAATAAGCTTCAGCTTTTGTATCCTTCCAGCTAATTCTTTTTTCATGCAGTGGACATGGATCTGGGCTATTGTCATGTGAGGTGATGAAAAAACTGCTTAAAGTCATTAAATCCAGCGTTGGTTAAAACTAATTTTCTTCTTGGAAAAAAAGTTTGCAGCAAAAAACACAAGACCCTATATATCTTCACACCAGTGAAGACCACAAATCATTGAAGAAAAAAAGTTGAGTGCAGTGTCTTGTGGGTCTAGACCAGTGTTTTTCAACCAGTGTGCCGTGGGAGATGGTCAAGTGTGCCGTGGGAAATTGCCCTCATTAACTGATCTAACAACATTTCCTATCTCCCGGATTTCAGCTCTTTGTTCATCCAAACAGGCCCTGATAAAACACTAAGAAATTAGGAATATGAAAGATCATAAAATACTTTTTTCTTTGTGTTTATTTGATTCTATTAAAGACATTTTGATAAGAATGACGGTACCGATTTAGCTGCAGCTAAATCTCCGTTTTAAAAAAGTCACGCCCCTTTAATTGTCTCCACCAATCATTTTTGAAGGCTTGATCACATGTCATCAATCTGACCAATCAGAAGTGGTTAAAGTCTTCACTTCCTTGTTCTGAATTCTGCTCATAAAGTCTCTCAGTTCCAACAAAAATACCAGCTAAAGCTCGTCTTTAGCGGTGTAGCTTTCCACAGAATCTGGTGTCAGACCGTGGAACAAGAGAACAAAACCATGAAGCTCAGAGATGAGAGTCTGTCTGCATTCGGCGGATTATTTAACTACATCTCCCATGATGCATTGGGTTAAAAAGTAACAGCGTGGATCTCGGCGCACAACTAGTCTCTCCTCTTAACGTCTTGAAACCACAACGAACAAAAATCAAACAGCTTTTAAATCTTTTAACTTAACTTTTTTTTTTTACATCTTTTAGAGAAAAAAAAACAGCTGCAGCTTCCAGCTTTTTCTGCCACAATTATATTAAAAAAAAATGAATGTGAGATTGTGGAGGAACTGTAGATCAAAACAGACTGGCAGTTTCTCCCGTTTTTATTTTTTTATTTTTGAATGCTGGTGTGCCGCGGGATTTTTGTCAAGGTTTAAGTGTGCCGCGGCTCAAAAAAGGTTGAAAAACACTGGTCTAGACGACCCGACTCCCAATGTAAAAGTGCCTAGGATAGCAAAAAGGTTAAAAACTTTTTGCATTCTCTGCCGCCATGAGGTTCTCCTGCAGGCTGTTCCACAGGCGAGGACCATAATGGCAGAACAAAGCCTCACCAAAAGGGCGGACTCTGGCAATGGTCCTCGCCTTAGGAACAACTAAGAGGCCAGCACTGCAGGACCTCAGGGTCCATGAGGGCTCAAACTTTAAAAGAAGATAAATTAAAAAAGGGGGCCCAAGACCATAAAAACATTTATAAACCAATAAAAGAATCTGAAATCAATTCTGAAACGCACAGGGAGCCAATGCAGCGATTTCAAAATGGGCGTAGTGTGTTCCCGTCCTCGTCAGAACTCGTGCCACAGAGTTCTGTAGAAGTTTAAACTTGAGATGGACTTTTTGGGTAAACGACTAAAGATAACAGCATGCATTAGCACCTCTGTGCTGGCAAGAGAGAGGAATGGGCAGACTCTGGCAACGGTTTTAAGATGATAAAATTCTGTCTTAATGACATTTTGATGTGTGGAACAAAAATTAAGCTAGAGTCAAAAAGTAAACCCAGGTTTCTCACACAGTGAAATGGTATAAAATTCTGAAGATGTGTTAAATCATCTCTCTTGACTTCAGAACCGATGATGAAAATGTCACTTCTGTCCCGGTTGAGCTGCAGGAAGTTTTCTGCCATCCACCACTTTATTTCTAAAATACAATTTAAAAGAGTGTTTGAGGTCATCAGGAGAAACAGCGATGTAAAGCTGTATATTACGTCATAGTGTTTTTAAATTTGATGAGCATGGCTAAAAAACATTTAGCATAAATGTGAAAAGAACAAGCTAAAGGACATTTCTGCCTTGGTCAGTTGTTCTGATTTCCTTGCTTCTCAGATTTATTTGATGTTACATTTATATATTTTATTCTTGTTTGTCCTCTATGAGTACTGTAAATACTTCATTGGATGACTTTAGTTTTCCCAGAAACAGCGATATGGCTTTCTGGCACCAGTGGCAGAGATCCTTCTTTGTAAGGAGGCCTTGATCAGTTTCTGTCAAAGTGACAGCTTTGATGTTTTGTTTACAGCCTTGTAAACATTACTCACCATCCTTCATAGCTTAGGAGAGGTGCCCTACCACTGGAATTTAGTCTTTCAAAGCACAAACGATTAAAGGGATAATCAAAATAGAGGAGTGGTTCCATTTCCGTGTGCATCCTGAATGCACTTTTTAACCCTTTAAGCACCTAAGCTTAATATCAAATATTGATGATTCTTGCATGAAGTGTTCAACCATTCCCTGCTAATTTATGTAATCCTAACAATTCTGTAACTGAGAAAAGCAGCTTTGTGCTCTAGATCGGGATATTTATAGCATTGTTTTCAACCTTTTCTGAGGCCACGGCACACTTTAACCTTAAAAAAATCCCGCGGCACACCAGGATCCAAAAATAAAAAAAAAACCAAAAAAACGGAGAAACTCATATCTGTATTGATTACAGTCCCTCCACATCTGCACATGCATTTTTTGAGATAATTGTTGCTGAAAAGCTGGAACTGCAGATGTTTTTTTTTTTTCTAAAAGATGCAATAAAGTTTAAGTTAGAAGATTTGAAAACAGTTTGATGTGTGTTCGTTGGTTTCAAGACGTTTAACAACAGATCTTGTGTGCGGTCACTCTCACAACCCAATGCATCATGGGAGATGTAGTGCATAAAACGGCCGGTGGAGATCGCGTCTCTGAGCTTAATGGTTTTGTTCTCTTGTTCCACGGTCTGATACCGGATTCTGTGGAAAGCTACACCGCTAAAGACGAGCTTTAGCTGGTATTTTTGTTAGAACTGAGCGATTTTACGAGCTAAATCAGGACAAGGAAGTGAAGACTTTAACCACTTCTGATTGGTCAGACTGATGACATATGATTAAGCCTCCAAGAATGATTGGTGGAGACAATTAAAGGGGCGGGACTTTTACAAAATACAGCCGGAGCTGCAGCTGAATCGCGGTACGTCATTCTTATCAAAATGTCTTTAATAAAATAAAATAAACGCAAGGAAAAAGTATTTTACGATCTTTTATATTCCTAACTCCTCAGTGTTTTATCAAGTCCTGTTTGGATGAACAGAGAGCTGAAATCCTAGAGATGGAAAATGTTTTTATATCAGTTAATGAGGGCAATTCCCCACGGCACACTTGACCATCTCCCACGGCACACTAGTTTGCCGCGGCACACTGGTTGAAAAACACTGGTTTATAGAATACGGCAATACTTGATATAAAATTGAACTGTACAGTTTGTCCTCCATCGTTCAAATCCCCATTAAGCTACTTTCATACCAAATGCGATTGTACAGACACACTCAGAGGTTTTGAGCGACAGATGCAGCAGTCGGAAAAATCGGAACTTTTGGGAGGTCGCCATGTCGCGTCAGCCAATCAGAAACTCAGCTTTGGGCATGTGACGTGTGAAGTGACTCGTTCAGCGGGTGGAAAGCAAATCCAATATGGAGGTTTGATCCGAGCATTCTCGTCCTGAACTTCCATCCATCCATTTTTTCAACCCGCTGAATGCCTTCGGGGTGCTGGGGTTGCTGGAGCCTATCCCTGCAGTATGGGTAGGCTGCAGCTGCTCTGGCCTCCTGCACTTGTGACATTTTTCTCACTTTCATCAAGACAATAATAAAAAGGCCCTTTGATTTTTTTCTTGTTTGTCCTATCTGACTAATGCAGGACAGCGAGTCTTCAAACTGGGTCACAGAGTCATAGAAACACCACAGGAAGCTCTCGTCATTCAGACGCACATTCCATGTTTTACATTTCTCAGAATGTTTAAACTATCTTTGTCTCTTAGCAAAATGTAAAAAATAGAAATTGTAAAATGGCAAAGCTTTTTGTTCTTCTTTGGTATAATACATGTATCGAACCAGGAATTGAACTTTGACCCAAGTATCCAGGTATATATCATATCATGAGTAAATTGTACCGCACATCCCCAATATCTTTAAGCATCTTTAAGTTTGTGGCGTATAATTTATCCTCCAATGATGCTATCCCCACCCCCCACTATCCCTTGCAACGTCACATGAAAAACTTTGAGTCCACATATCGGAACATTTCAAATGTTTTTTTAATTCCTTACAAATTTATAGCATCTCACTAAAGTCACATCAAGAAGTGCTGAGCAGCAATCACACCGTATTTAGACTTTAAAGAAAAGAGGAGCTCATTTCAAACAGAAAGAAGCAAACGTCACACCATATCTACAAGTGACTGGCATTCTGAGGGGGCTTCACCATCCAAACTATTTCAAATCACTTCCATTCATGCAGCCCTCTACCCACAATCACCCTCTGCAAGCCGGAGCCCAGAGGCCCGCGCAGCCTTCCCTCCTCAGCTTAGAGAGCATCGAGCAGGGAAGTGAGGTCGTTATCTGCACGCCAAATGGAGAACCGGCTTCATTGCCAGTAGAATGTCATTGCTGACTCTTAGTAATGCTGACTCTGTACTTTCCAAGGGCCTGAAACCAGACTGGAAGACTTCAAGAATTTGATGTTGGCTTAGGAAGTCCTCTAGCTGCAAGTAGACCACTTTCTCCAGGAGTTTGGAGATGTAGGGCATCTTGGAGATGGGTCTGAAATTAGCCAACACAGTACTGTCCAGGCTAGGTTTTTTGAGTAGAGGCTGGACTGTTGCATGTGATCGGGTGAAGCTTCAAGAGACTTTGCCTGTGGAACATTAAGAACAGAATCTACCATTTTAAAAACCACCAGTGGGCTGTGCTGCTTAGAAATAATAATATTGGTCAGGTACTCTTTTTTTAGCCTGTTTTATAGTGTCCTGATAGAAATTCCAACTGTTCTTCAGGTTTTATAGAGAGATCTGTAATTTATGCTTCTTTCAGCGACGTTCCGCTTTTCTACAGGCCCTCAAAGCTGCCTGGGTTCTCTCATTGAACCAGGGCTCAGGTTTAGAACGATGCTTAAGTATCTTTAGAGGAGCCACAGATTCCAGGATGTTACTGCAGGAGGAATGAAACCAGTAACTGAGCTCCAAAACATCAGCAGCAGAGCAGGGAGCAGTGAGCTGGTTAAAAACAGAGGAAAACTGACCAGCAGTGGAAGAGTTACAAATCCTGCAGCGCTGAAGAGGAGCGGTAGATTTAACTGCAGCCCGAAAAAGTTCAGCTTCAAACACCACAGCTTCAAACACCACCACAGCTAAGTCACAGATCTCCATATTAAAAACAGGCAATCCATAAGATAGAACAAGATCCAGTATATGTCCTTTTTCATGAGTGGCTCCAGAAACACACTGAACTCGATTAAAAGAGTCAATGATCTCAAAGAAGTCCTTCACCAACAGTTGAATGGTTAAAATAGGTGAAAAATGGTAGCCTTAAAACGGCATAAGATACTGTAAAAAGACTAAATAAAGAGAAACAGGAAAACAGCATTCAACATGCGCACAGCATGCCCCTTACTTGAACTCATTTATTTTGGATTACTGAAGTTTATAGGTGACACTATTAAAACATTTTGTGTTGGGTCGATTAAATGTAGATACATTATTTTAAAATAAATATATTTAAATAAAACAAACATAATTTAATTTTGTTACATGAAAGAGGGCCTTAAATCATTTTTTGAGTACATCATACATCATCACAATGCTGCTATCAAATGCATTGATGACATCAAACAACATCATAATAAAGTTAAATATTTGATGACATCATACATCATCACAATGCTGCTATCAAATCCATTGATGACATCAAACATCATCATGATGTTAAAGTTTAATGTTTGATGACATCAAACGACATCATCATTTGTTTTTGTGGCTGAGACAAGAAAGAACAAATAGAACTAAGGTTAAAGGCAGGAGGCAGAGAGGTTTTAAGCTGGAAGGATGGCACGCTGTTCAGACTCAGTGAATGTGGCTGGAAAAGAAGACAGGAGTGACGATGGAGAGGACCCCCCAACAATGAGCGAAGATATGACTAATGCAAATCGGCTCAAAATGTTGAGGGTCAAAAGGGAGAAAATGATTATGTTACTCCATAATCAGATAAAAGAGGAAAGAGAACTTGTGGTGAAAATTTTAAACGAATGTTTACCAAATTCTCCAGACAAAAGTACAGACTGCATCAACAGAAGTGACACTATTTCTAAATCAAGACAAGAAATAGAAAAATTGCCAGCACAGCTAACTGGTCAGCTGCAAATGATTAAGGACCAGTGTAGTACTTCTCAAGAACACATCAAAAGCTTGGAAAATAAACTTCAGCTGCTGACAATTCAGAATGACAGACTTGTAAAACAAAATAAGATATTGTCTTCTAATAATAAACTAAAACAGAGGACAATTTCATGTCAGAAAAAAAAGATAGCTGTGCTGAAACGCAAACCTGTGAGGATGCAGAGGCAGATCAATGAGCACGACCGATGTATTGAAAACCAAAAGAAGTCAAAGAAGGTGGATGTGACATCCCCCAAAGAAGACCCTCTCCAATCAGAGGCGGAAGAACAAGGGACGCAGACTTTCAGAAAAACAATGTGGGGTTTGGGCACATATGCTGCACTCAGTTCCATCTGGTACATAGCATCAGAGCTATTTACATAAAAAAGTACATTTTAGGTTGTAGGACATTTTCGCTTGTAGGTCATTTAGATCGTAAATCATTTTTAGGGGAAAAAAATGTAAAAATAGCAATAACTCGTAGGATCTCATGTAGGACAACATCAGTGGCGTTTCGGGCACAAATGATGCCCTGGGCGAGCCAGACCAGTAGCGCCCCTCGGTACCCCCCAATTACGACCAAGACACTTTACTTTATTGTTCAAATATTTAAAAAATAAAAATGTTAAAAAAAATGCAACTTGAGGCTTGTAAATTCTTACAGCGTATAGGACTGTAATGAAAAAATGTTAAAAGTAACAAAACTATAACTTTAAGCCTAAAGCCCATTGAGACAACTATTGCTGTAATAATTAAGTCTGTGGCGTATAATTTATCCTCCAATGATGCTATCCCCACCCCCCACTATCCCTTGCAACGTCACATAAAAAATTTTGAGTAGACATATTGGAACATTACAAATGTTTTTTTAATTCCTTACAAATTTATAGCATCTCACTAAAGTCACATCAAGAAGTGCTGAGCAGCAATCACACCGTATTTAGACTTTAAAGAAAAGAGGAGCTCATTTCAAACAGAAAGAAGCAAACGTCACACCATATCTACAAGTGACTGGCATTCTGAGGGGGCTTCACCATCCAAACTATTTCAAATCACTTCCATTCATGCAGCCCTCTACCCACAATCACCCTCTGCGAGCCGGAGCCCAGAGGCCCGCGCAGCCTTCCCTCCTCAGCTTAGAGAGCGTGGAGCAGGGAAGTGAGGTCGTTATCTGCACGCCAAATGGAGAACCGGCTTCATTTATGGCGCATTCATGACGCCTTTTGACTTTGAAGAGAGCGGCACACCTGACTCATGTTGTCTGCTTCCTCTTTTTGAAGCTAAGCCGTGATCATCTGCTTCAAGAAGGGGCTTCACAATGCTGCCCTAAATGCTAAAAAGCATCCATGTGGGAGGGAGTGCTGAAGCGACAAGCTCGAACGTGTAAGGAGAGATTTCTCTACTCAGAAAGTTTCTCAAATAATTCACATTAGCAGAAAAAAATGAGACTTTTTTTCCCCCATGGATTCTTCACAAAGACATTCATTACACTCCAGTGTGACTTGATCAGGATTTTTTTCTTTCTTATCAGGCTTTTTTGTTTGCTGATGTAACTTGTACTCTAGACTGACCTATAGTCCAAAAATATGTACAATTTTCATTTTGTTAATTATTATTATTATTTTTAAGCCTTGGGCGTTTAAAACTGTTTTTGATGGTTTTATATAGAAACTCCTAAAATCGACTAAGTTCACCTTCTCAGAATAACCTTACCTGAATTAGCTCTGCATGCAGTTGTCTTCATGATTTAACTTCAGACAAACTTTCACTGGACCTCTATGATACCACTCAGTTGCTAGGAAACCAGTGACTCAACTCTACCAACTGTAAAAAGATATCACAATATTATCCTTATCCCCAGTAGGTGTTGTGTGTGTGTGTGTGTGTGTGTCAGAAGTTGTCAGACTCGCAGCGTTTCGTGTGGACCAGTTCCCTACTCATTCCACGGTGACGTGTCCACACTGACTCACTCCGGGTTTCACTTTTTTTCATCTCCAGCGCAGAGTTGCTTCTTCTGGAGCGACGTCTCTCATAAAGTCTATCTGAGGTAAAAAAAAAATCTAATTCCACACAATCTAAACAAAGTAAATAAAAAAGATGAGATCTGAAACGCATTTCATTGCTAACCGTGACCCAGAAAAAAAAAAAAAGCAGTGAAACGGAACATCAGCTTACTCCTGCTTTAGTAGACTCCGATGGGTGGAAAACACAATGAATTTTGGCACCACAGCTCAACACAGCTGTTTGTACTGTTGCGTGCAGCAAATGCTCTCTGACTGTTTTACAAGGTCTTTTCTTAGTTACTTTCCTTAGATTCATAAAGCAGAAGAAACTGGAGAAAGCGCGGCAAACACTGGAATTCATCCCACCAATAATGTTCGCTGAAGCTCTTCCTACAACATCGACAACCTATCACACACTGGTGTCATGTAAAATCCTCAAAAACACATTTGTAAGAGCAGAAAAAAAACCAACAACCTTTAAGGAGTAAACGGAAATATCATATTTTTGTCTGTAGTTTGTTTTCAAATAAAGATGGAACACATTCACCCTGTAATCCTAGAGCTTTAGCGCTAGAGTTGGAACTACTGCTAACCCGTTAACGCAGGGTTAAAGGAAAAAATAAAAGAATAAAACAATTCAGGAAATCTTTTAGAACCAACTTTAGTAAATAACAAATGACACAAAATTCACATTTTACAAAAACAAAACAAAACAAGGCAACTCTGGTTATATTACTCTCTGACCTCTTCCTTTAAACCAAAAAATCCATTCAGTATAGGCTCAAGCATAACAAAATGTATTTAAAAGACAAAAAACATGAATGCTGCTAAAGGATCCATGAAAAACTTTGAGAAATACAGTGCTAAACATAACAAACATAGAAGTACTTTTGCTAAAAAGATCTAGGTTATCTATGAAATTGTTGGACAAATATTATGTGGATTTATGATAGAAATAATGAAATGTTTAAGTTCCGTTCTATCTGAGTCCATCTAACTTAAAAGTACATGCAAAACATGTCAAAGCCGCAGCTGAGCATGGTGGTGATGTGATGATGTGGCATTGATTTAGCCGTTCATGCTGCAAAATATTACGTCACAAAAAAAAGAGTCAATATTAAGATGGATGGTTCTAGATTTTGTGCACATTTAGTTTAAAAAAAAACATGTTTGATTGATTCTCTGATAATTTTTCAGTCTCGTTTTGCAGATTTCATTCTGTACAATATTGCATGCTTTTTTAATTTTTATTTTTTACCGCCTTCTGCATCCTAGTTGGCTGTAGACCATTGCCAATCGATCTTTTCCATGCTATGTCTCCCATGCAGAATGCAGCAAAAATGAAGTTTGTTTTCATTTGATAAAACTGGACTTTGTTTTCTACAAAGGTTTGACCTTCAGACAATCTTTCTGAGAAAAGGTTATAAAGTGTGTAGTGAAGTTTACAGCCTTAAAACATCTATAATCCTACTTCGCAGATTTCACCTATTGGGTGGTATTTTTGGAACAAACTGCAGTACCTGTGATAAGCAACGGATCTCAATGGACATCTACTGTATGTAAACACAAATATTAAGAAAGGTCTTGCTTTGATAAAATGTGTTTGTAGAGTAGACTTGCAGACTGTATATCGTGTAACCCTACTTTCTACTATCAAGCGTCTTTGAAATTGGCAGTTTAAGAAACTTTCACAGGTTTATTAAATAACAACAGTTTAATACCAAATTAAAAGCATCACTACTCCCTTTATAGCCCCAGTGGAACATGCTTTACGACACAGAACCGTCTATGATTCCTTCAGTTAGGATCATCAAGACGAAATGAATCCTTGACATTGTGGCCAGCGTCCTTGTGCTGCAGTCTCTGCATCCGTGAGCGTCTCTCCACCTGGCTGCCCATCACCCGACCTATCAGAGCCACTATCTACCTATCAATCTGTGAGCGTGTCCGCCTGCGTGCCGCGATAAGGAGCCGTGGGTGTCTGCGGGCCTGACACCGGCTGATTTATGCTGGCCCCCTTTTTTTTCCCTTTAGGGGGGACGATCTGTGAGAAAATCCCCAGCCACTCACGCTGACTTTGCGAGTGTGTGCCCGTTTTTTTGTTTGCGTGTGAGCGTTGTGTGGCAGGGTTTTCAATCAAAAGACAGGTGACAGGAAGCCGTGGCTCTTACTTCTGTGATGCTTCGTCTATCGCTTCTAACCGATTACAGAGTCATGTTTGAACGTTAAACCTGGCTTTTCCCATCAGTTAATGAGCACGCTTATCTACATTAAACACAACGCATTGTTTGCCTAATGAGATATATGAGGACACGCCATACTGGCAGGTAGAAACGATGTAAAAAAAGAAGCAGGAACAGTGTGGGTGTCAAATATCCCTGTAATTTAATAATTCTGGAGGATTTTAGTCAAACCTAAGCTCGATGTTTTAAACAATTAGAAAAAAATGCTTTAAAGCCACAAACACACCTAAAAAACTGGCAGTGGTTGTAAGATTTAACAAACCAGACCACAACAACACAATAAGCCTTAGTGTGGATGTTTCCTTTTTCACTACAGAAATGTGTACACAGAAATTCTGCATGCTGGGAGAGAATCTGTTCACCGAAGCAACAAGGGAAAAACAAAAACAAAAGGTTTTATTTAAAACATCATTACAAATGTGGAGAGATGGTAAAAATAAAATATAAAAACCTAGTTAAAGGGTACAGGGGGGTATTCCAGGAAGCATGTTTAAACTACCCTGACTTTAAGCCTGAACTCTGGCTGAAATCCGTCTGAACTTGCTTACTCTGGGTATGTCGGTTCCAAAAGGCCGGATATGAGTTGGCGTAGTTACGCTCGACTTGGTAACCCTTGGTTAATGCACGTGCACGTCAAGTACATTAAGACATTCTCAATAGATCGCCGATTTCCGGAGTCACCATGGAAACACGTGGTGAAAAAAAGTGAGCGCGACACTTAAGTGAGACAGAGTTGGAGATTAATGACAGCGTATGAAGATTACAAAGCCACCAAAAGAGTAACACTGCTGCATCTGCAGAAGATCTTATTTCCATTTTCCTTGTGATGCATATATATATATATATATATATATATATATATATATATATATATATATATATATATATATATATATATATATATATATATAACTTATCACATTTTGCTTACTTAAATGAATTACTTCAATTGGTAACAAGTAATTGAGTTAAGTTTATTTAACCTAATTTCTTACGTCTATAAAACTCAATAGTTGTTTATACAACTCAAATTTACATATTTATTTAACTAAATGTCATATTACTCCAATTCAATTAATATTAAATATATTAATATATGATATATAATATGATATATCATATATATCATATATATCATAATATTAATTAATTATAAGTCTTGAACTCAAGCCGGCAGATATACTCATTTTTATTAAAATATCGAGAACAAAATAATATAAGCTTAATACAGTCATTCATGTGGGAATTTTTCAACATTGTAATTTAATTTCATGGACTTGCTGTAAGGGTGCTATATAAACTCATCATCCTCTCCCTCTCACTCAGGGTGCAGAGACTTAAGCATAGTAGGACAAAATAACTCGGCAAAACACAGTAAAACAGCTAAACAACTAAACACATTTGGTCAAAAACCAAGAGATTTCAAATGTTTTTTTTGGCTATACATAAAAGGAACTTTTTTTTTTTAGTTCATAAACAGATAACCTACATTGGTCATCCCATTTAGTCTATTTGGACACAAGCACTCCAAATGTAGGAGCAGAGGCATTTGGAAAATTAAAAATAAATCTTAATTTTGAACTTTGTGATTTTCTAACGTTTTGAAGGACCGGTAAATTAATACAGTAGATAATTAACATTGTGTAAGGGGTTACCTGTTTTTATTTGGTATGTTCTGCACTACAGGGTGCACTAGATAATAAGATGCGTTGAAAAATTGGCTTATTTTCAAAATTACGTCACATATAAGGTGTGCCAAACTGTAAATGCTACTAAAGATTAGAAAAATAGGCCCCTCTCTGCTTGTGAGGGGTGTGAAAACCATGGGCTAAATGCAAGTTCAGGAATCCATGTTAAGTGCGTTCTTGAACGTCACATTAGATGAAAAAGAAAAATATTTTTCACCGCTTTTTGTTTTGCTTGTTTTGGTTTTTAGGTTATGGTTGAAGAGGCTTGTTGGTGGATTTTATTGGTTTTAAAGTCACACAACAAAATCTGGTAGGCCAATGTGCACGTGAAACTTTTAGAAACAAGAACTCTGCTGTCATTCACATCCACATCATACCTCTTACAGCTTCATAAATCCTCAATGTGACTTGGAGAGACAACCCTAATCGGCGATACTTCCTAGTAACTTATAACCATCCAAGATTCTCCATTGTCACAAGTTCAAAATGTTTAATTAGAGCATTTCAGAGTGGATAAGCTACCATGGCATACGAAGAAACAACACATTAGAATTTTAGATAATGTAGATATGCAACATTTTAGGAAGGTTTTCAAATAAAAAGTCGTAGCATTTTTGCTTTAGTGTATCTACGTACACTTAAAAAAATCCATTTGTTGTGGTCGGTTATGTCTCGGTTAATAGCTCACATGCTCATATGGCCTTCGGCATTCATCTCCACTCAGCTGGATCACTTCACCCTTCACATAAACAGCTGGACCGCCGGCGCTGTGACAGCAGAGACGGCAGACACCACTTTCTGCTCTCTGGATGTGTGCTGGATGAACACGCTGGAGGTCACAGAGGTCAGTCTCTGCTGACCTGTGGTGAACTCTGCTCTGTTCCTGTCATTTATCACTGACTGACTGTCACAGAGTCCATCTGCCTCCCCCTAAAAGCCTGTTTTTGTCTTGCTTTAGATCGCAAGTACAGCTTCTGGGTTGACTTGGATCCCACAAATTAACTAAGTAATCTGGAAGGCCCCAGTCGGTATTACCGTCTCTGCTTCGTCGGATCTTCTCTGATGCAGTTTTTGCCTTTGTGGCAGGAGCGGCGCAGAGCAGGCGGAGGAATCAAGAAAAGGATGTTGCGCGTTTCTCTGTGCTGTTTTGGCTCGCGCACAGCTCTGCTGATACAGCGTACATTCAGCGCACCCAGAGCCTGTTTGCAGAGATAATTAAATTCTCAAAAGATGCAAGGAAGACGCAGCACGTAAATTAATTTGCGTCCGCGGTAGCAGACAGGATTTATGCTGCTTTGGCGGGAGCTTTCGCAGGGCAAACAAATGGGATGTTTTTGAAATTAATTACTCTTCCCGAGCGCCATTAAAGAGTATCAGTTATCAGATGACTTTGAAACAAACGCCTGCATCTTTTGATGTATTAATGATGACAGAGTAAACCATCCTCCCTGAAATCAAAGAGTAAGAAAGGAAAAAAAGCGAGTCGTTGACAAACTTCAATTTAATCCATTCATTTGAAAATAACAGTTGTTGGGGTTCAGATATATTTTTTTTCCTCTTTTCATTATACTTTTCGTTGAAAAAAGCAAAGTTTTGAGCCGTGCTTCATGTGGAGAGGCGTGCCATCGCCAGAAGTCCAGCAGATATTTGCGATTGTATTTTGCTTCTCTCCTCTGTTGTAATCCCAGATTTAACAGGCTAGTTCTTAATCCACGTCAAGGAAGGCAGAAAAGTCCCAATTGACAAAAGCTAACTTCCCTCTGTAATTAGAAAACCTCATTAAGTTCATTAAGCCATTTCTTGTGCTGAGGGATTTGCTTTGGCCAAAGTCGTCGACAGACCAGCAGAGGCGGTGTTTGCTGGGTGGAGGAGTCTGAGGGAATATCCAAACAGGAGTGGAGGAAAACATGGAGGCCCACTTTAAAAATGGGGAGGGATGTCACTGTGACACTTTTTTGAAAGGCCCTTTGTCTTTGCTATTTATTGGAGGCCTTGAGCGTATGATTTTGGTGGTGGGGTGTTACGCCGAGAACCCTGGAGGAGCGACGTGGTAACAGATGACTACCTGCCAGCGCTGGAGGCCCTCTGCTTTCTGTTGTTGTTTTTCCCTCGGTTTGGGCTCCAAACGCCTCGGATGTGGGCGTCAGTGAGAGTGGCGATCCATCACTGGCTGAATTACTTAGTGGGCTGAGATCAGAGGGCCATTCATCTCAGTGGCTGACGCGTCAGCGGCCGGAGAGCGGCCGTGGCGGCGGCTGAGAGGCTGACTCACATGAGCGTGAATACACTCAGTCACAGGAGCAGGAGAAGGTGAGGATCACACTTCACTGCAGAAACCTCAAAAGGCATCTATTTAAAGTTTGCCAACATTAGTCACCACGTGCTGATGTTCAAAAAAAGCACAAGCAAGGCGGTAAAATAGCAAATCTGCTAGGTTTACTCCATTGACAAATAGATTATGAACTAAGCGAAAGACTCTGGAAAGCGCTTCATGTTATGCTTTGAGGTTTCCCCATTTCCTCCTCTGTGTGTTTACAGGTAGAGGGGTCTACTCTGAAATGACCAAAACCCAACATTTTAAAAGGCCCAAAAGTATCAGAAAGCTAAAGGCAGCACACAAATTTGTAGTATATTCTGGTATAATGTAAAGTTCAAAATAATCCTGCTTCTGGTCTTGAAAAGTTATGTCTTTTCTCCATCATGGCACGATTGTTTAGCATCACTTGGCATAGCTTACATAATGCTGCATTAAACATTTGGCAACTTAGTTCTTTTGAGGGTGTAATTCAGACTGGACACATTTGGTTCCCTTAAAGTGAATTAGAGGTCGTTTCCCCGATCCAGGAACATATTTTCAGTCTGAATGCACCCAATAGGACCCTGGAACCGCTCTCTGACCCATCTTTGGAGATGGTCTCTGATCCTGTCCAATCGGACTAAGCTCTGGTTTGCTTTGACCTTTCCTCAGTCTGAGTAGGCTCCGTGCTCTGAGCGGAACAACTGGACCAAAGCGGTCAAAGCGGCATTATGGGATGTAAACAGAGTAATGGAGCAACTAAGAGACACAGCAACTCATAGAAATTTTTGTTGGATGAATACAGGCTCATTAAAACAATTTTTAACGTGATGTGTCCCGACAATCTATGTGTCATAAACCCTTATCAGCACTTCAAAGCCAACATCTCCTCGGTAACCTTGCAGAATACCTCCACCATACCAAAGTAGCAATAAAAGGTGTTGACGTTGATATAGGGCTGGGCGATATGGCTTTTTTAATTCGATTTCCGATTTTTTCCCGATCACCCCCCACCCCCCCCACCCTACTTAAGGAAAGCAATAAGTACAAACGGCAGACAAGTTCAAGCCAATGTTGCTTTTATTTAATCAAACTCAAGACAAATGCAACCCCCATTTCTGGTATGCATAATAAATAAATGAACACGCTCTTTGAATCAAAGTTAAGTATAAGATTTTTCTTCTTACTCCCTTTTTGGACTTGTGTTTAAGTAATTTTGTCCTGTTTTATATAACTTTTGTCTTGTTTTTGTCTAATTTCATTATTCTAAACTTGTTTTCACTTATCCAAAATAAAAACTAACTAACTAATGAACTAACTATACAGGCGTTGTAGAATGAGTATATGTGTGTGTGTCAGGGCACGTGCATGTGTAAGAGGACTGGGCGCGTGCCACGCGAGTGCGCGTGAGAGCCTTTGACTTCGATGGGCTTTAGGCAGCGTGGGGTCGTCTCTTCCTCCACGTCTGTGGCATCAAACCCACACCAAGTTCCAAACAACAGATGATTTAATTCCTTTCTTGGGAACAAACTTCCCACTGTCACCGGTAGCCATGCTGTCGCTAGCTGCTTCGTGTGTCGATTGTCGTGTGTCGCCATGTGAAACTAACGCTACGGAAGCTCTGGGAGCCAGAAATGCGCCACATAAAAACTCGATTTAGTTATTTTTGAAATCGCCCGTAACAAAAAATTAGCATTAATTCATTTGATCAATTTATCGCCCAGGCCTACGTTGATACAGAATTCTAAGTGAACTTTCTAAGCTAAACATAAGTCTAGGACTTGGAGTCTAGGACTTCCATTATTGTTTATCACGTTGTTTTACTCCGCCCTCCTAATTCCTGGCCAAAGACTGAAGAGATCTTTAGTCACGTGGTTTTTACATGCTTTGGTTCGAAATAGAAATGTCCGGTAGACGGCATTCCTGAATAAAGACCAAATCCAAGGTTCAGGACTCAATTAAGTTTGAATACATCTCATGTCTGACCATTTAATGGAATTATCCCCTTCTTTTCTGTCATTGATGGTGAAGAGTATTCATGATTGAAAAATCCATTAAAGCTAGCATTCAACATTTTTTCTTTAGCACGTTGTTGGGTTTCACTCACTCTTACCCTAACATTAGTCTAGACAGTTTTTGGTTTCTGAATGTAAGTGTTTGTCAAGACTTTACCTTTAAAATGTGTGTTTTGCTAGTAAGACATGTACATGACGGCCACCAAGAATATGAATGAATATTTGGTCAAAACAACAAGTTAATAAAGGCGTTGACTTCGTATGTGTTCCACCTCTTTGCGTCCCTTCAGAGAGAACAATGGTGGGAGTCCAGTTTTTAATGTCAAGATAAAATAATACAGCAATTAAACAGTAAAATTTACAGACTAAAACAAAAAAAAAAGTTATGACAATCTATTTACATAATCAAGGGTTGATTGTAATTAACACAGAATCACAGACTGACTGTTACTTAACTCCCATTAGCACTACTTCTCAGCGTAAATGAAACAGGAAGTGTACTCTAAATTTCATTGGAAGCTTTGGTCTAACAAGAACAACATGATTGACTAATTTTGCAGGCAACTGATGCCATAATAATGTCTCAGGAGCTCAATTGAAGAACTGCTCCTGTTTTCAAATATGGAAGCAACAGTAGTTCATGAAATATTGAACTGCAGACTTCTACTCAGTCATTATGATCTTTTTTGCACTGTCTTTGCTCTACCATAAAACTGGTGTCACTCTGTTGCCAAACCAAGTTTCCCCCCTTTTTTCAGACATAAAATAGGCTTCCATTTCTCCGCTCACCAGCGAAAGAGCGCTTGATCCTGTGATGGAAAACTTAAATGTAAGAAATATGTGTGGAAGATTTGTTCCAATAGGCTATAAACAAAAACACTGACACACAAACACCCCCGTGACAAGTCTGGAAAAATAAATAAATAAACACAATTTTTTGATAAAGTAGAGCACGCTCTCTGCAGGTAAGGGATATTACCAGCATTCATAGTCACGGTAGTGGGAGCATGTTGCAATCAATGACTTAGTCACAACTGCTCTGAAGGCTAGATATGGGCAAAAAATGGGCTAACCAGTATGGGACATGCAGGTGGCCCAGATGAAATATCAAGGTCGTTTAATGCTGTAGAGCAAAAGGGTCCAAATGTTTTTCTATGGGTATGCTGCTTTTTCTTTCACAGCTTTATTTAAATTTATGAAAGAATTGGTGTCAAATATTTTCGACTGGGTACAAACCGTAATTATTAATTTCTCCTCCATTATCAATTTTCAAACGGTTTGCACTTCTGTGAATTAAAAGGGACGCCATCAATACGTCACTATCAAATCTAAGTCCATGATTGGTTTAACTTTCAACACACGTTCAATGGCTGCATGCTTTGTACGTGGAACCTAAAATCAATTGTAAAAAACTTGCGTAGTTATGGATGAATGCAAAAGTTTTGGATGCAAAAACCTAAAATGTGTTTTTATTCATGCTTGCACAGACTTCTGATTGAAAGAGGTTGCTTGAATGTGCGTTGCCAATGGCAGTGTGAAGGTGGGTTCATACAACACACAAGGGTAATTAAAGGGTAAAGTAGGTGAGGCGTGTCGTACCGATTTTCCTGTTTTCTGCCAACTCAAATTCTGGTGACTGGGCAAAGAGCCCAAAAGCTGTTTCACGTGATAAGTGAGTTCTCCTCGCACTCACTCACTCATTATTTATCGCCTATTTATCGTCACAGACAATAAATGGGCGTAAGGGCTGTTGTGACAAAAGCTTTACGAGCAAACAAAGCATGGCATAAGAGAACTGCATGACAGCGTCCTATGTACGTCAAAGGCACATGCAACTTACATTAGCCTTTCAGGTTAATTATGGCTTAAGAAATTATGATTGGCTAATGGCAGCATCATGTTTCTTGGTAGCCAATCAGAGCCAACATTGTTTTACACACAAGCCCAAACCCGCAAGTGAAAAAAGCTGCAGAAATCGTCATTCCAGAAAAACCTGACATAAAGTTTGTATTTCTTATGAGGAGATAAAAGACCTACAAACAGTCAGAAGCAGAATGTAGAGAGAACCTTATAACCAGAACAAAAGATTTTTTAAACATCCAAAATATACTGAACCAGTTTATGTTAATTTGGAGTACAGATGCTTCATGCTAGTGAAGTATTTACTTCAGTTGTGAGCAATACACTAGCAAAAATGTAATACTGATTTATAAGTACATTCCTATTTTATTAATCTGTCTTGTGAAAACTAATCAGTAAAAACAAAACTTTGACATAAACATTTTTAAACTAACTAGCTGATCACTAGTTACTTTTACTAAAGAGTAATCCAGTGACTAAATGAGTTACTTTTTTTAAAGTAACATTCCTACCACTTGGAGCACACAATGTTAAGTAAATCATAAAGACTTGCATAGAGAACAGAGAACCTTTTTTTGTTGTTGGTATTTGTCTTGTGTTTCTTCTTCAAATTTGTGCAGAAGGACAAAGAGAACTATGACACCGGTTAAAGTCTAAGTAGCTACGCTGTAATAGCACCACTTTGCACAAACACATTTACACACACTCACACATTTTTTAACATGTGTGCTACAACTCAGCAAAATACATTTCAGCGTCAGCCATCTGAAATGCCACAGCTAAAACGGAACGAAGAAAACGGGCGGGTAAAAGAGAGATTCCATCTCCAGTCCGCTTATTCTCATGAATCGCATCAAAGGGAAAAGTAATTAAGTCGTCTGAGGATGTTATTGGAAACAAGAATTCTGTCAGTGAGGCTGTGGGCTTGTGATGCCGGCAGCTTATCCAGTGTGTACATGTGTGCGACTTTTTCTGTGACTGACACGCCGCCGTGCAGCAGAAGATGAGACCTCTGTTGTGCACAGCCAGGCGCTCCTCATTAACCTTTTGGGAGATAAGCCTGTTTTTAGTCCGTGTTTGAACAGCCTGTGTGAAGTATCTCCCACTGATACGCGGCTAGCCACCCACCCAAACCGTCCCTTCCCTCCTCCCTTCACATCCAAGCAGTCTCTTTGCTCGCCTCTCCCAGATTACCAGAATTAAATTTCAATTTTAATCACAGACCCGCAAATCTCCATAAATCTAGCACCTGAGCCCACCTCAATTATGGAACAAGCATTCAGGGGCAGCGTGCTGCCACGGCCCGCTAACAAGGTTAAAAGGTGCAAAGTGTGTGTAATAGGAAGCAGAGGAACTCACTGAGCAATTGTTAACACCGTGTTAGCTACTTCACTTCTTTGTCTCCTGCCATGTTAGCTTTCTGTTTTCCCAGCCAGTGAAATATACCTTGTTAGAGGCGCTAGGCTAGAAGTAATGTAATTTAGCTAAGTGGTGAATGTGGAGGTGCCAGATGTGCTCTTTCGCGGGGAATGTTGACGGCGGTGGTGATGCAGCAGCAGACACATGCTAACTGCTACATTATCTGCTCTACACTGCTTTAGATAATTGGTGTGAACATGGAATCTGCTCTGCGGAAAGACTTCACAGCTTTCCTGCAATGTCCAAAATCCTTTATGAGTGTTTTTAAAATGTTCTGCAAATATTGTGCAATTAAGCTGAACCGAATGAAGACATGTTTTTTACTTTGTCCTTTTAAAAAAGATATGTTATGTTCTGTTCTGACATTTTGCCTTTGGGTTGCAGTCTTACTTATTCTTCAAACCTGGTCTAAGCTAATTGAACTCCTACTGTTGATTTTGGTGACATTTTTAGTCCATCTTCTATTGTTGTTTCTTGACAGATTCAGGATAATCTTGTAAAATCTTGATCATTGTCGTCAGGTTCCAACATGGCGACGTCCCTATCGTGGAAAAAATTGCTTAATTTTGCTTGAGTTGAAAGTAGGGCATTTTTTATGGGTGATGTCACACAAGCTCAGTCTAATTCTTATGCAGTCAATGGTCAAATGTTAGCATGTTAAATGTTAATACATCAAAGATTAGCATGTTTAATATAAGCACTTCAAAGATCTGCGCAAAATTATATTGCACAAAAATCTAAGACAAATATTTATGCAATATGTGCAATTTTTTCATAGCTTTACCCATCAATCCTTTTTTTTCCGCTCATCCAGGACCGGGTCGCGTCGGCAGCAGTCTAAGCAAAGATGCCCAGACTTCCTTCTCTCCGGCCACTTCCTCAAGCTCCTTTAGGGGGACTCTGAGGTGTTCTCAGGCCAGCCGAGAGACAGTCTCTCCAGCGTGTCCTGGGTCTTTCAAAGGGCCTTTTACCCAGTGGGACATGTCCAGAACACCTCCCCAGGGAGGCATCCAGGGGGCATCCGGACCAGATGCCCGAGCCACCTCAACCGACTCCTCTCAATGTGGAGGAGAATCAGCTCTACACGAGCTCTCTCTAGGTGACCGACCTTTTCATCCTTTCCCTACGGGAGCGGTCGTCCACCCTATAGAGAAAGCTCATTTCAGCGACTTGTAGGTGGGACCTCGCTCATGGACATAGGTGAGTACTGCAAAGAAGCATAACGGTCCGGGGCAGGAGAACTCCACCTACCCAGAGAAGGCAAACTACCTTTCTCTAGTCAAGAACCATAGCTTTGGTGGTTGTGACCAACAACCCAGCCGCTTCACACTTGGCCGCAAACCGCCCCAATTCACGGTGGAGGTTCTGGCTCAATTAAGTCAACAGGACAACATCATCTGCAAAGAGCAGAAAGGAGATCCTGTGGTCCCCAAACCAGATCCCTTTCGGCTCATGGCTGCGCCTTTAAATTTTGTCCATAAAGACTATGAACAGAACCGGTGAAAAAGGGCAGCCCTGCAGGAGAACAACATTCACCAGCTACGCGAACCAAGTCTCATACAGAGACTAGACGGCCCTTAGTAAGGCAGTAGCTTTACATTTTTGATGAATTATTCTTCATTTGGAATAAAAAAGCAGTATTTTTTACCTGTGGTGGTCAAAATATTTTAACCAACTCAGTGCACTGGTTTTCCTGACTGAGCTATTTGGCTTTTCAAATTTAAAGGTAGACTTCAAGTCAGTGCTGGAGCCACTTTGGTGAAACTTTAAAGGGCGACCACTGATTTTTCCTTTTTCTTATATATATATTTATTATTTTTCAACATATTAACAGAACAGGAAAAAACAAAATAAAACAGGGCCACGGATACAGAAATTATATATATGTGCTGGAGTCATAACCAAACCATACAATAAAAGAAAAATCAAACAACAGTAGAGCCAGTATTGTACATACATGTCTGAGATAAAAATACAAATGCTCTTTTAATAATTGTGGAAATGTCTAGTCCAACACACGACAAGAAAGGTTCCCATATCTTTCCAAAAACATTTTTCTGATGTAGCTGACAAGTTAAGTAGTCGAGAGACATGTAACTAAATACAGGTTTTTGCCATTGTGCTTTGGAGGGGATTTTATCAGAGATACACATTCTAGCACAAAAAGTGAGCATTCTGTAAAGTTTCTTATTATATTTATCACTGATAACAGGGTCAGGTAATCCCAGCAGCAAGAACAAGGGATTTTGGTTCAAGTTAGCTGACAGAACTTTATTCATTTCCAGACCAATAACACAGCAGAACTGGTGAACGTTTAGCACGACCAGAAGCAGTGTGTTAGGGTACCGATCTCGGTTTTGCCCTTCAAGCACGAGGAGGAGGAGCCGGGTTTAAATTTCTGCCGCTGATAGGGGGAGATGTGGGCTCTGTGGAGAATCATGAGTTGAGTTGATTTTTCAGTGATTTTTCTGTTACTGGTTCCTTGTGAATTTTTTCATAAAGCACTAATTTTAGGCCCAAAGTGATATTTTGCAACAAAAGATGCATTTCTCCAACAAAGCAGCAGGCTTGAAAGCTCAGAGAATAATATGACTTCTAGACTGACAATATAAAACCTATGATTTTTTTTAAAAGCAGGAAAGGCTTTGGGATGGATTTCAGCCCTTCAAGAAAACCATCGCTGTTGCGAAGCTATAATTACAATTCAGTCGCTCCCACCTAAAACTGACTCTTTGTCTCACAATTTGCAAGCCTGGGGTTGTGAAATAAAGTGGGACAATGTTAGCGAGGAGAGTATGCAAAGCTTTTTTGTGACAGGATTTTATGACTGTGGAAAGCAACTTTAATTAAGCCCTGGTGTATAATAGGCATATTTGAGCCTTTCAACGTGTGAAACTGAATGCCAATTTGATAATCATCTGTAAAAACATGCAGTACCACAGTGATTGTACTTGCCACTCATACTATGTAGAGTTCTTTTACAGAATTTCCATTGACAGGCTCATTCCGAACTCAACAGGTAGATTAATATGATTTTAATATGATTTTTTATGTTTATGTTATTATCTCCTGTACAAGCTAATTAATGGAAGCTGAGGAAAATGGACACCTCCCGCTTGATTTTGGTCACCGGTCTGCTCAGCTTTCCAGATGTGCAGGATTCTTTCACCCTGAAGGACTAATGGATTTTTTAAAACTTTTTTTTTAGCAACAAATAAATGAAAGTGACTGACATAAAGAGGAAAATCAAATATGAAGCATTCTTTTGACACGGTCTTCGTTGGCATATAGACAGAGAAATAAACAAGCTTCAGTCTGCAGAGACAGTGCATTTGAGCATGTTTGCACTGTAACATGTGTGAGTAGTAAGATAGCAGTGGGTGGGAGGGGAACAGCTGTTCTGCCTTCAGCCCCCCCTGCATCCCTGCATATACCTGATTGAACGTGTGACTAACCTAACCTTTCAGAAGGCTTTGGTAGCTTTCAAAACGCTGAAAACCGCCAGAACTGCTAAAAGTTAACTATGTCTATCTCAAAACTCAGTGAACGTGTCAGTAATTCATGTCTAAACAACATGAATTATTAATTATCAAGCAGTAGCAAGGTATCAGACTATAACCACACTGACCCAACATTTCATAAACTTTAAAACAAGTCTTTAAAACCAACCTCTAGTGGTCATTTTAGGAACTGCAATATTTTTGTAATTTTGGATTTGCTTCAAATTTCAACTACAGTCAGCAGCTTTAACTTACTGTTGAATACCTTTGCTAGTTTTATTAGTGAATACATCTGAAAGCTTTTTAGGTACATTTGCATAATTCTAAAAATCCTGCTAGCTGATATGGTTTAAGATACAATAACATTATTTTGTCCATTAATACCTAATCATCAAGAAACTCACCAACTCTATCAACTGATCAATGTTTTTAACTAGATGACAAACAATGTATAATTTAGTTTTTAACAGTTTTTTATGAAGAGTTCTGGAAGTTAGCCTAGTTGCAACTACACACATATATTCAGATAATCTCTGACATCCACCATAGGATTGAACAGAAGCCAAAAAAACAGCTGTTCTGAATAGAAAAGAAAGCATCAAAAGAACCTCTGAAACCAGGCTCTAGTGGTCATTTGGGGAACGGTAACATTTTGTAATTCTGGGTTGCTTTAAATTTTGAGGTCAGGCTGCCTTAAACACAAAGTAAAACTGTCCTCTTGAAGTGAGCAACCTCCCTATTTTGGACAAGTTTGGCTATACTAATGAGCGATCCAGCTTTGAACGCCGTGCCCCAGTCGAACCAGCCTGCGCTCCAGACTTTTACAAATTAGAAGCTCTAACAAACGATTGCACATAAACACACGCACACCTTGAAATCAACACCTCTCACAGTGGAGCCAGGGCAACAAATCACACGACTCTCCAGACAATATTATCTCCCATGCACAGACATATTCCCCCCTTTTGTTTTTAAGGACATGAGTATTTCTCATGGAGAGAAAGAAGAAACACTTGCACATTAATAAAAAAGATCCCTGCAGAAACAGAGGAAGGAAAGCCCTCAAAGGGGAGCTAAAGTGGCACTTATGGATACTGTTAGCGTTTTGCTCAAGTGAAAGTCCCATTAAATGGGTCTCTGTGTCTCTTTCCCGCCGGCTCTCTGCAGAGCAGATCAAATGAAGGTTACGCTGTCCTCTCTCATGGCCTACATCCTGATGCCAGAGCTAATTGCATAATTTGTTTCAAAATTAACAGCTAATAGCACTCTGTTCTCGGCTCGACTCACACACATCTTTTTTTTATTTTTTTATTTCTCACAGCCTGTCTTCTCATTATGTCTGTATTTGCACATTTAAACTATACAGCACAAATTTATCTTGAAGCAGCCCATATGCATTGTTAGCTTTGTCTGTTAAACCCGTCAAAACAGGACATTTTCTCTGTTTCTAGACGCAAAGTAATTTAAAATATAAATGCAGCCCCACACAAAAGCTGCTACAGCTCTCCAAAGTGGGATAAAACAATCACCTTTGTGCATACGCAAGGAGGCCACAAGGTTAACAGGTGACCGAGGACGCAACACACCGGGAGCCGGATGAGCCGAAGGTGGAAGCTACAAGACGTAGCCCCTGGCGCGAGGCAATAACTGCCTCTTCCTCTCTGTGTAATAATAAGCTGGAGTTTCAGACCAAGCAAACATTCAGGGGGAGGAAGAGGCAGGCACAGGAAAGCAAAGAGGATTCAATCAATACCAGCATCCACCTGTCAATCAGCGGCTATATTAACCCGTCGTTGGTGGATGCGAATGTTTTATCTGTTTGTCTGCCCTTGACTCAACACAAGCCACCACTGTGCTCGTCTTCTCCGGTCAAGTCCTGATAACAACAAGAACAAATATTTCACTAAGCTGGCTAAATAAATTACAGGAACAACAACACAATCCCGTCACTGGCGGCTAAAACTCGACCTCTTTGCGCGTTTTTTTTTAAATTAAAGGTCATTTTTGCCTGAAACCTGGTTGACAGGTCGTGAATTAGTTTTTATGCCATGAAAAAAATTATTTGATTGCCAAGTCAAAAGAGTCACCATGGTGAAAATGTTACTCTTGCCCCCCTTCCCCACCCCAATCATGTGACTCGACCTAGGTAGGCAGTGATCTGTATCGGGCTCTCCTGCAGTACAGCTTGCAAACTCAGCCTCAGGCGCAAAAATCCTAATTAAGGTCCTTGGCCATGCGCAACCTTCAGATAATTTCGCCACAACAACGACTTTCCTTTTTTACCATTTAGAAAACAACACAAAAGAAAAAAAAAAGTAAACCTCACACCTTTGGGTGCACGTGGAACTTGATTGTAACCTCGGGTTGCCTTTTCTATTATGCTAGGAAATAATGCCACAACACACAGTACCAGCGTTTAAATTGAAATATGACAGCAGTGGCAGACATGTGAATAATAGGAAAGTGTATATTGCATATTCACAGAATGCTTCTTTTCTTTGCTTTCCTCCATTTCTCATGTGAAAAATACGCTAGCTGACATTTTCCTTTTGTGAAAAACAACGTCTTGGTTCAGCTATGTCATTAATAATATATCAGCCGGTGTATATGTCTGGATGCTGTTTGCTTCCTATGTAGAGTCACAGTGTATTAGGTAATGTGGTTAAAGATTACGTTTTGAAGAAAAATTGATGTATTAACTGATAAAGCAGGCCACATATTCAGATTTTTGGATATAATGCAGAACAGGTTTAAGAAGTCCAGTATGTCACACTACATGCATGAAAATTTTATTTTGAAAAGATTTATTTCGAAAATGCCAAAACGTATTAAGCTACATTCATATCACCCTGTGCAATGCTGCTAGCGACAGCACGCTCTTTAAACTACCATATCTCTTCGAGTGTTTACGCAATTCCAATGGAAATAAGGCCACTTTTTTCCTTTATGTTTAAATCAGCTAGTTTATGCTGATTGTGTGAACACATCACTACTATGAAGTGTTGGATATCAGTGCAAGGCTGATTTTCTGCTCTGCAGAATCCATTGGAATAGAGTGAATTGTGTTCACGGTTTAAAGGTTACAGCAATTTAAAGTACGTCAACACTGAAGTTGAAGTTCTGGTGTTACTGCTAATACAATCACATGTTTTGTAATCAATTCAAACTTTTGTGAAAAATGTTGATAACTGATTGGTAACCATGGCTACATGGATGTGTACTTACACTCACTGGTCACTTTATTAGGCACACCTCACTCGTTAGCACACATTTCTAATGAGCCAATCATATGGCAGCAGCTCAGATGGTCAAGACGATCTGCTTCAGTTTCACACCGAGCATCAGGATGGAGAAGAAAGGGGATTAAGGTGACTTTGAATGTGTCATGGTTGTTGAGGACAGACAGGCTGGTCTGACTATTTCAGAAACTGCTGCTCTACTGAGATTTTCACCCACAACCATCTCTAGGGTTTACAGAGAATGGTCTGAAAAAGAGAAAATATCCCGTAAGTGACAGTAACTGAAATAACTTGTTAAAACTGAGCTCTGCAGACTAAGATCTCTGAACGCACAACACGTCCACCCTCGAGGCAGATGGACAACAACAACAGAAGACCACACAGGGTACCACTCCTGTCAGCTAAGAACAGGAAACCGAGGCTACAAAAATTCACACAGACTCACCAAAATTGGACAATAGAAGATCGTAAAAACGTATGGCCTGATGAGTCTCCATTTCTGCTGCAACATTTGGATGGTAGGGTCAGAATTTGGCATCAACAACATAAAAGCATGGATCCATCCTGCCTTGTATCAACGGTTCAGGGCGGTGGTGTAATGATGTGAGGGATATTTTCTTGGCACACTTTGAGCCTCTTAGTACCTACCTGAGTGTTGTTACTGACCATGTCCATCCCTTTATGACTAGAGTGTACTATCTTCTGACGACTACTGCCCGTAGGATAAGGCGCCATGTCATACATCTGGAATCATCTCAGACTGGTTTCTTGAACATGACAATGAGTTCACTGGACTCAAGTGGCCTCCACAGTCCCCAGATCTCAACCCAATAGAGGATCTTTAGGATGTGTTGGAACGGGAGATTAGCATTATGGATGTGAAGCTGACAAATCTACAGCAACTGTGTGACGCTATCATGTCAATATGGACCAAACTCTCTGAGGAATGTGTCCAGTACCTTTTTGAATCTATCAAGTACTAGCAAGGTGGCCCTAATAAAGTGGCCGGTGAGTGTATGAGCGTGCTGAAATCATAAAGGTGCAACTGTTCAAAATCTTTCAGGTGGCTTGGTTCAGATCTGTAAAAAATCATTCAGGCCAGTTCCCCACGTGTTGTTTATTTGTACTAATTACAGAGGCCAAATCTAATCTCTGAGTTCTTTCATGAATCATCATGCATGTCATTCATGATTAAGTAGATTCAATGTCAAGCAAGCCTTTGTAGAGGTGAACTAAAACCAGTTTTAAGGTAACAGATGCAGCAGGTTAGACAGTCAAACTTCCACCTCAGCTGCTCTGATCTGCAATTTGTTACTCAGGATTTAAGTGACAGTAGCCCCTCATATTTGTCTGTAAAGTGAGCTCGCCCTGTTTGTTCTGGGATGTGTGTGTCTGTGCCTCACATGTCTTTCAGTCTCAGCGCTGCAGCCCGTAAGCTCCACACGGTCGGAGCAATATCAGCAGCGCCAGAGACAGCATGTGACCGAGCTTTACTCATCTCCACTAAAACCATTTCTGCCACACGCACACTCACAACACACACATGCAGAAAATGCACAAACACAACAGCGCAGGCTCATGCATATCTATGTGCTTGGTGGGGAAAAAAGGCACATAAGCAGAAAGGAAAGAGCTAATAACAATCTTACCTGCTTCAATGAGTCAGCAGCAGCAGGGCAGAGCAGAGAGGAGAAAGACAATTTAATGAGAATGGTATGGGAAATGCAATGATTTATTTAGAAATTCATTTATTTAACACACACTGCAAACAAGGTGTGTCAGTTTTTTGCAGGTTTTGCACAGCTCTGGAATGTTAACATTGAGATTTTGAATTCACCTGGAATGTTCACTCCTTTTTTGTACTTATACTTTATTTTTCTTTTTTCACCATATTTAACAGTTTTGACTATTTTTGAATATAACTGCCAAGCAACTAGAAGAACGACATTCATTTCTATAAGGGCTGTAAAAGGCCTCCATGTTCATGTTCTCTATAAAAAATGTTTTATTGGATGCCAAAATGTTTTATTGGATGCCATTTTTTTTTTATATTCTAACCCGCACATAGCCAGTTAGCAAAATTGCTAGCATTTGGGCAACAGGAAGGTTAAGTTCAAATCCCTACTTTGCCATTTTGTAAAGCTGTCTGAATTTACAATTCGAAAATCCAGTGCCCTGGAAATTTCCCAGAAGCCTTTGTGAAAAAGTAAGCATGATTGGCGAAGATAGACCATGGTAACCATGACCATGACCATGATAAACCATCCATGTTTTTTTTTTTTTTTTTATAACTTTATTTTTATTAGTTTTTGTTACATGAACATAAATCTCAGACATCACAAAAAACAAGAAAGAAAAGAAAAAGGTCAAGTCTAGGTGTTTCACATGTCTATCTGTTGTGCAGTGTCCATTTTTTCCACTTTCGGTGTAGTTGTGCCTCTTGCAGCTTCAGCCTGTATGTTATTAATTCCGTTGAATATATGTTGTTGATTGTTGAAGTCCATTGCTCCTTTGAAGGGATCTCCGTAGTGCCCCAGTTTCTGGTTATTGTTTTTTTAGCGGCTAGTGACATGACTTTAAATAAATATTTGTCACTTTGGTGGATTAAGTTTCTTGAAAACATGTACAGATAAAACAGTTCTGGCAGCAAAGGAATTTTGTATCCCAGCACTTTGCATGTGAGATCGCCCACCATTTTCCAAAAACCTGTTACATTCGGACATTTCCAAAATACATGACAGTGGTCAACATTTATTTCTCCACATCCGCGCCAACAGCTCTGATTTGTTTTCAAATGTTTGCTCTTCAGTTAAGTTGTTATGAAAAATCTAATAAGGTTCTTCCAGGCAAACTCTCTCCACGTTCGAGATCCAGTGGTGGTATGGTGGTGTCTCCACATATCTAACCAGTCCTGTTCAGTTATCCTTATGTTTAATTCTCTTTCCCAGTTATCTTTTGCTTTCAAAGTTGTGTTTTCGTCGTATTCCATCAATGATTTATATAACATACTAATCAATTTAGTATTGTTGTCTTTATATGTCTTTGTTATTGTGTGAACTATCCCGCCTTCATCCCCAGAGGAGTCGCTCTGTATTGCTTTCTTATGGTAGTTTCTCATTTGTAAGTATCTGAAAAAATCCTGTTTTTCAAGGTGAAATTGTTTAGTCAAGTTCTCAAAACTCTCCAGCTGTCCGTCCTTTTCTAGCAAGCACCATGCTGTTATTCCTTTTGTAGTCCAATATTTAAAGGTCTGATCATATTCTGCTGGTTTGAATTGCCTGTCATATAACCATCCATGTTTTTACCATCAAAACACAGTTGGATCATAAATAGTCTTTGCAAAATGTTCCTATTTATTAGGTTTTTACTTCGGAAAATCGATGACGACATATTTGCTGTTGAAAAAGAAAAAAAAAAAATGGAGAGCATTGCTCCGTGCTTTAGTTTGGTTTTTTAGTTGTGTTCTTGGAGCTGTTCTCCCATCAGTTACCTCTGGTTCAGGAGTTTCAGCCACTAAGCCAAGTCTCCTGAGTTTTGGGTGCTCCAACACCAGTTCCTTACACAGACAGGGATTCTGGTAGTGACGTGTGGATGGCATCCCTTTACATTCACAGACGTGGCAACAGTTTAAAAATGGATCATGAAGTAGAAATTATTTATTGTGGTTTGTGTCTGGATGGAACTATATAACACTAAGTCTTTCATATATTAGAATAAAGCTGTGAAAGAAAAAGCCTGGAGTAAGATACACAAGATTTTCACCCCTTTGACATTTAGCACCAAGCATCCTCCAACTGTAGGTGGCAAATGTACGCTGATAAACAGTATGAAAAGTTAAACAGGAAGAAGTCCCTCCTTGCTTGTCCAGTGTGAACATCGTGGGTGCTTGTATCCTGTCCACATGTACAAAAGGTAGAAATATTTGCAATAATCACATGCTAATGTTTTTCACTCTGATGTTTTGGTTGATTATAAAAATCACTGTTGGCTCAGTATTCTGGTTTTTTTTTTGTCTAAAAATGTATTCTCTTGTTATACTTTTAGCCCACAACTGGCAAATTCTTCTCCACATTTACCATCATAAAGCTTTCCTGAGTTATTCAAGCATGCAAGATTTTTCCCTTGAGAATAACAGAACTTTCTCACAAAAACAGTTAAAGTTGTTTCATTTGACTCTCTGCACAAAGACAAACAACCATTTTTCATAGTAACTCATCTGGAAGTACTTGCTGAAAGAATCTATAAAATCAATTCTTTAATGTCCTAATTTTCAGTGTTTATTTGCTTGATAGCAGTATCCTAAATCCACTCATAGCAAATGTATTCTTGTCACCACAATCTCCTGTTTGCAAAAGACAACACCGATTTCCCTTGACTGTCTGTTAATTAAGAATCACAAAACCATCATGAACTGTACAGTGGATCACCATACTTACAGTCAACATACTTATGCGGTTATGTTATTTAACGGACTCCCTAAAAGCAGCATCAAGATCCACGAAAAAAGGTACAAAGAACAGATGTGAGAAATATACATTCATGGTGATTTCAATCAAGATTTGTGACAGCCTGTTGGGATTGGCATGGGTTATCATTGTATCCTATGTGCTGCCATCCTAATGCTCATTTTCCTTATCAACGTTAAGTACACTGATAGCACCACTGAAAAGTGGATTGTCATTTTCTGGTGAAAAAGAGACCTACGTGTCTTCAGCAAACAACACCGGTCTGTGATAATAATAAGGGTGATCCAGGAAAGGATGAACTGGTTGATGAAAAATATCTAATCATAATACTATAGTGTCTCCTGGAAAGCTGTCAGACGTCTTCACTAAAATACAGGAAGTGTTAAGCTAGTCCCCATAAAAGAACCTTGCATCGTCAAAGGAGAAAGTAATGAAAGGAGTAAAACAAAAAGAATGTAGAACAGGCATAGAAGTACTGAAAATTCTTTCTTTTCTTTTTAGCTTGTGAAGTTGGTCACCATGACAACTTGTGATGCACATCCACCTCCAGAGATGTAAGTTTAGAAGCGTAAACCAGAAAGCATATTTTAGTAAAGCCATACTATTTTTCTCTTCCTCAGGTGTATTTTGTTTTTGTCTAAATGTGAATGCAGGAGTATTCCTGACACTGCAAGTTAAAATATTGTGCTGTATTTAGTGTCCAACAAACTACATTTAATTGTTTTGCCATGGAATATCTGCCTGTCTACATTGTTAATGCTGTCTAAACACACATGTCGATATTTTGGGTTTGGGATTGGGTTTGAAAAAGGACTGATGAGGTCACTGCACTGATATGCAAAGCTTTACTGTAGTGAAGTGCTTATGTACTCAACAGAAATCAGCGGATTCTGTTGCTCAGAAAAACCTGCGTTGTGCCATTATGCAATACTAACGTAAAGTGTTGCATAATGGTGCAAAGCTGATATAAGAAGCAGCTTTTCTCTGCGTCAGAATAACTTGATTCACATTGATAATGCAAACGCTCGATGAGTAGATCAAAGAGCGTGTGTTATTTAAGTGTCGCCTGTGATATCTCTGGTGTTAATGGGTAAAAGTCTTATGTTGATCACAAGAAGTGATCCCATTGACAGTTTATGAGAACTGGACTGAATGATTGGGATGTCACCCATAGAAAATGCCTCGCGTCGAGCTCCAACCAAATGAAGTCAATTCAGTCCTCATTTTTCGCGATACTGACCTGTTGGAGCCAGATGACATCAGTGAGCAGTGAATGGTCCAAAGGTGGTCTGAGTCAATGTTTCTATGGCAACCCCTCTTGGTAATCCGGAGTGAGCTTGTTGAAAGTCTACAACCAGTCCACAACCCAAGCCTGCTTTCAGACTTAGGAGACTGTCAATTAAACATTTTAAATGTTCAATGCTAAACATGATATATGATTATCAAAAACATGCTTAAAAAAAAAGGTAACAGAGCAAAAATGGTTATTCTGACAAATAGAGTGACTGAATAACAGCTTATACTTCCTATACTATACTTCTTAATAGAAGTATAGGCGATTTAGGCTTTTTAATGCCAGGGGATCCTTTCTATGCGAAAGAGAGCAGGGGAGGGGTCACTCAGTCCAGTTCTCATCAAGAGGACCTGGTTGCAGACAGCATTGTACCCTGACATCATTAGCCGGAACTGAAAGTCCTGAACCGGAACCGGAAGTTCAATTCTAACCCTCCCAATTTCAGTTGGAAAATACTAAAATAACTGGGGACTCTACCAGTTACAGTTTTTTTTTTTTTCCAGTTTTAAGTGTTAAAACTTTAAGACACATGATATGTCACTGTCAAAGCCTGCTTTGCTTTGACCGTAACTCCTTATGACATCAACAAGAATCAGCTGATTGGCAGAGAAAAACAGCTTTGTGCCGGTAAGCAACAATTTAGGGCGAAAGCAATAATTCAAAGCAGCTTTTCTCCGAAATGCATATAAAGTGTCACAAACTTGGCTCAAAGTCGCTTTTCTACAACAGAATACACAGATTTTTGTTGATTGATTCGTTGATAGTTGTGAAGAAATGTAAACACTGGAGATAAAGCTCCGGTGTATCAGTTTTACAAATCTGAACACTTGTTCGAAAGGAATAAAACGATTATCATTTGTGCCCCGTTTTATGTACATGTTGCACACTGAACCATTCATTCACATGAAAAAGTTTTAATAAAAGGTGCTACAATTCTGAAAACTTGTAGAATTTCCATTTCCGGCTAATGATGTCTTGCCGCCATCTTGTTTGCCACCTTTGTTCTCATATACAAAGTCAACAGATGCTCCAATAAGTTTTGTGACTCTTTTGTTATGCGGCTCCTTTGACCAAATTCTGCTGTGTTTTCTACACATTTTTTTTTCAAAGCCAAATCCTGCAAGTTCACGTTCTGTTAACGTTCGACGGATTCAGTTTACAAATGTTTTGGGAGTAAAACCCATGTAGGAGAGAGAGGAAAAAGTAAGGCTTTACATAACCCACAAATACTTGATTCTGCGATTTCTTGGACAAAACATCAGCCTTGGCCTTCGGCCCTCCGGCCCTCCGGACTGTAAATGAGGAACACACTTAACAGGATTTGATGCTGTTGTCCTAAATTCTGTCGACACGTTTTTCCAGCTGTTTTTCTGCGGTCAAACTCGAGTTTCTGGACTGAGTACTGAGAATAGGAGTTAAAACACAGATGCCGCAGCCTTGTTGCTTCACTCTCTTGTGATTTAATTGGCAGGCCAAACCACACTGTGACACCGTGCTATAATTACTGATGGCGAAGCCGGGCGCTTAAAGCAAATACAAGTTGACACACAAATCCACATCGACAGAGAAAACCGTTTCAATCAATTGTCCTCAGAGCGAACATCTCTAGATCACAGAGTTGATGAGCCTTTTTTCCCCCTCCATGTAAGCCTACAAGAAAAACCTTTTGTTCTTATTTTTTCCTCTTCTTTTTGTTGCTTCTTTTACTTCTCAACCACCTGCAACATGCTGCTGCGGCATCTGGCAGACAATCCGCCAGCGCCTGCAGGAACAAGAGAGTGAGTTGAAACAAAAACAAGACTCAAAGTCACACAAAACACCAGAAAAAGGAAAAATAGGCACGTCGTTTGTGCCATACGAAGGAAAACACAATCAGTGGCAGAACGGTCTAAGTTTAAAATTGGAACTAGAACACATTTTTATCCAAAGAGCATCCTGGGCAATCTAGACATAAATGATGAGAGATTTCACAGTTTAGAGCATGTCTAATTAACTTGGCCTAAAAAGTTAAGGAGACGGTCAAATAGGTTATGAGGCACCAACTAGACCACAAGTCCTTGCTAGTATAAAAAGCTGTTTCAGGAAAAGGATGTGCTGTATTTGGTTATTTGGTTTATAAAGAACACAATCAAAATAGTCTATTCTTGTTGATGCAGGATTTGGGTTTATCCCAAGTGGAGTCATACGGTTGCTGGAGCCTGTTGGGCAAAGGTGGGCTACACTCTGGACAGGTCGCCAATCCATTACAGAGATGCACAACCATACACACCTAAGGCATGAATGTAGGGGACAATTTAGACAATTTAGAGCCACCAATTAACCTATGAAGCATGTTTTTAGACTTTGGAAGGAAACCAGTTCCCGGAGAAAACAAATCCATGGATGGAACATAATTATTTATCTACCGGTTTGTTTGTTTGATCTGATATTTGGTGACCTGTAATTGTACTATTACTTGTTATTTCTTTGAGCTGTCATGACAAGTGAATTTCTTCTTGTGGGATAAAATGTAAAATTCCATTCAATTCAATGGGAAGAACACGCAAACTCCACACACAAAGGTCCAGTTGGGGTTCGAACGAGGACCTCAATGAGTGTGCCACCCACTATCAGATTGTGCACACTAAAGGCTGATATCCACTGGTGCATTTGGGGCGCATCTCTGTTGCGTTGACACAAAAAAAGAGAACATATATTAATAAATCAGAATGTTTACATCGCTCCGTCATGTCTGCCTTCCACATCCGTCTCTCTGCACCGCAACACAAGCTTTACGACTTCATTACGAGTTCTATTCTAATTGACACGTCAATTTTGTGGCAAATAGCCAGGGAACCGCAAACATGTCTGCGTTTCTAATTAAACACTTCTGTTGTATTAAAAAACATATATATATATATATATATATATTTATTTTTTATTTTTTTTTTATTTAAAGTAACGTGCCCACATGTTAACACTGCAGAAAACCCCTGCGTCCCTTTTCCCCATGGACGACAATCGTTTACTTTTGGAAGTACAGAAACATAATAACATTTATTCTATTTTACAAGGACTTAGTAAGGAAGGAGAAGGCATGGGGTCTGATTGCTAAAGTTTTGGATGAGCAAAGACAAACTACTTAACATGGGAATGACAAGATAGACCACTCCCCCGGGAGTCTGGGGGGATGGACCTGAGACACAACTGAGTCCATGTAAACTAGCTGACGGACTCCCAACGCAACGCAATGAAGAATGCACCGCTGCAAATACTGGGTAATATGGTTCTCCATACAAATGACGCTCAATTTGCGGTAGTTTTCGTACTAACCCTTAAACAGAGATGTTGCAGATGACACCTACATAACGCACCCTCTTTGGCCTGCCGTTACATATTGTGACGTTTATATGATGGATGTGAATCAGCTGATTTGGGTGTGCAAAAATGCAGCTTTGCATATCAGCTTAACCCTTGTGCTATCTTGGATGACCCCACCCTTACTTTGACATGTTCTCCCTACCATGACAAAGGTGGATAAAGGTGGAAAAATTTCATGTAATCCATTGAACCAGTGAAGATCACAAATCATTGAAGAAAAAGGTTCAGAGCACTGTCTAGTGAATCTAGATGACCCAACTCCCAACGGTAAAGTGCCTAGGATAGCACAAGGGTTAATGGAGCACTTTAGGTTGTGCAACTCTTTAGCCCACATCTTTTTGTTGTTGCTTTTTTAAACATTAAGGCTTTTAAGTTCGCCTTATATTGGATAAAATACGGTACTCTGCTGCAGATAAAAAAAACTTTACTTTAAACCTTTAACACCTGAGATGTCACTGGTGAGACCTTAATAACGCACATTCCCTGAACCACCATAACTCGTGGTTTGCCCGTTTACGCAAATACCATAATTCCTACAGATTCTGACACGGTAGAAAAGCACCTTTTAGTGTTGCATAACAGTGCAAAGCCCCTTTTCTGTGCATCTGCATTAGCTGATTGATTGCGAAAACACAAAGCTACTGTTAAGTGTTGCGTATCAGCACTTGAAAAGCTGGGCAGTCCAAAGATCGTCAACATTCGAGCTCTACTAGTAAAGGGTTAAAACCATAATGGAGAACTGTTCAGAGAAATCAAATTTAAAATGTTTCACCCAATTTTCTTTTGGGTGAAACAAAAAAAAAAAACAGGCAATAGATTAAGGATAGACAGTGTCAAAGTAAAAGGGTGAGAAAGGACTTCAAAAGTATGTAGTTTTTTTCATGAAAGAAGCTCAACTGTACCGTACAGACTCAAGATCCATGACCGCGAGTTTGTGGTGGAGACATACCGGAACACGTTCACCTGCTATTGTGATGCTGATGCTAACACACTTAACAACCAAATGCACTACAGTCTGAAATGGAAAAGCGATAAGTATTCTGCTGGCTTTAAAAGCGCTTTATGCAATATTGGTGAATGTTAACTACAAAAATCACAGGTTATTGGAAACTGAATCATTTGAAAAATACAAAAGCTTCACATTAAGCATTGATTGCCTATGTGTTTTATTGTAGTTTATTTTTGCTTTTAGATCAAACTTTAAGTATTATTTCGATTTATTTTAAGTGTTTCCAGATTAAGCACCATTTTCATTGGTGTGGGCCTTTAAGAGTTTGTTGGATCAGACAAGTTATAGCATTATGATACCTGATCCTGGTATGAGCGACTGAGAGGCCATTCATTTAAATTACCCTGATAATGATACAATTATAACTTTTTTTTAAAATAACCCAAGTAATTACTATATGTAGTTTTTTAAATGAGAATTTCATTTATTAAGATAAAAAGCTGTCCCTGTCTGCCTTTTTCTTAATTAAAAAGTAATTATCCCCTTAACCTAATAGCCACCCTTGACCTTAACAACTGCAATCAAGCATTTCTAGGGCTTCCAATCAGTCTGTTGTGCGGATTTGGAAGAGATTGAGAGACTTTTCCTTGCAGAACTGTTTGCTTGAAAAGTTTTGAACTTTTTCCTGCATCATAACTTAAGGCCGGCTTTGGTAGGGGGACATTTTCCTTCAGGATCACAAGTGAAGCTATGAATTCATGATTTCTTTGGATATAAGAAACCTTTCAGCAGTTCCACACCTTGTTAATGCCACCACTGTGTTTTTTGTTTTTCTTCCATTACAAGAAAAACAGAATGGCACTTCGAGAATGCGCTGAACTGGTCTGTTGTTACCTGATAATAGCGCATGTAATCACAGTTAAAAGAGGCTTAGTGTGAAAAGTTGTAGCCTTGCAAATTTCGTAAATCTTGCCCCACGTTTTTTTTTCCACTGTTCTATTCCAATACGTGAAAGACATGGTTTCGTCTAGTTCTGTCCGGGAACAATTATAATTATACATTCCTCCTCCATGATCAATTTTTAAATGGTTGGCACTTCCATGTTTCGAAAAGGATGCTACTCATACATCACTACCAAATACGAGTCCCTAATTAGTCAAAAATCCCCATGATTCACTTTCACTGCGGGTTCAGTGGCCGCGTGTTTTGTAGGTAGAGCCCGAAAACAGACTTAAAACCTTGCGGTAACGCAAGTATAAGTGAGTATTGGACCTGAGAGTCTAAAACACGCATATCCACGCGTTTACATAGACTTTTCTCTAGAAGCAATTGCTGGAACGTGCATTTCCGAGCCCAGTGTGAGCGTAACACCAGACACAATATCATTGACACCATCCAAAGATTTACTCCAAGTGCACAATTTTCTTTTCTTTTGAAAGAATTCTAGTAGATAATCCAGATCTTTTTTACTCAAGAACTTTTTGAGGTCTTTCTCATGTAATCATGTTATATAACTTTCTAAGACAGCTCACAGAAAAAAAGTATTAATAAAATAAACCTAAAATGCTAGACAATTAACCACAACACTTTCAAATTATCTGCAAAACAAGTGAGCGGAAAGCAGATGGTATTGGATGTGATGTCACGAGGAAGCAAACAGTTTTTAGGTCAAAATGAGGAAAAAATTTGGAAACATAAACGTGAAAAGAGAGTTAAATGACTGACGATGAATGATCTTTAAAATGTGATATGTGCAGCTATAGATATTTCTAACTGTGATATGAAAACAAATGTTTTTGCATGCTTGAAGTTGCTTTTGAACTGTGATAAAATGAACATGCTCACAGAAGAATAGCAGTTGAGAAACTCTACACTTTTTTTTTTTTTTTTGCACATTCTTTGTTATAATATTATCAACTCTGATTCCAACTGAGTTTTCATAGTTTCAGTCAAGTTTTCTGTTGTTCTCTGGCATCCAAAGTCTTGGAAAGAACCCTTAAACAAGTTCCTGGACCAGTACAAGTAAATGACTTTCTTATTTTTTAGCAAAATAATTTTTTACATTTTCTGCATTTTTTACTTTTCTTTTTTTTCAATTTTAAAAAGTTTCAGCAGATTTTTCAGTTCAAAATAACAATGATCAGAGGTGAGTGGGGCATTGACATTGTTGGCTGGACCTAATATTTCAGATAACTTGATTTTTTTTGTCTTCCTACAACAACAAAAAGTCGTAATTTTTCCATTTTATTTAAATTTTTTGTTCCATTTTATTTTTTTTACTGATTGATAGATTTCAGATACTTACTATATGAGGTGTCACATTTAGTTTTGACTTTTTCCCCCCAAAATTGATATATTTACCTGCCTCGTGTTTTGACTCAACCAATCATATAATATTTTCGTAGATGGTGAAAAGCTGGTCAACCGAAGGTTGTTGGTTGTTGACTTACGTTCACAAAAGAAGATCGGCGAGGAGCATGCTGTGTCTCTCTTGTTGGTGATCCCCAGTTTCATGATAGATGTTGTTGGTACTGAGACTTGACCCATTTACATGTTCCATGTGCCACACCAGGAGGAAGGGCCGTTCTTCCGCCATCTGCTCCACACAGAGCCGCGGTTGCCCCGCCGCCCCCATTGATTTCAATTGGCTTAAGGCGCAGCACAAGGAGGGCCATTCAGCTTCTGCCAGCGCCGACGCTCAGGTCGGCCACACAGGCCCACTTGTACAAATTAAAGAGCCGTCAACAGTGGGTGGATGATAGCGAAAACAAACGCAGGAATAATGAGCTGTTCAGAATGCATGGCAATTGGCGATACATCTGTTTGTCATCTTGCTGAACTTTCTGCCATCACATAAAAACAAAACCCAAATGACTAATTAGAAATAGGTTAGACGGGCAAATGTAAATGTGTCATTATTTTCTGAAGCTGTTCGCCAGTGGCGGCGAGTCGTTGCGGCGACGAGGCCTAATTAAAGCCCGTGCGGTGGCCGGTGAACCTCGAAGCGCAGACGCCGTCTCATTAAACGCAGCTGATGAACTGATAGAGAGCTGCTCGGACGGATGAGGGGACCTGGAGAGTTTGCAGGCGCTCGGGCGAGTGGCTCGACGCCGCTGTCAAAACAGCCGAGAGACGAGCGGGTGATGAAAATGCGCCGACACACAGACAGCTGGCTACTGACAGGGAGTGTCAACCTACCCGGCGTTGTATCTCTTTATTGGACACCTCATGCGTGACCGCCATGATGCTGGCAGGTTTTGGAATCTCCAACAGACAAACAACAGAGAAAGGGGGAGGTTGTTTGTGAGTCAAAGTGAGACGGCTGTCCCGCACGAAGACGTGGTTGCCAATTAGAGACTCGAATGAAAGCCAAACAGTGATTAGTGACATTAGCATCAGCCTTTAACGCAGTGTTTAACCATGAGCGAACAGCAAAGGAACTCTAACCACAGCGTGTTGCCCCAAATATTAATCTATTTAAAAGCATGACAGCAGGAAGACTGGCTGCCAGTGCCTTCAGGCTCTCATACGATGCTGGCACAGGTGAGGCTTTTATAGAGTATTTTCAGACATCTTCATTTTTGTTTATTTTTTCCTCACAAGCTGTGTTTAGGACTATATTTACAGCCAAGAGTAGGCGCGTGGCACTAATCCAAAAATGACTCAACTAATTGGCTGACCATGACTAAAAACATATTTCGATATCGCCTGTTGGAGGAATCTATTGGTTTTGTCCAAATTCCTATATTACTCACCACATGGGGCACTATATAGGGCGTTTGCTATTTTGTCAAGGTGTCCGAATCTACAATTCCAAAATCCTGTGCCTTAGAAGTCTCTGCTAAAAACCAGTGTGCAGCAATACTTTTGGCGATTAGAATTTTTATGTAAAAACATTTATAAACTATCCATATCTTCATCATTACACAGCCTGTGACACAAAAATAATTCATTTGTTCCCACAAAATAATTAATTTGTGGGAACGAAATAATAATTCACATGATAAGTCATTCAAAAACACGGATGTAAGCAATACTTGGGTCTACAGCAGATACCTCTCATTACAATGCATGGAAGACACAGAGGATGTTTAGAAATTGGATTTATTTATTTTAAAAAGCTCTACAAAAGCATCGGTAATCACGTCTCCATTTCTGGGTTCATTTACATCCCGGTACTTACTGCATCCTGCCGCAAAAGCCGCTACTTCTATGACTCTGTGTACCACACTGATTCAAGAGGGGAAAAGTAAAACGAAGGATCTAACTATTTATTATTGTCTTAATGACAATAAGAAAAATATCATGAGATTTTGGTGGCCCGAGCTGGCTGCTTCCCCAGGTCGCAGCAGCTCTCCATCAAATAGTGCAGTGTTTTTCAACCTTTTTTGAGCCACGGCACACTTTAACCTTGACAAAAATCCCGCGGCACACCAGCATCCAAAAAAAAAAAAAAAAAAAGCAAAAACGCAGTCTGTATTGATCGACAGCCCCCCCCCCCCCCCCTGCAATCTCACGTGCATTTTCGTGATAATTGTGGCAGAAAAAGATGGAAGTTGCAGCTGTTTTTTCTAAAAGATAAAATAAAAGGTAAGTTAGAAAATTAAAAATCTGTTTAATGCGTGTTCTTTGTGGTTTCAAGACGTATAACAAGGACGACTCATTGTACACTCGCTGTTCCTTTAAGCCAATGCATCATGGGAGATGTAGTGTAAAATCGGACGCTACAGGACGCTAAAGGGCAGAAAGACCAGCGTCTCTGAGCTTCATTGTATTGTTCACTTGTTCCACGGTCTGATACCGGATTCTGTGGAAAGCTACACCGCTAAAGACGAGCTTTAGCTGGTATTTTTGTTAGAACTGAGCGACTTTTTGAGCTAAATTGGAACCAGGAAGTTGAGTCTTTAACCACTTCTGATTGGTCAGACTGATGACATGTGATTAAGCCTTCAAGAATGATTAAAAACAGCTGATTTCCTGGAGATGGGAAATGTTTTTAGATCAGTGAATGAGGGCAATTTCCCACGGCACACTTGACCATCTCCCACGGCACACTAGTGTGCCGCGGCACACTGGTTGAAAAACACTGAAATAGTGTGACGTCATCACCAGTCGCAGGAAGAACAGTTTCAATGCCTACACCAGCATTCGGGCAGCTGGCTGGCCGGCAGACGAGAGCCGCTGTGGTAAAAAATATGGGCAAAAAATGTTCGTACTTATTAGATTTTTTCTTCGGGATTTGACTAAATTCAATTTGCAGATTTAAAAAAAAAGTAGTGAGCATTGTTCTTGGATTTCTTTTAAAATTCAGGGCAATAGATAGTCCCGCACTATTACGTTTTGCGTACGTATAGGGGTTTTGGACATAAGCATCGGCCAAATTCAAATTGCTTCGCTACGCCTACGACTCCTCCCTATTGCTCCAACTTTAGGCCATCTGAAGCTGTAGTGGAACCCAACCGTGTCTTAACCACAGAAGTTTACATATAAATGTTAGTTGTTGTGTATTTTCCAAACGCTGGGAGCTTCACACTAACGTAGCTCACCGGTGACTACTGATGACGTTATCAAGCTGTAGCAACGTTCAGATTTCAAACAAGATTTGAAGACACTATTTTTTCCATATCTTGGAGAAGCTGGAGGGTTAGGGAAGCAATTCGGGTTCTGCAATTGAGTGACGAAAAGTCTTCGCTTGCTGTTCTGCACTTCTCTCCTTCCCCCACCATTGTTGGTGCTTTTTCTTTGAACCTTTAGCTTCAGAAAAACAGTGTATTGTGTATATAAGCCTTTTTATCTGTACTTATGCGTGAGTATTAACCTGTCAAGTGGGTCTGCGTGCAGTTGGTGTTAAGGATGTTCATCTGGTATTACTCAGACGTATGTGCTTTTCTTTTTATAACATCATCTTTACATTTTTACTCACACTGTAGCACCGCTGGCGTAGTGCGGTGCAATCGCTTCCTGTCAGGGTCCTCTAGGAGACAACCAACACATCAAAGGATCCCCCCCGCCTGATAGCAGGCGTGATATCTGCCTGAGGACGGGAGGTTTAAGCACTCATACGCCCATGTTTTCTTTACGATTAACCAGGCAGCGGAGCAAAATGTCATTTAGTCGAACACTGTTCTGCTGGATTTGCGGCGCTATTTGTCTTGTTAAGTCTACAACAGAAGACTTGGCATACGAACCCTGAACCCTATGAATAAAACAACAGGAGAGCGGAGACGCAGCGAGAGGAAAAAGCTTTGCTCAGGAATGGAGCGGTGCAGATGGCAGCGTGATTGGAAGCGACAGCGGCAGCCTGGAGTCACCGGCACGGCAGAAGAAAAGCTCACCTGGCCTCTCACAGAAGGACCTTCAATGTTCAATCAGCGAACATGCACGCTCAGGTGTATTAACAGCACAATGCACAGTTGATTAGGAGTTACTCATTATATGCTTCACAAACTGCACCATTTGTTATCGGGACAAAACCATGCTGCTACCTGCTTCAAAAAGGGTCACACTCAATGGAAAGACATCTTGTTTGCTCCGCTCACACCTCCCTGTCAAGCATGCGCTGTTGCAGGGGGTGCAGTAAGGCCAGGCCTATTCGGATTGATAAAGTCTTAGTGCTAAATGCCCTTATGAGTGGATATGGGCTGTCTGTGGGTGCAAATTGGGCAAACCTGTACAGTGTTTACCGGAAGCCTGCATGAAATATTAAGGTTCTACACAACTCAGTCAGCCCTTGAATGAAAACGTTCATGCACATTTTTTTAAATGGGAACAGGTCATAGCGAACACTTATTTGTTCAACCACTTTCAATGAAAAGTCAATGTCAAAGCACATATCTGTTTGTTTCCGGCTTTTGAGCTCAAAATTCCTGCGTTCATGCTCCGCTATAGAAGATTTTAAGTCAATGAACAACATGTGTGGCCATTGAGCCATGCATTTATACATCCAAATAGAGCTGGGAGAGAAAAAGCCTGGAGTGGGATTTGCGAAATTGGCACCGCTTTGACGTTTTGCGCCAAGCGGCTTCCAACTGTGACTACATGCGCTAAATCGGGTAGTGACAGACCAGTGTGAACACCATATGCTTAAAGTGCATACAGAAACTCACTTACAGCGCGTTCTTGAACCCTGCCACACATGCCCAGTGTGTACGTAGCATAAGGCCTCAAGTAGTTAACGTTCAATCACGTTTTTTTTCCATTTTGAAGTTGCTAAAAGAAGAAAAAAACATTTACAGCTGTGTTTCTGTACAGAGAAAAGTGGCTTAGTGCCAACATGCTACACTTTAGTGTTGTTTATCACTTTTCATTACATCAGAATCTGCTAATTTCTATTGATTGCATTAAACTGCGCAACAATGCATTTCTAGGCTACAAAATGCGTTAGAATTACATTAATTGCAGTTGAAGAGTTATGGTAATTGTAAAAAAAAAGGTCAACACTAGAGCTTAAGGTCTGCCGTCAAAGGGTTTCAGGAGACCTTGTAGTTGTTGCAACATATTTTCAAGCCTGGGGCTTATCGGAAATACATGTGAGTAAGAGATGGGCAACTAAAAATATATATATCAGTGAATTCCATGATATTATAACTTCAAAATAAAGCTAGTGGTATACAAGTTAATGCTTTACAGACCTGGCAACATGAAAATGGCTTCAGCATACATGCTAATAAGCAAATCATGTACAAATCTTGATTTGTTTTCTCACAAGGATCATATTATGTTGCTTTATGAGATCTTGTTATTTTCTTTAAATAATCTTCTTTTTTCATTTTTTTGCACAAAGGAGTTGTTTCTAAATTGTGTTGCACCTGTACAATGACGATTCAGTTGTTCTATTCTATTCTATTCTATTCTATCCTATTCTATCTTGTTTTGGCCTTATCTGTGTTGATCTAATGTTTAGATTCTAAACCAAAGTTTAATGTGCATCCCTGGTTGGTCAGACTATGACTTTCTAACTGGTAACATTCCAGTTTGAAATACAGATTATGCATTCTCAAAGTCTAAAATTTCAGATTCTGCAATTTATAGCAATGCCACAAAATCCATAGTTGATAGCTGATATATTCCCATAATGGTTAAACAATCAAGACCCATCTTTTTTATGCAGAAAATCCATATAGATAGAGAGCCTAATAGTGGATGGAGATTTTTGGCCAAGTGTTATTTCATCATTTAGTCATTGTTCACTAATGAAATTGTTAGCGTCTGCTGTAGCCTGAGCAATTTCTGTCTCTTTTTTTTTTTTTTTTTATCAGAGGGATGCAGACCGACCCAGCTGTGGGATTCCTTCACCTCTCTGCAGGGACAGACAAACAACAAACCCCGCTCTGAAAACAAGACAGGGTCTTCAAGGATTTCCTGTTTCCCTTATTAGCATTCCGATTCTGCCCACTGGCACTCTGCCTGCGCACGGCTGAATATGACGCTTTGACGAGTTATCCCACTGAAACCCAAACGTATTGATTACAACTCAATAGGGCCTTCTAACCCGCAGATTATAATCAACATCCACCCGCGGAGCACACCTCACTTCCTCTGCAGTGAAGCGCCGCGCCGCTGACGGGCTCTTTAGCACTTAAAGGAGAACTATTTGGTGATGGGAGTGGGTTGGTGGATGCTAATTAAGTCCAACATTTGTCCGTACGCTTTATTCCAGTGTGTGGGAGTTAGATTTTGGCCAACAAAAGCCAGAATGTGATCGTCTTCGCCTCCGTATAAAGAGATTTGTAATTGCTACATATCTGAAAACTTAAACTTCTTAAACCATTTTGGTGTCTTCTTCTTGCACGTCAACAAAATCTATTTTTTATTCTAAGCAAATCAGATCATAGGCAACAGTAAAATACAGGCGAAAGTTGGCTATAGTGGATCATTAGAGACCGATTTTGGCTGATACCACATCTTGGATGACATTTTTGATGTAATAAGCTGCCCCGGCTCAGATCCACATGAAGCTGAAGGACGGCTGCCAGCAGCGTGGGAAAACTGGCACGGACAAGAAATGCTAAAAACAGGAGTTCAAAATACACAGCTTGGCATTCAACCGCCAACCGAGCGTCCAAACTCAACAAGTCATTCACTTTATGAAAGGGGGCACTCGGTTAGAGTAAATATCAAAGGAAACATTCAACATATTTGGATCTTTAAAGGCCTGCTGCTTTGTCTTCACTAACTTTGACGGCAGATGTGTTTAAAATGACAAAAAACTCTACAGAACATGATGGCTTTAGGTGTATTCTGAGGAGTTCAAGTTCAAACTTTGACAGAAACATAAACGAATGATCCAAATTTCAAGTGAACTGAAGTGAAGTGAACAAACTGATTAAGGGTTCCAGATACAAAAAAAGTAATTGTCAAAAACAAAAAGAAAAAAAATCCAAAATAATTTCTAATTTAAAGAGTCGTGTTTATATTTTACATCCTGTGTATTTACAGGTTTTTGTATCTGCCTTGTAGGAAATTCACATGTTTTTTTTTTGTTGCTTCTTCCTTCTTACAAAATTTTGTTTGCCTCTTTACAATCTTGTCTAACAAATCTTTGAGTCAGCTTTGGGTTTCTTTTTGGTGGAAGTTAAACTCATTGCCAGGTCTGGCTACATTTATATGTTTTTAAGTAATTTATTCTTTAATATTTTCCATCCATTTTCCAAACCCACTGATTCAGTTATTCTGTCTCATGGTTGGTGGTGCCTATCCAAGCTACTGGTGGGCGAAGGTGGGTTACACCCTGGACGAATCCCCAATTTACCACAGGCCTACATTTAGAGTATTTTTAAATATTTTTTCATCCATCAAATGTCCAAACTAACTGAATCTCTTTTAGGGTCATAGAGTTGCTGGAGCCTATCCCAGCTACTGTTGAGCAAAGGTGGGGAACACCCTGGCCAATTTGCCAGTCTGTCACAGGGCTACATTTAGCTTTTTTTTTTTTTAAATAATTTTCCAATTTTCCATCCATCTTTTTTCTAAACCTGATGAATCTCTTTTAGGGTCAAAGCATGTCTGCAGCCTATCATGGCTACTGTTGGGTGAAGGTGGGGTACACCCTGCAGAGATCGCCAGTCTTTCACAGGGCTACATTTAGATGTTTTTAGGTTTTCTTTGTTAATACCTAAATATAAAGCAGTGCCTCCAAACAAACTTTAAGTACCAGAGTTTATAATGGTCTTTCTTGCTGTTATCCATCCAGTCTTATAGATCCAAGTTTTGCCACTTACATGAATCATTCCCATTTTTTAGTTGTTAGACTCAAAGGCAGCCTCATGGTGTGTTGTTTTCAAGAACAGCTTCCCTTTTGCACAGACAGCATCGAACGCCTGACGCGCTGACGTTGTGGCGGCGGGCTTTGACGGTAAGCCCAAATCCTGCATTAGCGCTTTAACAGCCACTTGCCAAAGCAGAGATGAGGGGGTGAGTGAAAGGCAATCATCGCTCCATTTTTATTAACAACTCCATTTAAATGACTTTGTGGCAGCAGCAATCTGCAGAGGGCACCTTCAGCAATCAGCGGCATTTGAGCGGAGCTGCCACGGTGAAGGGCACCGTGGGGTAGTGGAGAGAGCCGAACAATGCGATTAATCCGGCAGGATGAGGGGAAAAAAGAGGAAATTCCACAGACAATCACAATGCCACGACCTATTTGCTATGCAAAGGCCGGTTTGAATAAGGGCTTCATTTAATAATAATTGATTGAGGTAAATTTTGAATGGTGCATGTGAGGTAGTGCCCTCCCTTCGCTCTTTCTCCCTTTTTTTTCTCGCCTGCTTTTCCTCCTCTCTCCAGAATTGTATTTTGTGCTTGAGTGAATTAGGTGATCATTTTTTATCTTACATGCCGCGCTGGCTTCTGGAGTTTCTAGCTCCAAGGAAATTGGAGGGGAAGAAGAAGTCGAACATTTATCGCATGCCGAGGTTAATCTCCTGAAATGGTGGGATTTGGTCAGGGAGGAAGTAGAAAATCCACGCTTGCACTCGCTAGCTGCATTACAGTCACATTTCCAGTGTTATTTTTCTCTCCTCCTTTTCCTTCACTTTATCCTGCCTTTCCCCCCCCCGTCCTGGAAGTAAAATCCATCGCGCTGAACAAGCAAGTGACAAGACAAAGTAGCAATGCATAAATTAAGTTAGTGACTGGACCCATCACTCACGGTCTTCTGCACTAATAACGCCGCTGGCTTTGTGATCATCTCCCATCATTGCTGCTAATGCCTCAAACGGGAGCGTGCACCTGCACAGCCGCGTTTAGTCAGCCGCCGTTTGCTCACAAGATACATCTACCCCAACATGCCGGCAGACAGGCAACAGTTTGAACACGGGTGATGCTAACTGCAAAAAATAAACAAGTGTTCGTTGAACAACAGGATGCAGGTGCGTCTCGACACCATCAATAAGAAAATCATCCATTTTTTAACGGGAAAGGCTGCCGTCCTATGAATTTTGGAGGGTTTTTTTTTCTACCTGCATTACTTTCTATCTTCCATTACTTCAAATAGTAATCTGATCCTCAATTGGCAACATAATCTGCAATGCCTGCATTACTCAAATTGAGAATTCAATATGCAAGTCTGTCATATCTTATTTTTACCTGTTTTATTTCATTTAAAGACCTGCTCCGATCATCTTTGGATTTAATGCAAAAGTGTTCCCACTAGTCTTTTCATTATGATTATGTTGTTTTCTAGGACATAGTTTCTGCAGAGCGACAGGACTTCTGGCATAGAGTAACCCTGCCCCTCTTCCCATCACCCATAACTGAAAGCTCTCTGTTTACATGCTCTCACCGCTAGATTACTGCCCCTCCCACCACCAACCTTACCGGTGTAACAAAAATGGCGAGCAATGTTAAAGCTATCCAGCCGTACAGTTTTCAGCCGGAAACCACTTCAGACAAGAAAAACGAAGCCGTACATTGAACTATTTGTCTGCAAGTGGATTCGACAGAATGGGGCGGAGCAGGGAGCTTGTGGCCCGCCCAGCGTATTTAAACGTCACAAGGCTGTGTCTTATCTTGCCAACAGTCTTTGTCGAGACTGAAAGGATCCGTCAAGCCACAGAAGCTTTCAACCTTTCCAGTATCTAAAGAAACCATCAGTAACTGCAGCTGTTACAATCCTCGAACCGAAAAGGTCTTTTGATGTACACCTGACTCCGGAGAGCCCAAAAGTCAGAGATTGAGTGAATCCGTGTAGGAGATTTATGCCTGCACTTTATGGCATTTGCAAATGGCTGTCTCCATAGTGGCAGAGTAATTCCCTCCTGTCATATTTGTCTTTAGAAAATGTAACAAATTACAGCGAGTCTGCAGCAGATGAAGCTCCTCTCAACCTTTATCCTTTTCTCTTCTTCCTCTTGCTCACCTTCTTTTTTTCCGGGGGGGGGGGGGTGGTACTGCAGAGATGGGTCGCTGATGGTAAGATTGCAGGCCCATCCATTTACAGTGTGTGGCAGGTGACAGGGAGACATCATTCATTTTTGCTGTGTGATGCCCCCCCCCCCATGTCTGTTCTCTATTCTCCCTCCACCTTCCATCATCTTTTTTCTTTTCTTTCCTTCCTTACATCCTCCCCCCCCCCCCCCCCCGCCTCACCATTTTTGAGAAGGGTGCCTGTCAGCATAACTCAGCCCGTCAGCTCAAGGGACAGGATAGGGGTAATTGGGGTAGAAGTGTGTGTGTTTATGTGTGTGAGCTGTTGCTTTTCACAGTAGACCTGCCTGCCGCTCTCCTCCTTCCCACCACCTCCTAATGAGGTGTGACTGGTGTCTTGTGGAGTTTTGGACAGACAATTGGACCCTCCCTCAGCTGACACGCACCTCGCGGTGACCCCCCTCTTTACTCCTCTCCCCCCTCTGCTTTAGCAGTCAATAGATGCCAGAGACTTATCACTCACCACCAAGACGTCCGATTCCTCACCAGAACCTACGGTGAACGGGTTGTCAACGCAGAGCACAGGGTGGCACCAACCACTACGGCCTCCGCTAAATTTAACCACAATTCATTTTATGACAGTCCACTGGGACATCCGCTGAAAGGGTTATAAATATTATTTATAATGAGGGTGGAATGACAATAAAGTAAACAAGATATCCACAAAACATACTGCAGGTGAGTTCTTTAGGTTTCTTTATGTACAGAGAATGTTCCAGTATCTCATGGCAACACGGTTGTTCATTTAAAAAAGAACTAGTGTATGTTGGGCAAATAAAAAAAAACATTCTTGCATCAGCTACAAACGAGAAGCAACGCTTTGACGTCCTGTTTGTGGCAGGTTTGAAAATGAAAGTATTTGCAGCAAGGCTGTTCATCGAGTCACCAGGAGGCAGAATGGTGTAGTGCACCAACCTGTATCAACACCGAAAAACTGCTCAGATGCCCAGAAAAGAAGCATCTTTGTGTTACCTTGAATTGTTTTATCTAATTATCAATGATACTCCAAGAATATTTAGTTGATGACTTACGCGTTGCAAACAGGTACTGTGCATACACTACCGTGTTGCAGTGTTGGATCATGTTTTTTTAACATTTACAAACAATGCTTAGTTTAGTTAGTGTAGTTAGTTGTTAGCTTTAGTTTTAGCGGTATTGTGCGAACGCTAATGCTTCTAACGTGTTGCATAACACAGACAAGAATTAGAAATTCTGTAAATGTGGTTAATAAAGTCTGACTGACATACAAACTTGTCTCGCTTAATGCACCTCATATTCAATGCGCCTTATATATGACATAAGTTTGAAAATAGACCATTCATTGCTCTTTAAGATGGGCTATTTTAATATAAAAATTAAGCTTAGAGGTTCTACAGCATCTGCTTCAAATGGAATGTACGATTGTCATGCCTGTGGTAAATTTATCGTTAAGTATTCCTAAGGCAAATGGAAGTTGCGTGAACTTATATAGTACAGGTGATGCCGTCGTACGGCCCCCTTACGCTGCCATCTAGTCTTTAGAAAGGTGCGAGTATTGGCTCCTGCCTGACCATGCGCAGATGCTGCATGTAGGGGGTGTGCAGGGGATACTTAAGTGTCCGTAGGAGGCTTGTAGGATGCTTACACTAACTACACTCTGATTTTCTAAAGTCAAGCTGCACCGCAAAGAGCATAAAGGGACAGCATATATGAACAGCACTAAGAGGCACCTAAAGCAACTTGCAGGATTTCGGGGATAGAAAAAACAAAATCTGTCTCACCTATGTCCCCCTTATTTACCCTTGTGTGTTGTATTAGGCCAAATCCGAATTCTTCACTTACCCTTCTATCTTCTCCCTTTTCCTCCAATTGTAGGGGCATTTGGAGGGGTAGGGGTGTCTGAAGAAGTTTTGTGTATGGAAAACCCTTGCGGCAGTCAGCTCTGTATCCCTCCGCAGCTATAGGGTGTTCTGCGTCGCTCTGTGCCGTGGAGGAGAAATGCATTTCTTCACGTGGGTGTGCTCTGGAGCACAGAGGTTTACACAGAAGTAAATGTAAGAATGAATTTATGTTTTAGCACGACTTTTTAAACTTATAAAACTGAAGTTATTTTCTGAGCACTGGAAGCTACGCGCTAACGCGGATGAAAGGCACCTATTGATGATGTCATCGAGTGAGAGTGACGTCCGCATTAGAAGACGCTGTTTTTCTATAACTCCTGTTTGGAGAGCTAAATGCGGGGGTCGGGAGAAGCCGTGGAATTCAGATTCAGCCTTAGTGTTCGATTAGACCTGAAACCTGCCGGTAGAAAAAAAATGTGCATGGACATTAACGTTATACGGGTTCACTGAACGGTCTACAACCCTGATATTTTGTGCAGGCCACGTGCATGACATGTATAGGTTTGTGAAATGTTTTCAAACAGACAGCCCATTTCCACCCATTAGGACAGTTAGGACCAATGTGTTAGGTGTAGAGAGTCAAGGCTTTATGCTATTGGAATTTGTACAGGAAAACGTAAAAGAAAAAAACTGCACGACAGATTATATCATGGAGTCATTCTGGAGCCTAATGTCAAACAAATTGGAGTTTAGTTTCCTACCCAATTCTCCAGATGGACCTTTAATCTCCAGTAAATTCTTGAGTTACTCCAAAATAAAGTGCTAAAATTCCTTGACTTTTTTTTGTGTGTGGATAGTTTTGAAAACTGTTGAGCCCAAGCCTGCAGATATGAAGTGGAACTGGTCAAAACATATCAGAAAACATCTAAAAAAAATACTTCTTAATTTTCTTCTCTTTTGCAACGTTCAAGAAGGTGAAAAATCCTAAACATTTCTACAGTTCTGCATGCACTCTTCAAAATTCTCTGAATAGGATTTCTTTTTTTTAGCTTTAAAGGATGTGTCAGCTGGAGCACAGAAATGGGTTTATTTGTGAGTTGACGTTTTACAGCTGAAAGCAGATGACACGGATTTACAGTGTAATTGCAGAAATTCAGGTGAAAGCACAGTACGGAGGTGAGTTGTGATGAAAGCAGCTGATCTGCCACTCAGAGAGACGGAAATAAAAGGTCAAATATTCTGCAGAAAGCAGATAAAGCATGCAACAAGAGAATTAGCTGTGCTGACAGTGGCAGCACAGGTTGATACAGATGTGAGCGCGTCAGAATTGAAGTTTAGCCAAAATCAGAGAAAGATGCCGAAATTCCTGTTTGTGAGTTCAGCTAATGCAGTGTTTTTCAACCTTTTTTGAGCCACGGCACACTTTTACCTTGACAAAAATCCCGCGACACACCAGCATCCAAAAAAAAAAAAAAAGCAAAAACGCAGTCTGTATTGATCGACAGCCCCCCCCCCCCCCACACCCCCCCCCCCCCGCAATCTCACGTGCATTTTCGGGATAATTCTGGCAGAAAAAGATGGAAGTTGCAGCAGTTTTTTCTAAAAGATAAAATAAAAGATAAGTTAGAAAATTAAAAATCTGTTTGATGCGTGTTCTTTGTGGTTTCAAGACGTATAACAAGGAAGACTCATTGTACACTCAGACGCTGTTCCTTTAAGCCAGGGGTCGGGAACCTATGGCTCGCGAGCCACATATGGCTCTTTTGATGGTCACGTATGGCTCGCAGACAAATCTTTATTTATACCATTTTTTTTTTTCATTAGACCAGTCCTTCTCGTGCGCGATGCGATGCCAGAGGGGCGCGCAGTAGTAGCGGTGCTTGGAGAGAAAAACCTGCGCCAGCACTCAGTTTACTATTATCTACTATTTCACAGAGTTTATTCCAGCAGGAAACCTATTAATTGCCGTGCCTAAACCTGCGCGCTCCCGTCTCTGAGAAAGAGCGCGCAGATACGGGGACGGGATGTGAGGAAGAAAGCAGAGGGTGGGGGTGCCCCCCAGCCTCTGCTTTCTTCCACAGGCAGAAGGTGAATCGCGCAGGGATTGTGAAAACGTAAAACACGCTGTACGTCACTCACTGCAGTGTGTGTTTGGCTCCACGTCTGCATGTGAGTCTTTGTCACATCTACAGAACATTCAGACCTACGATCACGTTTAAAGTCTCAACGCCTGCATGAAGCTGAAACTCACCACGGATCAACCAGACTAGACCATCAGCAAAACCACCACGAGAAATACTCATCATTTATTAGCAACAGCATAACCATGTTATTAAAAAGAATCCACAGACTTATTGTACTTTAAAAATGTTGAAATTACATCAAATGCTCACATTCACTTGTATTTTTAGTTTTAAACATGTTGTCGCGGACTGAGTTGGGTCCGCTGTTGGGACGCGTTAAAAGTTCTGGAGTTCAGCAAACGCATCAAGCAGAGATCTGATTGGCTCTCAGTTCTGTCGCTCAGCCTGTTGTTAGGTAGTTTGGACCAATGGGGTTCAGCTATGGGCCGAATAAGGGAAATGGGAGGGCTGGAGCGGCAGCAGGGAATATAAAGTTGGGAGAAGCGCTCTCGTCTCAGCGGGAGAGATTGAGGAGTTGCTGAATTAATTTTACGGCGTTTGTTACGGTCTGCAGTAACCAGAATAAATAACCTTAAAAGAGGTTAAGTCTCCGTGCCTCAGTGTGGGACAGGGACGCTACATTATTGTATGGCTCTTTCTAAATTACATTTAAAAATATGTGGCGTTTATGGCTCTCTCGGCCAAAAAGGTTCCCGACCCCTGCTTTAAGCCAATGCATCATGGGAGATGTAGTGTAAAATCGGACGCTACAGGACGCTAAAGGGCAGAAAGATTAGCGTCTCTGAGCTTCATTGTATTGTTCACTTGTTCCACGGTCTGATACCGGATTCTGTGGAAAGCTACACTGCGAAAGACGAGCTATAGCTGCTATTTTTGTTAGAACTGAGCGACTTTTTAAGCTAAATCGGGACAAGGAAGTTGAGTCTTTAACCACTTTTGATTGGTCAGACTGATGACATGTGATTAAGCCTTCAAGAATGATTGGTGGAGACAGTTTAAGGGGAGGGGAGGGACTTTTCCGCAAACACCTTTAGTTGTAGCTGAAGCGCGGTATCATTCTTATCAAAATGTCTTTATTAGAATCAAATAAACACTAAGAAACTTTTTTTTATGATCTTTTATATTCCTAACTACTCAGTGTTTTATCAGGGCCTGTTTGGATGAAAAAACAGCTGATTTCCTGGAGATGGGAAATGTTTTTAGATCAGTGAATGAGGGCAATTTCTCACGGCACACTTGACCATATCCCACGCGGCACACTGGTTGAAAAACACTGAGCTAATGAACCATAAAAGGCAAAGCAAATCTCGTGTTAAATTTAAATATGCAAAGAAGTAATTACCGCTCTAAATATTTCTTATTTGCATAAACTTTGAGAAAAAAAGACACGTATAAACCCTTAAATGTAATTATTGACATTTTGAAGTTAACACAAAGGTAGCTTATGGTTTTGTTTTTATCCAAAGAATGATAAAAACAAAACAGTGAGACAGACTTTCTTCAAAGAAGCAGGACTTAATGGATTCGTTTTTAAAACACACCAATTAAGGACAGATTTGTTCTAATTTGCATAAATATCTAAAGAAATGGTTTTATCAAATTAAAAGGCAAACATCTGCCATCTCTAACTTTATTTTCATGCTTCTTTTATTAAAATAATCCAAAGGACTTCTAATCTTATATTAAATATATTTTCAAAAATATTTTTAACATAAACTTGAGTCTTAGTTACATGCACCCGTACGCCCATGTAGGTTTTCACGGGTTCTAGAGCAGGGGTGTCAAACTCATTTTGGTTAAACCCGTCTGATCTCAAGTGGGCCGGTCCAGTTACATCAAAGCAAAATAACCTATGGTCATTGGGAGGGGCTGGAGCTCAGAACGCAGGTTTTTAAGGAATCCTCTGAAATGCGTGAACGGACTATTCTTTAATGCTGAATAACTTATTTATTTACTATAACTTTTTAAAGTGACAACTGCAGTTGCATAAAAACACACATGTTTGCTTGTTACTCTAGCATAAATCCTTTTCCATTTGATTCCGCCAGGTCAGGTTATATGGACAGTGTCCTAATGTACAGTTGCCCAATCCGATATTTCAAGTCCGATTCCCCCTAGATATGAATAAATACACACCATTTTTTTATTTTTAGAAAATAAAAACTTTTATGCTCTCGCGGGCCACATAAAATTACATGGAGGGCCACATTTGGCCCTCGAGCCTTGAGTTTGACATATGTGTTTTAGATGTTCAGGGACAACACCTGCGTCCCTGAACAGGTTTCCTCATTTTTCACCTGCAGACAGCCTGTATCCACTCGTGGGGGCAGTTGTGACTAAGGCATTAGCTTTAGCATTAACCCTTTGATGCTGGACCTTCAGCTACGGTGTCTCTATTTTTTAACTTGCGTAACTCTTCCATCATTCCATCAATTACTGTAAGTGCTGTAGATTCTGGGGCAGAGAAAAGCAGCGGTGCACTATTATGCAAAACTTCATTAATGTAAAACTGCGTTTTTCCACTTCAGAAATGGAATTCTGTTAATTGGGTAAACGGTCAAAGAGTTACGGTTTTTCAAAGAGAATGTGTGATTTTGGTATCCCTGGTGGTAAAGGTTGTTAAAGGCTTAGGGTGCTTGTTGGCTTAGCATTAAGGGGGTGATTAACTTAGCCTCAATATTTTGGGGTTTTTAAGCTTAGTCCATAGACTGTAAATAGAAACTGGACAGACTGACCCCTCTCCTCACACTCCAAACAGGAAGTACTCGCTGGCTCCAAAAAGCCAAAATCCTGTATACTTCTATTTTCACATTCATTTTTCTATTTTCAACAGGCAGATGGCTAGATCCGAATGCAGCTGGTTTTTTTTAGCTCACCTAAAAGTCCATAAAGCTAAATTAGGGTCAGGCAGGCAGGAGAGCAGAAAAGACACAAGGTAGTCAGGATCCAGGTGTGAGTCGGGGCAGGCGGCAGGCAAACAGAGTCAGAAACAGGGTCAGGAAACAGAAGATCAGGTCCAAATACCACGCTCGGTAAGGAAGGCAGAGTGGAACAAGCAATTTTTTTAGTGCAGTGTTGAAGTAGACTGTGGTTGATTGAGTGAATGTCAGGTGCGCGGCATCCAGGGGATTCTGGGAGATGTAGTGTGGTTAGAACTCTGGGGCGGCTCCAGACCAGAGGGGGAGACAAAGTTCTGACATCTACAGAGAAACAGTTATTACTCAGTCATCTTGTTGGTCAGAATAACCATTCTTGTTCTGATACATTATTCCTAAAATCGTCTTGCTAAATTAATTTAGCTAATTTCATTATATTTTTTCTTTATTGTAAGTTATTCAAGTTATAAACTGACCAATCAGATGCGTAAATAAAAAAGAGGGGGCCGCTGAAAGTTTGATCGACAGATTCGCCTGAAACCCCTGCCTTTCAGTGGCAGGGGTTTGGACTTTGAACAAGCTCGCTCCTGATTGGCGACAGCGGTTGCCTTAGAAACGTCGACTCAGATCGACTCTGACCAACTCCTGTTATCCGATTCCGAATGGTGATGCCTGTATCACGGAGAAATGACGACTGAATTGGCTCAATTTGGCTGGAGCCGGAGGTAAGTCATTTTCTATGGGTGACGTCAGACCTGGTTGTGTCCATCTCTATATACGATCTATGTCTTAGCCTGAGCATTCTTGGGTTGATTAGCTTAGTGTGAATACAAAATCATCCTCTTCGTGCTATGACTAACTTCAAGTAGTGGTTATCAGGGTGACTGGGAGGGTTTTTGTGGGTGCTGTCCCACCCTAAAGAGCTGAACGTTGGTGTATGTAAATCAGACTGCATACATAGCTTGAATTGCCCCCACTGTGACACCTCAGTCAAAGCAATGAGCATTTACCAGCCATGCTCCCCGCAGCTCATCCTGTCACCCTCTTTAACAAACCACTTGCTCGCTGTAGTGGCTTGTTCCTCCGCAGCGAGGCCGGTGGTCTTATCGCTCAACTACAAAAGTGCCGGCGTACAATATCTCCTCCTCTCATTAAGTCGGCTGTAATGTGTCCCCCAGGCGGGAGTCACACGTAATGCGAGGCTGCCTCATTAGCGCTGTCACGTCACTTTCATTTAGGAGCTGTCCCGTAGTACTGCGCTTCTCCTTGAGCGCTAGGGCCCCCTCCACCATGTCCAATGACTTATTTTTGCTTGGCTCTTCACATTTCCTTAACTTTCACTCATTAAGGGCGCACTGTGAAAACATATTCCCTGCAGAGTTCTGCCAATTGAATCTTTTGTTAAACGTGTGAGGTGGAGTTGTAATCTAATAAACCTCATTAGTTGAAAATAAAGCTTGATGAAGACAAGGGGATTTAGGAGACGCCTGCTAACCACCCTGCTTTAACCCTGAAAGAAATTACTAATCAATGACCAGCCCACAACTAATTGCTCAAATAGCTTAGACAGACGTATCAAAGGATTATGGGAAATAGAGCCATCACTTTAGTCCTCTCAGCTCAGACTAAGATGAAACTGCCTCTTAAAGTGTGCAATCATTTATCGTTGACTTTTGCTGCCAAATTAAATAATAGCCATTCATGAGTAACAATTTTCATAAAGTGTTTTTTTTTTTTTGCAAACAAACTGACTTCGGATACCATAAAACAAATTGAAGCTGGAGTAATTTAGGGTGAAATATTGCACAGAGAAAATCCAAGAAATACCCCAATCATGAACGAAAATGAGTTTTGGCTTAGTCTATTTTTGTCTCAGCTGTCACTCCTAATTCTGAGAGCTGCTGATTTTTCTTTATTTACTTTATGCAAATCAGCTAGGACAAAATAAATAAATCAAATGATGCTGTCTGTGTTTTACCGGAGAAAAACGGCTCTAAGCAGCAAGTCAGAAGCGCTCATCCACAAAAAAATGGAGGAAGTTACCCATGAAAATGGTCACCTGGGAGGAGACGGTAGGCTGGCCATTGATTTGTCCTCACAGGCATCCGTCACCGAGACAAACAAAGAAAATATCCCTCAAGGTAATCTGTACTACTGAACACATGTCAGCAGGTCCATTAGGGAGCATGACTGCCCCTAGACTAACAACTACTAGAGGGGGGAAAGCACCAATCCTCCAGGGGGAAACAGTGCAGAGCTGCAAAGATGCAGGAATAAGTCACTGACCACTTGCAAACACCAGCAGAGGTGAGTTAGTGAATCAATAAAATAAAGCTATAGAGACAAAAAAAAGTTGTATCAGCATAAAGACCTGCTCCAATGAGAGTTATGTTTACGGTGTTTTTAACATGTTCTTGTGGCATTTTTCTGATGATGAATGACAGTATTTTTAGTCAAAAATGGTATGTTTATAACAATAGATTGGATTTATCGGCGCTTTCCCAGACGCTCATAGTGCTTACAATGTGTCCAATATTCATTAACTCCTTATTCATACTTGGTGATGGTAAGCTACTGATGTAGCCACAGCTGCCCTGAGACATGCAGCTGCCAGTTCGCGCCTTTGGCCCCTCTGACCATCACCGGGACATTCATACGCATCCACACACCAGTGGAGCCACACTGGAAGCAAGAAAGGTGAAGTGTTTTGCCCAAGGACACAACAAAAGTTGACTGGGGGGAGCTGGGATCGAATCTTTTATCAATGGCCGACCTGCTAAACCACCTGAGCCACTGTACTAATAATAAAAAAATGACACAGTAAAAGTAATCACATCTTTGTGAGATAAAAGTGCAGGATGTCAAGAACAAGAATATGCCTGGAATTATGCACCAAAGTCACTTAATTCAACCTCAAAGTTGACAACTTTTAATATATCTTTAGTCAAAAATACTTTTATGTAGTAAGAACTCAAAAACTACACAGTAAGAGTACACACATTTTTGTGGGATGACAGCTTTGTTGTGTGCATGAATGTTTTTTTTGTAGAAATAAATAACTAGAACTAATAATGTGTTTTATTATAAAAACAAAAAGATCATGTTTTATGCTCTGCTGTAAACTGTGTCTTGGGGGGGGGGGGGCAGGACATTGTTGCTGGTTTAACCAGGAATGAGCACACAGCGGCCCCTGGTCTGTGGGCTTCAGGACTACACTGCTGTCTGAGTGGGCTCCAATCCCTTGGGCGGGAACCGCGGAGCCGGCAGCAGGCGCCGTGGCAGGCCAGCCCGGGCCTCAATAAATGCTCTTACGGGCCGGAGTGGTCCTCCGCCAGGAGGAGAAAGACAGAAAAGGGAAAGTGCACTCAGTGTAGTGAAGCACAGTAACGTATGTTTCAGAGGATGTTAGATTGACCATTCTGCTTGTCAATCAAGTGACGTTTATCACATCGAGGAAGATGATTTGCCGATGGATATTTCTTTCAATATATATATTTTTTTGTTTATTTATCATTGATGGCCCTTAATCTACTGTCACATCCTTCGCGATCGACCAGTCGATCATGATTGACGCAATAACCAAGTTAAAGGAGTTATCGGAGAAATAATCTTAAGGTTTTGTTCCCAAGTCAAGGAAGGATCGAGCATCAAATTCACAGGTAGGTGATAGGTGCCCCAGCTGCTGATGTAGTCTGCTGTAGTAAAGATAGAGCTCAAAGGCAAAGCCCTCAATTTACTGGTCAATCCATGTTTCTACCCTTCATCTATGGCCATGGACTAAAGGGAAAAGATTCTGGATATAAGCAGCTGAAATGAGTTTCCTCTACAGGGTGGATAGGTGTCCCCTAGAGATAAGATGAGGAGTTCAGTCATCCAGGTCAACTGGGTGAAGCTGCTGCTCCCACACATCAAGTAAGGCCAGTTGAGGTGGTTTGGTTATCTTTTGTGTTCTGGACATCTCATTGGGGAGGTTTCTGGGTAGGACCCAAGATGCACGGGAGACAACATCTCCCAGCTGGTCTTGGATTGCTTTAGGGTAATTGACGGAAGTTTCTGTGAGGAGACATTTCTGCCTATGCTAGTTCCCCCCATTCCGAGACAGGTCAAAGAAAAAGAATGGATGGATAAAAACTAAATGACAAATCTAAACAGGATAGCGCGATCTCTTGTCGAAAAGACAAGCATCTTTGTAATAATTTGCAGCACAGTGTTTATCTGCAATATATTAGCCTAACTACTGCTTTTTCTTTATTTGTATTTGTTGATTTATGCCCAACAAATTGTATCTCCCAAACACATCTCTACAGGCAGGAACCTCTACACAAGATCCGTACATGAAGTTGTGTCAGTGTTGAAACTGCAATTTAGAGGTGCTAATAATTCTTTTACAAATCGGTAACAGTGCTGCCAGGTGTTGTGCTTGTTAGCACTGTCACCTCACAACAACACAGTCCTGGGCTCGAATCTCATTTAAACCCTTGAGCGCACAATTGGCATGTTCTCTCTGCACACGGACTGCTTTTCTCTATGATAAAAAATCACAACAGGTTTACAGAGTGTGATCATTCACAAGTCAAATCAGAACACATTATCTATAAGAGAAACCACTTCAGTACATCATGGTTTTAAACTGAATAAGGTTTTTTCATCACCTTGACTGTTTGGATCAGTGAACCGTAAAGAAACATGCTGCAACTTAATGTTATGTTTCTATCGCCGCCTGTCCATACGCTATATCAAGCCACATCTGACAGTCTGACGAGGCAGAAAGTAAAGAGTCACACTGTGATCAACAGGGTTGCAGGGTTCAAAGAACAGACTGATGAGTTCACAGCACATATGCATTTGATAGTCCAGAGCAACCTTGTTAGTAGGTGTGTACACGGTAGCATACAGAGTGTTAACAAAGAAAGGTGGCTGACTTGAGCGGCCCTGGAGGGTTGCAGTCGGAGGGAGGTGCTGATGGGTGGAGGTTAAAGCCCTCTTTTTCGCAACACACACAGCGACAATGTCACGCGCTGTCAGGCACCCCGGGGCAGTGCAGCATGTACCATGTCAGGGAAGAGAAATGATCTGTGAATCCTGGGGGAGCAGTCAGCTAATGTGCGCTGAACTCTGTGTCCCTGTACAGCTTGGGTAAGTGGTATAAAAGCCTTCCTCCATTCACAGATCTCTACTTCTTCTCAGATCACCTTGTTGCACAATAAAGTGTATTTTTCCCACACAAATCCCCAAAAATAGTGAAATGTCAGCAGGGCAGACTCACATATTTGCTGCTGGGTGGGGGAAATGTAAGCCTTAGGGAGTGATATTAATGTAGAAAAACTGAAGAGGAAATCTTTCTTAAGGTGAAAAGTTAAAACACAAAAAAAGTAGTAATACGTTTTGTGTTGAAACATGTGAACAGAATGGTATTATTTTCCAGACAAAATATAATTTGTTGATTTACGTGTTCTTTGTGTCGTTTATTCCTAATTCCGTGATTTTTATGTGATTCATTCATGATACATTGGTAAAAATTTAATGTAAAGATCCCAACTTTTCTCATTTTTTACACGTAATTTCCCGTATGACCAACTTTCGTATGTGCAATATGCACAAAACCCGCCAAACATGTTAATTGTGTAATTAAACGTGGGGGGCTAAATTAGCAAAAGAAAAATCAGAAATAAGGAAAATACCAAAAAATAAGACATGCTAAAGAAAATAAATCATTACAACCTCAAGATACAATGTTACATGACAAAGTGTAAAAAAGGCTAAACAACAGTGCTAAACAATGCTTAAAAGTGACACAAACTACAATATGTGCTTTTAGAAAACCTTTTCTTTTTTTTTAAAACACCACTAAAAATACACAATGCCACACTAAAAGCACAGAATTTTGAAGAATAGAATACAGGTGACGTAGCACAACGTATGCTAAGCTTTCAACACAACAACTTTCAAAGTTGATATGCTAAACTAGCTTCAGAGAGTAAAATGTGTTTGAGGATGTCTGTCTAGTTTCAAATTCAATGACCATAAAAATGCCTTAAAATTGATCAAAGTTACAAAGCTAAAAATATAAAAACGTAAAAAAAATTCCTGCAGGGATACAATTTGTAATTCTGTGATGTTGAAATGCAAAAAATGTTAACTAATCTTTTGGTAAAGTATAAAAAAAATTCAAAAAACTCGAAAAATAAATATCAGGATAATTTTAATACTTAAAGCTGTTAGTTTTACCTTTGATACTCAGCACAGGATTTCCCAACAAACTTAAAAACTGAGAAAATATTTACATTTTTTTTAATGAGGTGTAAAAGCTTACTAAACCTGATTTTTATTATGTCATTATGTTCCTAAGAAGCTTTCCTTTTGAAAAAGAAGTTACTCAGTGACATTTCGTTACACACCGTTCGTTTTGTGTCTTTTTTGAGAGCTAGTTTGTGTCTCCACCAATGCAAAATCCAAAATCATAAATTGTGCTCTGATGTTAGGATTCCGCTCTCTAAATTATCTCCTGAAAGCATTTTTTCTCGCTCTCATCACTTGACCGTCAGCACGTCTTGGGTTTTGATTTATTTAGATTGCTGCTGTGATTCATTTGGAGCGAGTGAAGTTGCTGCCCTGAACTTGTTCTTCCTCCTGATGGATTTATGTTTATGTCCTTACCGGAGGCAAAACATGCTGCGGGAGCCTGAGGAGCCGTATGGCAAACCATACAGAGTAAAAATATGACTGTTCAACAGTAAACAGGCATGTTATGAAGAAATAAAACACTCAGAGATCATGCAGCTGTCTTTATACTAAAGGGTGATGAAGACCAAACTTCCAGTACCAACGCTGGTCACATGGGGGCGGTACTGCCTGACCAACATGTGGAAAAAAGACAAAAAGTAGAAAATGGTCTAGTTTAGTTTGCGACTTTCTCTCTATATTGTAAGACTATCCAGACCCCTTTTCCCAACTTATTTTCTCAAAAGCAGCTTAGCAACAAATATGGCAACCTTTCCTACTGTCACTGGAAACAGTGGGTTTGGAGACTTTAATGGTGTTGTTTTGACATTTCTGTTTCAGTATTGACGACCCAGATTAAGACTACGTCATATCAAACATGCAAAAAAATTACGCATGCGGCAGATCTCACCAGAAATAGATCACAACCTTAAATTTGTCGTGAAGCATAAAAACTATGTGCCTTTGACAACAGAGTTGACCAGGTCCATATCAGATTGATGTGTAGAAGAGTGACAGGGAAGATGAAGTGATTTTCCCTCTTTAAACTCACAGAATTGGTTTTTATTACACATTTTTGGACTGTTAGGCGCATCAGATTATAGGACGCATTAAGGGAACCAATACAAAATGTGATGACTGCATTACCTAGAATGCCAGGAGAAGCTAAAGCAATCGAATGGTTAGAGGAGTTGATGGGAAGTTTTTCTACTAAACTGTGTTGTTAATCATGTTAGCTTCTTTTATCTGCAATCAGCAGCCTTTGCTGAGAGCGCAACACGACTTTATTGACAATAGCACTCAACTTTGTTTAGTTGTAATACATAAAACACAGAACAAAGCACTCACTTTTTCAGTTCACTTATGTTGAAGTTGTGTTGAGTTATGCTGAAGCACAGTATGTATTACTCATCATAGTCATAGTTATCAGTCATAGTTTACCAAAGTGGGACTTAAACATTTTGACTCATTTTTGAGCGGCGTGTAAAATCCATTCTAGGTCAGAACAAACAACCAGAATTCTCACATGAAGGTCACTGGATTATAATACACATAATTAATTTTTGAAAAAAATTAAATAATTAAAAAAAAATGTACCCTGATATAGCATTTGTCTACACTGATTACAGTCACAGTCTTTTTCATCCACACACACACAATCGTAGTCACACATTGGTGGTAACTCTGCTCCCATAAATGGTGCCAACCACCAGGAGCAATGTGGTATTCAGTTTCTTGCTCAAGGACACTTCAACACATGAGGCATCAAAGCAGGAACTGAATTTGCGATCCTCCCAATGGTGGTCGACCGGCCTACATGTCCCAAAGTGATTTTAAGTACACCGTATAGTCCAAAAAACAGTAGTTCTAAATATAGTTAAAATGCTTTGACCTAATTTTTACTTTTGCTCGCAAAGTTTTTTATTTTTCCACAAAAGGCTCAATGCTCACAATATACTATTTTGATGAGACGTAGTGTAGCGACACCAAATTTTACTTTCGTGCAACTTTAACTTTTAGCCATTTTACTCTCATTAAATTTGCTTCTGCATTTTGGTTCAGCCTGAAGTCACATGATACCCTCGTCCCCAGGCTACCAGAGTTCAGATAAGCTTTAACACTTGCTAAATCAAGCACACTAAGGAAAAGGACTCAGGTGAGAATCAATGATGTCAGTGTGAATGCACACCGATCTTTAATATGGTGACTGTGCAAAGATATAATAATAATATGATCTTATATACATATCGTATATATATATACACACACACATACGTTTCTGAGAAGGATGATAAAAATGTATGAAGATGTATTTTTGTGTCAAAAATTTCTACCAACAAAACCCAACAATCGATCATTCTTGCTGCACGATACGATCAACAAACGCTTTTTTCCTTCTACTTCAGCCTTTTTTTTTTTTTTTTTGCTTCCGCTTTGAACCTTTTACAACCCTCATTTCATTTCCTCCAGATAAAGGAAGAGTTTGAAATGAGGAAAAGGTGGAAAACAATTCTGGCATGCCGAATGTCTCACAGCAAAACGAGGAGCGACGGATATGATGAGACAGAGGAACGCACAGGCAGCGGCACGCTCCCCGTTTGACAAAGCGCCCCGCCCGAGGCCACAGCCGTCATAAAGGCAGTAATAGACCGAACACACATTTTCATTAGCTATTGATTCATTTCCAAATTCTCCATTAATTTTGGGCCATCGCGGTGGCTTCTCTCCTCCCCTGGCGACGTTTCTCAGCCCTCCCTGACATGACCATGGTAATTACTGCACTGCCGCCCCGCAAGCTGTTCCCTCTTTAGAGAAAACAGAAGAAATCTTCTAGAGAAAATGCAGGAGACAGGAAAAAAAAAAATCCAAAACAAGCTCAAAAGGTGCAATCAAAAGACTATCAGCTACAGGCCTGCAGTTTAACACAGCAGAATTGCAACATGCTATTAAAAGTGTGCGATCTGCGGGAGTCCGCCGCTGCAAACTTTTTCTCAGAAAGCGAGGCAAGAGTCGAGGCATCCAATAACAAGCACCAGTGACCGAGAGGTGGATTCAAGTGAGACCAACCTTGAGGTTAATGCCCGACTCTAAAGGTGCTAGCTATGTGTGGATTATACACTGCTGACGCATCTGCAGTGCAGCAGATACTTTACGGGCTACATCACTCTCGGCGGTTGACAAACACGTCAGAGTGTGCTGGATTTATGACACCCCGGGCCAACCTGAGGTACGGACCGAGGGTGGAGGGTTACGTGTCAGGTCTCTTGGCCCCCTCCATAAGAGGTCAGACATGATGATACACATAATGAAATGTGCAGAGAGCATGCATTATAGAGGAGAGTTCTTACCTGAAGGAGGTAACACCAGGAATACATGTAAAAGAAACAGAAGAAGATCAGACACATACTTAGTATTGTATATGGTTAAATTCATTTTGTTGACTTTTTATATTACCAAAAACACCAGTAAACGGAGACAAGCGACTAATAAGATAAATGAGTGTATATTTTTCTGAATTAAATACCCATGGCTATGTTAGCTATTGCACCATACACCTGTTTTTCTCAGTAGCAGAAAATACAAGCATTGAAGAAGACGATGCAACCAAATAATCAAGTTGGAAGGACAAAACAGAAAGTTTCTCCTTTAAAGCAGAAAGGTTTCAGAGAAACTAGAATAGAGCCCCAAAATGAGACAGATCTTTACTCTAACTGTGCTTTAAAACTCCTTAGTTTCAAGGCTGGCCGATGGGCATTTTTTTTCTTCTTCTCCATATGGAATTACATTTAAGACCAGAGTTTACCAAGCAAGGCCGTGTCACACAGCCACCATATACATATTGCACATTTTCCCCGTACATAATTTCTGCCTTTTGTGATACATGCGTGATATAATTCATAAGTCTTTCTTGCATTAGTCATTCGTCGACGTGTGCAGATGTCTGTTGAGGGTTTCGGCCGACGGATCTTTATGTGAATTTGGTTTTAAGCTATTTAATATTTTTAGTTGGTTAAACATTAAACAGCGTACTCATATTTTAGTTTATACACAATTATTACGTTAATCTTACGCAGTTGTGCACGATTTATTCGAGATGCATATGTAAATCTGTTCTGTTTCACAATTGTCTAACAAACTTTTCATGCATGTTCCACCAATGTTTAACTTTTATATTGTGTATACGGCGCACATATCATGTTAAAATTACATAATTGACATACGAATTACCAATGAATTGCATATAAACAGCACAATGACGAAGGCGGTTCATGTTCTACGCTGATTTACGTGTTCTTTGCATGATTTGTTTGTACTTCTTCTGTGGTTTTAACTTGGTTCATCCGTGATATATCTGTAAAAATTATAATGTAAAGAACACAACTTCTCTCACTTTTCCGTATATATTCACGTATGACCATCCTTGCGTTATGTGCTAAATGTACATAATGGCTGAGTGACACGGCCTTAAGGTCGAAGTAGCTTTAGGCACTTTCATTCTATTTCAGTCTAAAGAAAGATGGAAGATTTAAACAAACAAAACATTTGATCAGACAGGGTTTAACAATGTTTTAACAATGTGTGGTTTATTAGTTATTTTTATTTTTGAATCCAATGACTTCAGGAGAAAACTGATCTTGATAGGGTTGTGGTCTAATGATTGACAGCTCAGTTGTTCCAACAACTGTCATGTATTTTTAGGGCAACCTGGCAGCAGACAAAGTGGTACCCATACATCACTAGCAAGGAGTGGAATTTTTGCACATTTAGTCAGTCTCCAGTACAAAATAAAGTGCAAATAAAGTGTAAGTAAATATAGATATAATTGTAAATATAAATATAAAATAAAGATTAGTTAAAAATGGGGCTAAAAACTGTAACCGTTTGATTCCTTTTGCTACTATAACTTTTCAACCTTTAACGCGATCAATGTGAATCAGTTAATTCTGTCGCGTTGAAAAGACGCTTTAAAGTTTTGCTTACTGGCGCAAAACGGCTTTTGTCTGTGAATCAGCTGATTCATGTTGATTCCCTAAGGAGTTCCAGTATTTCAAAGGGCACAGTAGGGTTTGAACAGACACACCTCTGGTGTTAAAGGTTTAAAGCTTAACATGGAATAAAAACGTAACTGTTAGGGTCACCCTTTAAATCAGTTTTTTCAACGAAAAAAGTATTTTTTGACTGAAATGAGGAGAAGATCGTAAACTTCCAGTTTCGGTCGAGGACTTCCACTTCTGGTTAATGATGTATGGGTGCCATCTTGTTATCTGCAGGTCTTCCTGAGTATTTTCGTTCCGATCTTTATGCAGAATTTAGGAACTTTGATGTTGTTATTCCTTACCTGTCCACTACTAGAGGAAAGTTTAAAATGGAAAAATCTGACTTTTACAGTCGTCCCTGGCTACATCCCTGGCTATCATCTTTCCTGCTTTTGCTGTTTCATTGATTTTTTTCAGTGCAATTTTGCATGCTTTCTTTTTCTTTCACTCAATGGTGCATCCTGATTGGCTGAAGACCATTGTTTATCAATCTCCTCCATGCTGTGTCTCCTGTACAGAATGTGTTCAATTTGTTACATTTGCATAGGTCTTCAATTGCAAGCAGATCTTTGTTTTCATTCTATGAGAGTTTAAACAAGAGAGAAGAGTGTGAAAGTCTTCTAAAAAAAGTTGATAAAGCGTGCAATGAGGGGATTTACATCCTTAAAACAATTATTAAAAGATTGAAAGTCAACTATCAACGTTTATTTCTGTGTCAGGTGTTTGACGAAAACAAAGACAGGCCTGTAACACAGTGGGAGGACAGGTAAGGGTAGAACGTTACTATTCCACCATAACCTGCAGAGGAAACACTGTTCTTTGCACCTAAGGCTGCAGCGCAGCATGTACGAGTAAAGAAATGAACTCCATCTGCTTCATTTATCACAATAGCTGCCTGCCCTGCTCTGCAAAAGAAAAAAATGGGGAAACAAATGGGAAAGCAAATCAATTACACCAAAAAGAATCATGTCACCTGTCAAATATAAACTCTCTTCCGTGTCATTCTGATTTTTTTTCTCCTCCTCCCAGCGGCTCACATTTCCAAGATTGAATTTTGAAAACCTTATACATTATTAACAGGCTTCATGCCTCATCAGTGCGGCTGGCCCTCTCCTCTTGTTCTTCTGCGCTCGCCGACACAAAATCCAATAAAAGTGCAGTTTGCACTCGTATTCCATGCTTTCTTTTTTTTTGTTTAATCCAACCCATTATCAGCTGGTGCCATGTATGTAATTCAACCGGGAGTCCATTCAGACTGTAAAAATGTGCGGGGGGGGGGGGGAGTAAAAACCAATCCAAAGGAACATCAAGTCTGAGCCACACTCCTCATTTCAGTCAAGCAGACAAAAACTGTGTCCAACTGGGAAAAATGCACAGGAAGAGTTTTCATATCCGCTTAGATTAAGGGTACTTGGAAGAAGGGTGAAATAACGATGGCGTTGTCAAGGAAACGAGTGCCTCGGCGACACCTTAATCTGACGAAATATAATTGGAAAAGGGGTGATAAAAATCTCCCTGTCGGAGTGTGTGATGTACTTTTATTTCAACGTTGGATGGAAGCCGCCTGAGCACTCATCAATAGAGTTATTGTAAAAAGCAGCGCTAATGAAAACACAGCGAGGAATGTCCTCCTAAGAGTAAAAAATTCCGGCGAAGGATAATAAAAAAAACCCGCATTTTTGGAGTGCAAACAGCCAAAAACAATCCAACGGGAAAATAACTCTGATCTTTAGAGAGCACAGGTGCGTCCACCCCTCCTTCCACCACCGCCAACCAAAGTGGCGCTCCGTTCCCGGCACGAGCCAGTGGCACGAAAGCGTGCAGTATCATTAGTGCCTCAACCTTCGCAGATGAGAGAAGAAGTCATGAAGGAGCGGGAGCCAAAATGACATGCAAATAAGGAAGAACTGAAGAAATCTCTGCCATCTCCCACCAATTATCTTGTTAATTACAAGCCATTGTGAAGGGCTCCCACTGTTGATGGAGGCTCTGATTATACAGTGCATTTGTCCACACGATCCGCTGCCTAATCAGTAATTACTACCTGCAGGAGCAGCAGCAAGCAGCTCCAAGCCGAACACGTTCGGACATGTTAGGATGATGGGGAACGGGGCGGATTTCAGCGGGGGTTTGCTAGAGCAGTCGGATTCCTTAGATAAATACTTAATCTTTTTGAGAGATGAAGTTTTCTGAAAAATTTTAGAAATTAAGGGTCATTCTGCAGTCAAGTGGCTCCTGTTTCAAGTTTGTTTTTAGCATGGAACTTAAAGAAAGACAACAATGGAACCAAAACAACAAAGGTTTGTAGTTGTGATTTTGGGCTCCCAAGCTCCTCTCAGTCTGTCTTTTTTTTTTTTTTTTTTTTACCAATCAGGGATTCTGATTTAGTAGTGATGTGTGGATTTGGTTTATCTGGTGAACCCAGACATGTAGAGACAAACTAGACGACATCTATTTTTCTTTTTTTTCAGATAAAGCTAAACCGAGGCCCCTTTCTTGACATGATGGTAATCCACACCCACCATTGCAAGGATGCTAGCATTTAACCAAAATGTTTCCATTTTAAATCAAAGATTTGCACCGCTTTAACATTTCGCACCGAGCCTCATCTAACTATGGGTGAAGGACATGCAGTAGCTATCGGTAGAAGAAGAAGTAGTTCTTCTCTGCTTGTATTTACACCATAGGCTAAACGCAGAATCAAGAAAGCACGTTTAGTCATCGTAAAGCTTTTGGGAGAAGTCAAACAAATCATGATTTTAGAGTTCAGTGATTCTGCAATTTTATACCATGGTCTGGGTGAATACTCGATTCTGATTGGCTGCTGGGTGTGCGTTAAAACCTGATAACTGCACGGTGAAAAAAGAAGTTCCGGTCAGCTAGCTTAAATGTTTTGTATCACTCCGCCAGCTTCTTTAAAACAACCTTTTGCTTCATCATTTGGACAAAAACAAGTGGTAAGAGGTGAACTTTCTCTCTGAACTGATGCAACGCGCCGCATCACGTAACATATAGCCCGCTTTTTGTGAGAAAAGCGATCAAAATCGGAAAAAAACAAGAATTAAGTACTAAAACCTGGTTAATATGTATTGCTTTTGCAACTGACCATGGTATAAGCGGGTTAATGGCCTTCGAAGTGTGCGGTTATTACTTCGCATCGGACGGTTCAGGCTTCCACGGCGTGCGTTAAAAAGTAATAACCGCACACTTCGTCGGCCATTAACCCTTACATAATCTTCATCCTGACAAGCATTAGCTACCAGTTCTTCTTTTTTAATGCCTTTTATATATGTGTGTACACACTCACTCATTCTATATTCTATATATCACTGGTCAACCTAAAAAGAATGTTTGCGGACTGTGTGAGTAAGTTGGAACAAACCCCCACCTACAGATTGGAAGAACTCAACACAGGAAGGTCCTAGCTGGGATTTGAAGCAGAGTCTTCTCTCTGTGACTCAACAGTGTTAACCTTCGCACCACCATTCAGCCCTTCCTCTTCTTTCTTTAGAGGTAATCCTCATCTGCTTGTTTAAGCCTCTTAAAGACACTTGCTCTGATGCTCTGTCGCCATGGTTACGCATGATAACAAGTAGCAAAAAGAAAGAAAGAAAAAAAAAAACGTAAAACTTGCTAAGAATATTACATAGAACTTTACTTTAAATAGCTGCTGCCATGCACCGCATTAATGTAAATCAAACTCATTGCTTTCAATTTCAACTGGTTATAAGTCTATTAATGAATAGACAAAAGTGGATGTTTTATTTTTAGAAACTTTTAGAAACAGTTTAACGTTGAAACCAACTGATGGTTGAATCCCAAATGGGAACGTAAAGAGATAACTGGTAAGAAACATTTCTCCACTTCCTAAAAACCCATCACAGGCAGGATCAGTAATGTCATTCGCTGTCATGTAAAGCAGAACAGCTGCCGCACTCTTACCCTGCTTATGATTTAAAAAAAATAAAAAAACTCCCCCAGCCTCTGAAGCCGCTCCAGCAACAGCGATGGCGCATCTACTGTGTGATCCCCCCAGGCGATTGCATCCTCAGGCTGTATTTAACTTCCATTCCGGAGCAGAAAGCCCCGAGGGCAAACCATAATCTATAAGCGATTGCACTCTGAGCTAACATGAGTTTGCATCTGACAAACCGTTCAGAGTTAAACACAGTTTCCCAATGTATAAAAGGACACTTTAGCACCTTGTTTGTCTTGCTTTGTGAAACATTTCAGGGTAATGCAATGGAAGCTCAAGCTTCCGTCAAATCGAGATGGAAACTTCTTAAAAATCCAAGGCTGTGCACCCAGTTTGATGAGTAGGTGGAAGATGATTTTATTTTATTTCTCTCTTGGCCTCAAGGGTGAGAACCCAAACCACTCCAGCACACCAGCACAAAGTGAGGAAGACTCTCTGGTGGGCTGTTATGCATGTCGATGGGGCTGGACTCTAAGGGAGGAAGAGTATTCCTTTCCTTGATGGGAAAGGTCGGACTGCCACTGAGACCAGATGAGGTCATTGCATGACTTAAATCAGAAGTCTTGTATCAGCAAACAGGAGAAATCTCGTAAAAGGGAAAAAAGCTCAATCTTTAGGTCATTTCTCCAGGATCTTCATCAACCAAAAACTCGCAGTGGTCTGTAAATATGGAGACAACAGGAGTGTGTTGTGTGGCGCCTTGACAACCTTTTGGAGGACAAGACTTTATTAGTCTATTAATCAAAGCTTTTTCCAGCTCTTCTGCTCTCAGGGAACCTGAGTGGAGTCCACTCCATGCTCCTCCACAGGATGAACTCATCCCCCAGCAGGTTTTTAGATCAGCTCCAGATGAGCCCAACTGTATCCAGTTTTCCAGCCCACAATTATGGATGACTGACAGTTAAGTCCCACCGATGACTGGAAACGCTCTGGTGACGCTTCTGCTCTAATTAAAATCAGGAAAATTGGGAGTTCAGGACGGCATCAGCCCGGCGGATGCTGTTGCCGTCTCAACCTGCTGCAGAGCAGCTGGAACTGAAGGTAAAGAAACGCTCCACAGGTAAAAGGTGAAAGAGGTCATTCTGACGGCAGATCTGCTCCACAGACGAGAGAGAAGACAGAAACAAAAGACGGGAGGAAGAAAATAAGGACAAAGACCAAGTTTGAGAAAAGTAATAGATGGATATCAATTATGTGCAGGTTAAAGGAACTGTGGATCGTTGTTTAGGTGCTTATCCGATTAAATTAACAATTTAAGATAAATGATTCTTATAATTTATTATTATTATTATGTTTAAATTATTTGTATGTCTTTTTATTGGATGTATGAACATTTAAATAATATCTATTTAACCCTTTGACACCGCAGATATCGGCAGCGCCACCTAATTACCACGCTCTTTAATGTACCGTAACTCTTCAACCGTTCACCCGATCAACGTGAATCAGCTAATTCTGACGTGAAGAAATCTAACGTAGTGTTGCATAGTGAAGCAAAGAATTTGCTGGAATTCTGTAAAAGGTTGAAGAGTTACGGTAGTCAAAGACTGTCCATCCTGAAGCCAAAGCTCCAGAGTTAAAGGGTTTAACACCATTATTGATACCTTTATTTAAAAAAGAGGACCAGAATCAACAAAACATTGCAGATAAAAACCCTCACAGCCCTTCCATCTAAACTGACAGCAGTGTTTCCAACAGACATGTTTTACAAATTAAGTTTTTTTTTCATCTTTGGTGGAAATATCAATAAACTTCCACACTTTAGATGAACATTTGACGCGTTACGGTACAATTTCTCCACTTTGCTAGCAGACAGTCATGTGACGGCTCATAATCGATCACGAAATGTTTTGATATTTTGATCAAGTTGGCGACTTTATTGAAAATGTTGTTTTTTGAACTTCAGTCTCATCTTATCTTCGAAAAAAAATCACTTGTTAGCTTTACCTTGATGATTTATTTACTTCCTGTGACAGTAGCACGCACGGTTTGTTTAGTTTAGTTCTTGAAGTCCAACATTATTCTGCAATTTTACATCAATTCAAATGCATTTTTTTTTAACTACAATCTATATTTAGAAAGAGTGGCGATTCAGCGATCTTGAATATTCGTACTCAATTTTTCTAGAACATATTGCTGATATTCGAGTATTGGGATAGTCGTTACAGCCCAGGAAGAAACTGATGGGATAAATGTGTGAGGATAGTGATAGTAGTAGACAGAGGTAGGTAGTTAAGTATGGGTTGGGGGTGAGGGATGCATAGAGAGGGAGGACATTCTGATAGGAGGAAGAGATCAATAGATGGATGAGGAGGAAGTAAGTGTTTAATGGATCTGGAGAACCTACAGGTACCAGCAGCACACAGGTAAGAGCATGCAGGTATAAGGGAGGGACGGATATATGCATGAGGATAAAGTGTGGATACGTAGAGAATATTAGGGAAAGATGAATGGATGAGGATGATGCAGAAGAGGATAAAGGAGGAGAGGCTTTCCAGTACTGAACTGTTGGAAACACATTTTCAAGGCAAACTGCTTCTACTGGAGTTTGAAGATGCTTTTCTGGAGACGTTGGCCTGATCTCACAACAGGCGCTTGAGTGTTAACTTTCAGTGAAAAACCTATGTAAACCGGCGTAAATGTGCGTTCAAGCCTTCCGCGTTCAAATCCCTTGCGTTCACAGTGCTACTCCAGGTTTTATGTGTGTTTTCAAGCTGTAAGTTCAAAACGCACAGCCTTTGACCACGCAGTTAAAGTTAACACAGTTGACCTATCAGGGAATTACGTTTTTTCATTCACAAACTTTCCAACTGTTTGAAAATTTATCATGAAGGAAAAATAATTCCACTTTTGAAGAAAAGAAAAAAAGCCTGGAGCCCGATTCACAAGTTTTGTTCTACTTCGACAATTCACACCAAATGTCTTCCAACTGTGGGTACATGTGCTAGTACGGGGTAGCGACAGTACAGTGTGAAGACCATGTGCTAAAAGCACATGCAAGGACTTGCGGTCAGCACATTCTTGAGCGTGCATCCATTGCCCGGTGTGTACATATCATGAAACCTTAAAGGCAAAACATTTTGATTTTGTTCGGACCGCCCCCGCTCCCATCTGCGATCGCACAGATGCTCTAATGAGAGACGGATGTCTTCCTGGATGTAACTCAGAGCGAGATCGCTTCTGCTGCCTTGATGGGGGTAAAGCAAATGGCATGATGGGAAGCATGAAGGTGAGGAGGCAGAGAAGTGTGGCAGGAGAAAAAGCGATGGATCGCTCGATGGGCGGATGGATAGATAGATGGAGAGAGGGGCGAGGAAAAAAGAGAAGGTGGGAGAATGCTTCAGTGGCTCCACTTGACAGCTGAGTGAGAGGGGAAGCGGAGTGGCTACTCTATGTAATTTGTTAGCGGGTCCATGATGCATGCAGGCATGATACCGCAGCATGCCTGGAGAGCGCCAAAACGACTCCAGAGATGGACAGACAGGCAGCAGAGAGGGAGGGGAGGGAAGGCAGGAGGGTTTGATAGATCAGGGAGCATCAAGAGAAAGATCAGTTGGGGCGGGTACATCTGGGGAGCCAAGTCGAATGCATTTGCAGCCTATGGCAGGCAGGTGAGGCTGACCAGCAAGCCCATTTTCTTTCAGATTTTGCACAACAGCACCTCTCCGTTGCTAATTTTGTTAAATTTTTTCGTCTATATTCAAGAAAACATTCATTAACTGAGACAATGTAGTTTATCCACGACACTCAAAGACCCTACTACAATAAAAATTGTGTTTTTGGTGTTTTTTTTCTGACTTTACAGGACACCAGAAACTATGTCCTAGAAAACAATAAAGAACTTCGTCTAAAAACAGCAGAATCATAATTTAAAAGACCACTTGGTCTTTCGCACTTTTACAATAAATCAAAAGATGATCGGAGTGGGACTTTAAATAGAAAATGATACAAATGTGGCCGAATAATGACGGCCTGCTGCTGCTTCTGAAAATGTGTGTTTGTGACTAGTTGACAGGGGACTGATCCAGGATGCCATGGCAGCTGTCTGCTATAATTACTTTGGAGCCCATTCGCACACCAAAACACACACAAACACACACCTCCCGATTACCTCATAAAGCCGGTTTTGTATGATTAGCTTCCATATTTACCCCAAAGACTGGTGTTTTTTAAGCCTCGTTGGGGAAGATTTCGTCTCATTTGGTTTCTGTGTGACGCAACATCAAAACCCATCAAAAGTGAATTTGTTTGGAAAAAAATAATTACTGTGAAAAAAATAATTTAAAAAAATCCTTTCTTGACTGTTGTGTAAAATAGAAAGTCAGGGGGAGCAAGGAAAAGGGCACCTGGCATCCAAGCGCAGACATTACCAGATGGTATTTCTGGAGGGCATATCGATGGGCCTGAATGGCTCCGTCAAGCAAACACAGAGTAGTTTCTGACACACAAACGCACACCATCCTACCCACATTTCTCACCTCAAATCTTTTTTTTTTTCTTTTTCACCAAATATTAGCATAATGTAATGCATTTCTATCTATGCATCATCACACCCCAGCTCTGTAAAATGAAGTGCTCGTTAGTTGAATGACTCTCGGGATAGAGCATCAGGTCGGCAATATACCGTTAGGGCAGACCTGCTGCAATCAAGACTTTCTGAGCGTTCCCTAAATGTCATCTATTGGAAAGAAGACAAAAAATGGATGCAGGTAGACACGAAAGAGAGAGGGGGGTTAACCTAATAATAACTGAAATATGTATGATCAGCTGAAGAAAAGCAAGGATGGGACAGGACAGCAAAAGAAAAACATGGGAGTGGTATGACGTGTCGACTGGGAGGAGGGATGCAGGGAGGGAGGGCCATCATTCCTGTAAAAGCCCGCTTTCCTGTTTTCATGAGGTCACAAGACAGAAATAAAAAAAAAAAGGTTATGACTTTTAAGTCAGCTTCTTTTATTGCACCACATAGAGATCCGGACTGTGGAATAATGGACAAAGAAGTTACAGAAAAGGAATGGAGGCTCCGCCCACAAAAAAACAAGTGACAACAATAACTTGTAAATAAACGTGCAAATTTAAATAAAAGATATTGGCACAACAAAACATTTAAATATATACACGTTTAATTTCTTATAAGAATTTATTTGTATTTCTTTAACATTTTATTTCAACAACTGTTCTCTCTTTTTGTACTTTATTTATTTTTAAAACATTTTCCTGGACAACCTACAAAAATGTAACCTATTATTTAATTAATATTTATTAGTAAATATTTAAAAATGTATTTATAATATTTATATTTATAAATATTTAAAAACGTAATTTATTTATTTATTATGAACAAAAAGAAACCTGATTTTACAAAATGAGAGGATTTTTTGTGTTAAACAGACCAAGACAAAACAAAGGATATATAATTTAATTTGTAAAATATAAAGCTTAATTCACACCATGACACGCGTTCAAAAATGCACATTCTTGAATGCACATTCAGGCCAGGTGTTCACACTGGACTGTCACTCCCTGAGCGCTTGTCCTCACAGTTGGAAGAGTTGGTGCGAAATGTCAAAGTGGTGCAAAAATTAGGATTTTTCTTTCACAGCTCTGGTTTGTTATATGAAAGACTTGATGTCATAGAATTCCAGTCGGGCACAAAACGCATTTATTAATTTCTCCTCCATGTTCAATTGACCAATGGCTGGGGTTTCCATTAATTAAAAGGGAGACCATGCATACATCACTACCAAATCCAAATCCCTGATTGGTCAAAGTTTAATCTGGTTTTACTTTTAACCCTTGCTATCTTAGATGACCCCAACCTTACTTTGACGTGTTCTCCCTACCATGACAAAGGTGGATAAAGGTGGAAAAATTTCATGTAATCCATTGAACCAGTGAAGATCACAAATCATTGAAAAAAAAAGGTTTAGCGCATTGTCTAGTGGGTTTAGATGACCCAACTCCCAATGTTAAAGTGCCTAGGATAGCACAAGGGTTACCATGTGTTTAATGGCTGCACGTTTTGAACGTAGAGCCCCAAAGCGGTCATAGAAACTTGCATGACTACGTGTGAACGCCAGAGGTTTGAATACGGAAACCCAAAGTGCGTGTTTGCATAGACTTTTCATTAGAAGTGGCCCCTTGGCAACAGGCGGTGTGAAGAGCTTAACAAGTGCTAGTACCCTGATGGAAGGAAAGGTGTAGTCTGTCCAGGAAACTGGATGCATTTCCATCAAAAAAGTGAGTCCCATCTTCCAGTTCATCCTCCGCACAGTACACCTCTGACAGTTTCACATTGCAATCAAGCTTTTGCATTTTCTTCCCGAGTTTGGAACCAACATAAAATTATTAAAAAATTGTAGTTCCTCTAGTGACCACTGCAGGCTGGTTTCAAAGGAAAACACCAAACCATTTACCCTTGTGTTAAGAAGTCCAACTTTATGCCCAAAATACACTTGTGTTCAGCCTGATGTCAAAAACCTCAAGAGTTCTTTGAATGACAGGTGGGTAGTCTCAATAAAAATTCAAGTTTCTTTGTTCCACCTAAAGACCCAATTCCAGGACATTTTTGAGGAAAATTCAGTCAATGTGCCAAAGTCAATTTTTGCTGAACAAGACCCATCTGCATGTCATGGTTACCATTGTCAGCATAATGTAAAGTTAGTAGAACTGGGCCGAGTTTAAACAAAAACAAAAAAAAGAGCAATCAAGAGGATCTGCCACTTATCTCATCTGTGATGTTACCAATGACTGTACATAGGAACTGGACTGAGTGAGTGTGACATTACCTATAGCCAGAAGTAAGCTATTTTCTATCTATAGAAAATAGCTTACTTCTGGCTCCAACCATTTAAAATCAAGTCACTCACCATTTTTTGCCATATTGGAGCCAGGCGATGTCCGTAAGCAGTAACTGGTCTGAGTCGATCTGAGTCAATGTTTCTATGGCAACCACTCTTGCCAATCAGTAGTGAGTTTGCTGGAAGGACACACCCCTACCACTTGAAAGTGGCCCTGAGAATATCTGTTAAACGTTCGACATGGGACCACATGCTTTTACTGAAGCATCTGATTGGTCAGTTTATAACTTGAATAACTTTCACTACAGAAATAAATATCGTGAAAAAAAAATAAAAAATACTGAAGGGAGATGGGTCACTCAGCCCAGATCTCATATACAGTCAATGGATGTAACAGTGACCTGTTAAAAAGGAATGGCTCTCTGACTTTTATATTTGGAGGCTTAAGAGGACTTCAGCCACTTCAGACATCCAGACATATCTATTTTTTTTATAATAACCCCTTTAATGCCACTCCAGAGCTATTCTACTAACATTGTTATAAGAAGCCACGGTGCAGTATGAGAGGTTCATCTCCCACTCCTCACTACGCCTGGCTGAACACACAGTGGACCTGAATTCGGAGGACTATGCGTGCGGACAAAGAGTGTAAACATTGGGCTTTGTCTCTATGGGCCCGCCTGCACTAAGGGAGAAGGATTTCTTTGCCTCTAATCCTCCCGTTTACAAGCACAGCCACTTTCCACAGCCATTGTGGACAGTCGTCTCCCCCCATTTACTCCCCGCATGGCAGTCATTTCAGCTAGTTTAACGCCGCTTGGGTTCCAGGGGGAATGATTAGGACGTGATGCTTGCCGGCTGGTGTGAAAACAACACTGCCTTTTGGAAACCTGTTATTCCTTTCTCCTCTTTTGAAGGGCATACTGGTGGACTTTGGGACTTTTTTCCACCTGAATTTCTTCTCTATACAAATGTATGCATTACTTTGGCCAATTTTTAGCAAATAGAAAAAAATTGTCTCAGTTTTTACTTTATCACTTGTGTTAGTTTTTTAGTTTCATCCATTTGCTGGAGTGTAAAACCTTCAGGCTTCATTGCTTTTGACTAAATTTACTGATAAAACAGAAAAAGACAGAATGTTTTCCAAATAAAAATCATGTAAAATCATATTATAAAAAGCTAGATTCTAATCATATATGTTTGCTTATCAAACTACATAAAAAACAAATTTTTTCTGTTATATATGTTTCAAAATAAAGCTTGTGTGTAAACAGGACTCTTCAATTATCTATCAATATTTGCCTAATTTACTGATAAAATGAATGACCATATAAGGATGCTGCCTTAATAATCCAGCCTGCATGTAAAAATTGTCTCCACGGTGATTCCAAAATCAGGTCAAATTTCCAGTTGTGGAAAGTCCAAAGAGAAGTAATCACTTCCTTTGAGCGAGCATGGAAATGCCAAATAGAACAACAAACCATCCAGTCTAACGGCAGAAGGAGTCCTGCAGGGACAAGAAAGGGTGGGAAAAACGTGTCAAATGTGCAGAGCCTGACGCAAACAGCATGGCACCAGCTGAAATAGAGCGCATGAGCCAACGTCCTTTTTTATGCTGTTTGCACGACAGATCAAAAAAAAAAAAAAAGGCGATTACCACTTGGAAGCCGAGCCGTTAAAATGCTGACCTTTTCGCTTTTGTGTGCAGACAGCTCCGCTTGTATAAATGTGTGCGTAAGGAAAATGCCATAAAAACGTCCCTCGCTTAGCATGAGCGAGTGTTTGCAGCGTGATTAGGTGAAAAGGCCGTTTGAAGCGTACAGGTGGAACCACACAAAATAGATCCCTTCAGTGTGTTACAGAGAAAAAAACGGCCTGTTTCTTTATGTTCTCGTTGGCTATGGATCTCAGACCTTATTAGACTGATCACAGTGTATTGGAAAAGCAATCAGATGCAACATGTTGGGTTTCATCCAGAGGCAGAGTTGGTTTTGCTAAACCCTTCCCCAGCAGCTTGATTACCTATTTTTTTCTTCTCCCCCTACAGCATGTTATTAGCGACTTGCAGATGCTATTGTCCTCCTCCATTCAAAATGAATCGGTCAGAGGTAAAGCCTGAGTCCTTTTTCAGAAGAAATCACTCAGATACGTCCTAATTAAGTCTGGCCGTTGGTGAACAAGGAGAGTCAGGTGGCGACAAAGTGAGAGAAAAAAAAAATCCAATTCCTTTTCTAAAAAGCGGAACAATAGCGGAGATGGCCAGGCCCCGACTGACAAAAAAAGGACAATCCACCACAGCTGAGGAGCGCAGGCGTTCTCTTTGACTCCCCATTATGCTTCTACCTTGGAGATGGCGGGATCTGATTTTCCAGCACGCTGTTGTGTTTCAATCTCCCCCCATTCACTGGCACGCGGGTCCATTATCATTAAAATCGCGTTTGATTTTCTCACAATGCACTCGCCGCTCGCGGTGAACAGAGACGTAGGGGGAGAGAAAACACATTAAATAAATGGCCTATGAATGTATGACAACAATAAACATATTTGTTGGGAGCAATAAGCAATCTTCATAGAGATAAATGATGTGATAGAGGTGGATGGGCCTTGATGAAAGGAAGGAAACCCCAACAGAAGCAAACAAATGTAGTTGGGGGGGGCAGGAAGAAATGAAATTATAGAAAATCTGAACAGGTTTTTAATGCTTGTCAACATGTTTGTTCCAGATTCTCATTTTTTTTATTTAAGCAAAGCGGAGACATTCCCTTTGGAGACTTGTGCTCATGTAAATTATTTAATAGAATTTCATCATTTATCATAATTCTCTGACTAATGCCCCCGTTTTGCCTGACAAAGAGGCAAAACCTTCATTTGCTTCACTAAACCAAACTGAATTCTGGAAGTACAATCAACTTTATGAAGGTTTTTCTTTGAAACGGCTGATGAAACACGAAAGAACGCAACTTTCCCTAGTCAAGACTCAACTCTGAATGACCATTTATATATTTTCTGAGATTCCTTTCTGAGTAGCAGGATCCAGACTTTCCCTAAAAATCCTTTGGATAGAACTTGGTCCATGTTTTCTGCTGTGTAGTTCATCGTTAATCCACTAGAGGCAGTAGAAGGGCTTTTTCTGGCATTTCAAAATGGCTGCTTTCAAGAAATCTTAAAAACACGTTAAGCAGGAAAAGTTTAGCTAATTTTTCAAGACTTTATGATATAACTGGTCAGAATAACTCGTCTATTGTAGTTCTATTTTATAAACAAGAATTAAAATATGTGAGTATCAATTTTGAGACAGTGGGGAAGTAAGGTACTTTTTCCCTGAACACAAATATCTTTGCATAAAGTAAAATTAGTGTGTGCAAAAACTAACCAAATCTCCCAATGTATCATATTTTATACCATCTATATTTCAGAAAAAATGCTATTACAATTGTTTTCTGGATTTCAATTTCATTAGCTCAAATCTATAATAAACAACAAAAAAAGGAGAAAATTGCCGGCATATAATCAAAGGAAGAAAATAAAATAACATGAAAATAAAACAAGTAAACAGAATTAAAGCCTCATATTTATACCCACTAAATCACTCGTACCGGATGCCCTTAACATAAAAAACATGGATCAGTTGGGAAAAAAAACACAATTGAGTCAGAGTGTTCATGAAGGGGAAAACCAAGGTCAAGTGGCCACTTCTGAGCAGACCTTAGGAAATGGACCGTGACAGAGAGGAAGTTAAGAAGCCACGAAAATGACCCAGATGGAGTTCTAGTCCTGCTGTGTCTGATGGTCACATCCTTGAGTCATTTTTAGATCTTTGGGAGACTTGAATGCAGGAGACTCAGAATAAGATTTATGGAAAACTTAAATTATTTATTAAACTGAAAAAAGCAACTAAAAAAATCTAGTAAATGAACAGATAAAGAACAAAAAATGTGATAAAAGTATCCGACAAGGACACAAGATGACAATTTAAGCTAAAGAAGCTCCTGTATAAATACAAAGGGTTGAAAAAACCAAAACATCTACTTTATTTAGAAACTTTAACATACTAGAACATATTTTTCAGACGTAGAAGGAAAAATAAAGGAAACATAAACATAGAAACAGCGGTTTATGATGACGCTTGTTCAGTTACTTCATGAAAATTGACCTTTTAGTTTCAATGTAAGCAATTGCCTGCCGTTTTCCTGTTTCTTTATCTATAACTTTCTGAACTCTGAAACAAGCTTCTAGCGCTAATTTATTTTTTTTGACCGGGATAATTAGGTAACATCAGGTCATATGTCGTACGGAAACTTTAGAGTGCTCCAGTTCATTATTATCATCCAACTACGGAAAAGTTTCCCTGAAAAAGCCTCCAGCTGAGAGATCAGACAGTAGTTAGCAGAAAAGGATCACATTTGTCCAATTGGAAGTTTGAGAAGTGGAAGCCCCCTGAACTTTGAAGAATTAATAAAGCTCATATTTAGAACAGGTAACTAAGGCAACAAAGGCTGGGAGAGGACTCACAAAAGAAAGGAAATCATCTTGCCAAAGGAGTACATTAAATAGAATCAATCTGTGTTTATGAATCAAACAACTACTGAGATGATTTGGTAACATAATGCAATCTTTTCTGTGATGATGAGAATATATACTTTGGAAAACAAATAGTGGTAAGTGCTGATGTAAGTTGCACAGTTATGACATACGGGTGGTGCTGTTGAACGGAGCCTTTGCACCACACTCTAGTCATTAGAGTGTAGCGGAAGTGCACAAGGGCTACGACCTGTCACCTGCGGCATGCCTGTAGAACATCCATGAACACCATAATTAAGCAAAGAAAATGGATGATTGGATAGATACATGGATGCAAAATGTTGGTGCACATTTTGAATCAAGCTTAGTTGTAAAGCATTTATGTGACAAATCTTAGGGGCTCCTATGAATGGGACCAAAATAATTATCCACCATCAAGCTAACAAATAACAAATGTTCATATTAAGGGGATAGCTGCAGTTATTTAACTAGCTTTTCATCTTACCAAGCTAAACTGGACAGCCCACTAGGTTGGATTAGGAAACTACAAAAAGTCTTTTGGAATTATTCCTGGAATAGTCCAAACCAAAAAAAATGAAGTGACTCACGTGAAAATAATTTTTTGATGAGGAAAAGAAAGTACGATATACCAATCACAATGTAAATTCAAAGAAAAACAACAGAAAATGTCTTTTTCCCAAACACTCTGTGGTAGGAGAGGTAGAATTACAAAGGTAGAGCTGTTTTCTATATTCTTGGCATTATTTCTTGGGTATACTACCTCCAAAATAACAGCTGTTGTAGCTTTGACCTTTCTAGACCCTTTAATTAGAGAACCAGACATAACTTTTTGAAACTGAAGTTACTGAAAATCCAAAACTTGACATTTTGTTCAGTTTTTTTTCAATCTACAGATGTTTAATAAAAAAATACATAAATATTGACACCACCTGTGCACATTCAGCAGATATTTAGTAAAACAAAACAAACATAAAAAACCCAGTCATATTGCTGAGACTCAGGAGATTTTAAGATCACGAGATGTCAACCTCCATTAGACAGGCAGGTTTGATGCCATTCCCTTGAAATCAAAGAGCGATCCTCTACTTCTCCGCCTCTGTTTAGCGGTGACAAACATCGACAGTAGGAGTGATCCATTATAGAGGAAGATGTCAGGTTTTCTGGTGACAGCAGCCTCTGCAGACTGGAGCCCGGTGCAGCGAGAAAACCCGGTTTGATGTTATTTTCTATCTGTTTAAAACAGGAATCCCTGACTTTCTATACCTCCGCCTGTGGGGATCGACGTCGCAATGTGTTCCTTTTGTTGACATGGCAACAGAGGCAATAGAAAGAGTTTGCCTTTCACACATAAAATGCAGAATCGCTGCCGACTGTATTCGAGAAGAAACGCAACTGTCATCGACCAGACCCAAAGTTAGTGGAACGACATAGAAAATGTTTCCAGCGAGTGGAGAGAATGATGTTTTTTTTTTTTGAGTGAGCTGCTTTTCCCCACACATCAATGGGAAGACATCTGTAATGAGATCGCCTGTCAGCGCTGTTAGAACACTTGTGAGGAAACTACACTATTTAGAGTGGAGGAGAGATCAGGCGTGACAGCAGAAATCTTTGGGCTGTCAAGATGTGGTTTAGGTGATATTATGTTATGTGAGGAGCACTTACAGAACTCAATGTGCAACCTGTCTTGTCCTGGTTTAGCTTTTCCATTCGGATGGTGTGAATAGGAATGGGACAGAAAACTAAATCTGCTTCATGAGCTTCCAGTTTAGGGATTTAGCAATATTAGCAGCATTATTAATTAATTTATGGATTTTCTTTTGGTTTATTTTGGTTCCATCACTAATTTAACTTTATCAAAATTCTTTAAAAACTGTCTCTACTTTATTGTTTATGGCTAAACATTTCAAGTAGCAAGTATGCTGGCAAAACAGTACCTTCTCTTGGTCTGGTAGAACATTTTGCTCCACATTAAATGAATCATATTTTTTGGAAGTTAAGGCAGACTGTAAAAGTCTGATAATGTGAAATGACTACACTACCCAGAATGCATAGAGCGGGCGAGAGGCAGACGATAAATCAGAGACGTTGATAGGAAGTTTGATTAGTGAACTGTGTTGCTCTTTGTGTTAGGGTCTTCTGCAACACGACAGATAAATCAAACTTTATCAACAACAACTAAACATTGTTCAGTTGTGCCACACAAAACAATAAGCTCATTTTTGCGTTTTTCGTTGAAGCACAGTATTTTATCGTTCTGCCAGGTTCCTTGCTACAGTACCCACAGGACACCTACGAATTCATAAATCAGTGCGGCTTCATAGCTCACCAAAGTTGCACCAAAACATTTTGACACAGTTTTGAGCATTGTTTTTACCCCAGAAAATCAGTTCTAGGTCAAAAAGAACAACCAGAAGCTGACCCTAAAAAGTACCTACACACCAGACGCATGTGGCGTATTCCTGTCCGTGCTTTAAGCGGTTTTTAATGAATGACATGCAGGTAGCGGCAGTGTTTTTACTGAAGGTTGTGGCAGTAAAAACACTGTTTTCACTGTTTACTGATGCTTGTCCGCTTCAGTGGGATGAAGCTTGATGTGAAATGTTGAAGTGGTGCAAATCCCACAAATTTTCCTCCAGACTTTTTTCTTTCACAATTCTATTCCAATAAATTAAAGACTGGCACAGCAGAAAAAGCACAATTAGTAATTCCTCCATCCTGCTCATGTTTACAATAGTTGGCACTTCCATGTTTTGAAAAGGATGCTACCTATACATCACTAACAAATCTGAGTGCCTCATTGGTTACAACTTAGTATTGTCAGGATTTAGCAGCGAAGAAGTTTAACTAGTTGAACTTCCAGCGTGGGATCGTTTACACAGACTTTTATTGATGCATGGTGCATCAACACAAAAATGTGAACATTGTTGACGAGTCTTTGGATGTCTTACCTTGCGTGTCTTAACCATCTCCAGTACATCTACCAGAAACATTGGAGAACATGCTGCTGGATTGGGTCAGCTCTGCTCTTTTAGAAAACATCTAAACGCTCCTATAAAGAACTTGGCTAAATGAGCATTTGCTTTACAACCACACACACCAACCTTCCTGTGGATGCAGAGGGGAGGCTCATCATCACCTCGCACTTTGAGATAGCTGAGGAAAAGCCAGGGCACTCTGGGTAATGCCGCTGATTAATAGCATTCAGCAGACATTAAGGCGCTATGATTATCTCTCCCACACTGCGCCGCTCTCTCCTTCGATGCTAATTACTGTGATGTCGCTCGGAGGGGTATTTCTCTTTCTTTTTTTCCCCCTCATGATGTCTCTCACAAGCAGTTTTTCATTGGATCTGATATCATTTGTTTCATTTGTTATCAAATCATCAAAACTCTCTGCTTCCCGATAAATCACAGATGATTAACCAAAACAACGCCGGATGATTGGAAATGAAACTTGAAGGAATTATTAGCCAAAATCTTAAAATCTGCGTTTGTGTATTTTTCAGCAACCCGACCTCTGTCCGTCTGATCTTTGCTTGATGTTTCCATTAGACTCATAAATATTGATGGGACTCGCTCAGTCTTGTGTGTTAAATAGCCAACTGAGAGCCGGTCAAAGAGCTGTGGGATCTCCTCGGAGCGCAGCGGTCTCAAAGAGTCCTTCGACACCACAACATATCGATTACTCCTGATCAAAGCAGCTGTGCCACAAAACTGGTCTATCGACATTGAGATGGCACGTTTGGGTCCTTTAGCTGCGGTAAATGTTGGTCCAGTGGTGCACAAAAGTGCGACAGTACACCACAGCTAATGGCAGCTCACCCATGACGAGTCCATTACAGCCTCAGCAGGAGCGTGAAGGACAAAGGCTGTAATGAACGAACACTGGCAGGTATGCAGTTATGCACAAACTGTGTCTCTGTCCAGACTTTCATCTACAGACGGTCAACTGTGTGGGGACAAAAAAAGAAAATTCCTTTCAAAATGTTCTTGTTTAGTTAAATGACAATAGACTACCCTATGCAGAGGACTTTTACCCCGGATTTACACTTGTCTGTCTGCGATGCATCCGAGATGCGTGAGGAGTCCGTCTCATGACCGTCAGTTAGTTTACACTGTCTTTATTGCATCTCTTGTCCGTCCCCACTGCCCCCTGGCTCTTGGAAAAGGGTTTTGTGCTGCCACCCCAGTGATGAGTCGTACGTTCCGCTCTAATTGCTCAACCAAAACGTGAGCAAACAGGCCCCATGCTCTCTCCTTTCGCACTGAGTCCTTGTAAGACGCATGTTACGTGTCCAAAATTGTTAGTGTTAGGATTTTGTGCTTCCAAAATAAAACATTTGTCGTCCATGGGAAAAATGGACGCCGTTGTTATCTGTGGTGTCAACGTGCGTTAACACATGGGCACATGACATTAAATATAAAATTTGAAATTAGATTGGAGATGGTTTATTTCAAGCAATCAAAGCAAGAGTAATGCACAAACAATACAATTTATCAAACATAAGATAATGAGTCATCAAATCATAGATCATAAAATAAAAGTTTAGAAAAATTGCGGTCAGATATGTGATGTATCAATAAATGAATTTTTTGTACCAACGCAACGGAGACGCAGCGCAGACGGACCGCAGACGCACCAGTGGAAATCAGCCTCAAGTACTCACCAAAAGGTCTACCCAAATATAGCTGACTCTTTATCTACCAGTTAAAATCCCACATGCATAGTTTCGATTACTGCTACAGGCTCAGAACAATCTGAAGATCTACAAAAATACATCACGTTTCTTACTTTGTGTTGGGCTTTGGGAACATGGAACCAGCATGAGGAACCGAGTTGGAAATCACTTGACTGCCTTCTTGGCTTCCCTCTAGTCTGCCTTTGACAATGCTGCTGTCATTCAGATGAGGGAGCGTTTCACTTTCCAGCAGACACTAGCCTCACATTTCTGGCCAACCGAATGCCAAACATCCTGAAATGAGCCCAGGCGACATGTAAGCACACCCTCTGGCTCCTCCAACCCATGTTCCAGCCACGGGCTCCGTCTCCCAGGGTCGTCTCCTCCTTGCTGTTTGAAAATAAAGATGATTTGAATGAAGACACCGCTTTCTAAAGAGGAGGAGGCTCCATGGTGGCACTGGGGGTGCTGGCACGGATGTTCTGCTGGCCCAGTAAAGAGGTTTGGATGCAGCCTCAGGGAGCTACAGCTCAAGGCGACATGGCTTAGGAGATCTGACATCTAACATGGGCAGGGGGAGGATGGAGTGTGTATGGAAGGTCATAAGGTCCCTCTGGACGTGTGTGTGTGTTTTATTTTTTTTATTTTTTCAGTCCTGTGAGTGAAGCGAAGCCCAGCAGGGCTCGGTAACACCGGCACAAAGCCAGAGCCGAGAAACCAGCCTTTCTGCGAGGAGGGTGTACTGCACATGCTCGGCAGCGAGCGCGTGCATGAAGCGGTAATAAAGGCTGACAATAGTGAAGTGCGTCCCCTAACCTGGAGTGGACTGACAAGGACATGTGACAGCTTCGAGGCCAGCTCAGCTGTCAGCAGCACTCAAACTGACGACAGCAGACAGTAGCCCGGCGTGAAGCCACTGAGCGCCCTCTGCATTTTCATCCTCGGAAATTTCCAGAAACCAAACAGGACTCTGGTTGAATAGAAAGCGTCTGTTCACTACTGGCTGTCAATTTTTGCAATGTAATGCAACAGTACTTCAGCACAACTGCATGAAAGGCTCGTTAGTATGCCGCAGCCGAAGCCACAACATTTCCAGCAAACCCCTTGAGTTATTTTGGAAGTTATCAGTCACAGTTATTTTATCAGTGTACTGAAGTTATCAGTATCAGTGAGACTTTCTTCCTTCCAGAGAGATTACAGTCCACTGATGCTTCCAAAGAGAAAAAACAAAAACATGTATTTCATCACAGATGTGTTTTTAAACCGTTACAGCACTATTTAGAAGGTTTGAATGTCATCTGAAATACTGGCTTGCAGTGCTTTAGTAAATGTATGGTCAAATCTATAGTTTTAATTTCTTAACTTTATAACTTAACTTTATATTTATATATTTTTACTTTATATATCTTTCTATTCCAAAACAAAAAAACGGTATAAAATCTGAAGAATTTAGCTTCTGGAAATGAAAGACGGAGAGTAATGTGAGAAACAGTGAGGTCATGACCCGTTGGAAAAAGCTTGTATTTGTGAAATAGAAAATTCGCTGGGCGGGTCACAAGCTCCCTGCTCCACCCCATTCGGATTCATCCACTTGAAGAAAAATAGATCCATGTACGTGTTTGTTTTCCTCTGGTATGGCTCAAAACTGTACGGCTGTTTAGCTCCAACATTGTTCACTATTTTTGGTTCTTTGTTAATGTTATGTTGGGGTTGTGAGGGGCTTTAAGCTAGTGGGGGGGCATGTAAACAGAGAGCTCTCAGCTAAGGTCGAGGGGAAAAGGGGGGAGTTGTTGCTCCTCAGCTTAACTTAATGAACTATGTTCAAGAAATCGACACACGTTTTTGGATTGTGGCTAAAAATGGCATAATCATAATTAAACAACCACTGGGAGCAATAAATCAAAAGATGATTGGAGTTGATTTATTTATTGTGATGGTTTTAGGTTTGCTTTTAGTTTTTAGGTTTGTGTTGGCTTTGTGTTACTAGGGTACAGAATGTGTTTTTTTTAAATAACATTTGATTTCATTTGATATTCAAGCTGTATAATTCTTAGGCCTGTGAATTCTTCACTAACTTTTGTCATTGAAAGAGAACCTTGATGCAAAAAACAGAAGATAAAGTTGAGTGAATGCCAACACTCAAACACACATATGAAACAAAAAATACTTTGCAAACCAAAAAAGGTGCTTTTTTCCCCTCCTTCCTAGCTATACTTACAGTTGCAACTTTGTTGAAACAAATGTCTAAAATTCATTAAAATGCTAACATCTTTATTTGTTTCACAAGGAACTAAATTTAGGGAAAATTGGACTTTAAAGGTCATAAAAACTCTCACAATCAGTGAAGACATTTAAATTTCTGATTAATAATGTCATTTTCGAAAGTTTTAAATATGTTTTAAAAAGTATATTTTAACAGTAATTTTGTACAAAACTTTCAAAATAGTTAAGTCTTAAGATATAAATTTGATGCCAAAAGCCATGCTTTTACTTTCTAAACTTTTTATGCCCTTAAATATCAAATCTTATTTTTGGGCATATTACAACATTTTAAAGTTCACAGTGTTCTCACTTAAATAAAAATGTGATTATTTCACATTTTTCTTTTTGAAGGAACCTCATCCTCTCTAATGCTTTTAGAATTTTCCAATCTGATGGGTTTTCTGAGGAATTCTGCCTGATTAGTGCTTCTCTTCCAGTGTTTCCAGACGCTCACAGAAAGTCTGCCAGTGAAGTGATGCTATCTGATCACATGGCGCTTGAACAGATGTGGCGCTCAGCAGACACACAAGCTCACTGGCGTAATTGGCATGCAGGAATGTTCTCACATGCGCACACAAAAAGCATTAAGTGTGGTAATCAAGGCTGGAACAACAGAAACCTTTTTATAATTTTTTTTTTTTTTTTCTGGGGTCTTTCAGCGGTGCAGGGTTAATTTAGCCACCGCCACTTGAAAGTCAGCAGGTTGCTGTGCTAATTAATGGAGCACGACTGTTGTCCTCAGGCGAATCCACTCGCAATCGCGTGCACTTTAGCTCCTGCGTTCACAGACGTCAGCTGGCCGGACGGTTGTGCTGCGAAAAACAGACGTGTGCTAAACCTTCCGGAGAGCCGGGTTTGTGTGTGTGTGTGTGCGTGTGCGCCTGAGCAGGCAATCAGGAGACGTACAGCTGCACACTCAATCAGACTGGTCTCAACAGAAACACGCACACAGCAATGAATGCTCTGTACGAATCATATCACCCGCTTGATTAGTTTAAGCCATTTATTCGTTTTTATCATTTTTTTACACGTCAAAAATGCCTCTAGTGAATTCAATTATTTAAATGTTGCATCAACTTGGACTTGTGACTGCTAGTTAACATCCATTTTCCATAACCTTTGGCACAAAGTGAGCTTATGGGAGCTAGAAGAACAGATAGGCTACAAAGCAAACACGTCACATTCCGTTTTTTTCAGACTATAAGTCACTCTGGAGTTTAAAGCAGCCGGAAAATGCAAATCTGCCAAGCCCGGTGTAATGCTGTGTTCACACCAAACACGATTCTTGCATCAAACTCTTATTGGACATGCATCAAATTTGATGCTTAATGCTTTTTGTTTAGCGCGGGAGAAGCTACCATCAAGTTTGAATCCTCATCGCTACATGGAAGCCCTGGACTGTATATCTCATTTACAATGCACGGAAGACACGGATGGCGTTGACATATCAGGCTTATTGATTTGAAAGAGTTCTACAAAAGCATCGGTAAACACATGTTTACACATGCATGTCTTGTAGCGGAGTCAGTTAGGTTGATATTTCAGACAAATTTGGGGTTGATTTACCTTAGGATCCCCTCTGTCAGAAAAGTGCATTAGCCACCCATAAAAATCCAAAATGGCGTCCATTTGTAAAGATGGCGCCATACACTCATGTTACAAAAATATTCAGTGTCTATTTGACCCAGTCTCAACAATATGTTCATGGACAAAATGCAGTTTTTAGACTGGAGGGGTACCTACAGAATACTCTTACATGAATATAACATATTTTTAAATTTTGGATTTTCTCATGGCTAACATGCTTTTTTGAAAGAGGACATACTAAGGTAACCACAAAATGCACCATTTTAATAATAGCCAGCTCCATAACTGCGATCTTTTCCTTCTACAGCAGGAGCTGCATCCGAATGATGGCATTTTGAGCCGTACTTCCGTGTCTCTGTAACCCAGTTTGATGACTTTCTGTCCCACATAAGTCTGAGAAAGGGAAAAGTAAAAAACAAGAATGTCACAATGTAAATAAGAAACGCATCATAAAGTTCAGAAGAATGATCAGTTTCCATCTTTTCCAGTTTGTTTTGGACGGCGCTTCTTCCTGTGTGTTGCTGATGAACACACCGACAGTGTGTTGCAGTCGGTAAAGGCCAATTGGTTTGTTAGTGGGAAAATAACAAACACTTAAGTTTATTTATATTTAAAACAAAATCACAAATGATTCACTCTTGAGTAAAAGGCCCGCCCCCGGTTAAACTATACAAAAGAAAAAGACAACGCAACTTATTCTCCGAAAAATACGGTACCGCTAATAACTCCCAGCAAAGGGGAATTACACTGTGTGTTCCGTCCATCTGCCTAATAACACAGGTTGGGTGGTGGCTGTTTATGTGAAAAAAACATGTGACCAGACATTGCTTCTGCAGCTCTAGATTTGATTTAGCATGCAGGAAAAAACATGTGGGGTAGAATCCGACCTGCGTCACTCTGCATCTGCTGGGCTAAAAAGATGAATTTTGAGTGTTAAAACAGTGGTCCCTGTGTACGGCCCCATGGCACTGGAGAAGGGGGCTCTCTTCCAGCCGAGTGACTCCCTGACGCCAACCCACTTTCTAAATGAGTGTAATTTTGCTTTTAAACTGAATCCTTACGGAATCATAATTCATTACCACTGAGGTAGAATGAATCGGGGGAGTCCGAAAAATTACTTATAAAAGCCATCAGCGGTCTGACAAGGGTAGTAAATCTTGGCTTGCACTCAGGTGTGACTGCATTGTGTGAATCAGGTGTTAAATTTGGAATTAGCTGCTTGCTGGCTAACAACACATACATCACACTAATGCAGTTCTGTCATTGGCGTGCTCGCCTTTAATCAGGGCGCATCTGTGTTCTGATGAGGAGCCTCAGCTCTCTATGATAGTAGTACACACAAACACGCACGGACACAAATGAAGTCCCTGGAAACCCCAGGCTTCCAGTGGACTCTAAGTGTGACGCTCCATCCACTGTGCTGACGTTTTTGTCAGGATTTTAATGCAGTTCAACGTGAACAAACACTTCCTACAGTCTTGTTTCTACTCATTTCACTATGGGATTTGCAGAAATGTTAATATTATCCATTAATTGACAGTTTCACACAACACAAAACCAAGACAAAAGTTGCTTTCATGTTAGGATAGTCCAATTCAAAATGCTAATAGTTTCCATATCTTTGCTTTTATTCACTTGAAGAAACTGCACTTGGACCCAAAGAAGGCGGAGGGGCAAAAAATAAAGCTGCACTTTCAATAGCAGCTCAGTAGGGGGCAGAAAACAAACTAAACCAGACAAAATAAATAAGAAGGTTTACAAGTAACCTCTCACTCGTCTGATCCACAAGTCAGGTGAGGTTTCTAGTGTTCCCCATTTCTCGCTGGTGTTCTCTCTTGTTTAAACTCTCAAAGTTGAAACCTCTGTTAAAAATATGTCCATAAATAAAAAATGACAATAAAGATGTGATCGTGATCACAGATTTATGTAAATTAGGTAAACTGAACGCATTTTGTATAGGAGACACAGCACAATGAACCGCAATATAATGAGGGACCACTGTACCACAGGGCAGACGTCTTAAATAATTCCTACTCAATCTGGTTTAGTCATTGCTTTGTCACATTATACACAAAGGATCACTCGTTTTATTATCATGTGTTAATAAAAAGTGTTTTCTAGTGTAGAGTGTTTTGTAGAAAACTAAAGAAAGTGGCAAGAAAAAGGGACAAAACCCCCAAAATAAAAATACCCTTGATGATCGCACTTACAACCACTGTTTTATGCAACTGTTGTGCTTTAGCATCTAGTTATAGAACCTGCTGCCTCTTTATCCACAGTGGAGCTGACATGAGATCCCATAACTCTGCTTTGTACATCATCAGCAGGCTAATCATAATCAACAGAGAGATCAAATAATGTGTACTAATTCTGGTATAATGTACCTGCTGGTTAAGAAGATGAATCATCCTGGTGCTTGTATCGCCTTGATAGCTGCTCTTATGTTTGCTCTGAAAAAATGAAATGCTACAGACAGTTGTGTAAAAGAGCTACAAGGGTCAAAGTTGTGTTCTCAATCTAATCTAGTCTTCTGCTACATTTAATGTTGACTGGATCTGATATAACAATATCATGTGTTTCCTGTTTATAAGTTGCGCAAATTATACCAGTGTGACTTATATATGATTTTTTTTCTTCTTTATTAGGCATTTTTTGGCGACTATGACTTACACCCGAAGGACCCTGGTCCAGGACCACGAACCCCTTTCTGACCCATATTTTGAGGTGGTCTGAGCTGACAAGGACTGCAAAACGACAAAGCAACTGACAGAAGTCTCAATACAGACCAAGCGCAAGGCTCAGGTCTGATTGTACCCTTATACTCCAGAGCTACTTATAGTATAACAAATACAGTACAAATCACAAGCAATAGCTGAAATAAAGTTAAGAAAAGGTATTCCAAAAAAAGGTAGTCCAGGGTTGGGCAAACTTTTTGACTCATAGGCCACAAAGGGTGCCATAATTTCACAGAAGGGACAAACCAGGAGCAATTGTTCTTTGTTAATCCACTATGAAAACTGGACAAAACAATTTAGTTTTGACTGAAAATTAATATTCATTCAGTCATTTTCTAAAACAGTTTTGTCCCTTTTTTTAGCTGACTTTTATTTTAAGGATACTCCTTTTGTCCTATTTAACTATTTGAGTAGATAATGGAATAAATTAAATTGCAAAAATGGATTTATGTGGTAAAATAGTCAATAGCTAGAGTCCTGTTGTACAATACAAACAGCGTTTTTGTCACTTCCAGAACAGTCCAACTTGTTTTACCTGCATTTCCAGCCCCATCAGTAATTGCTGCACAGTTGGAGCAACTACTCTCAGCTCTGGGCTTTATCACAGTTGTTGAGGCAGTGAATGGATTTTTTATCACAAGTGCCCTGTCAAAATGGCATTTCTATCACTGTTTGGCACTTCATTGTATTCTCAAGTACAAGTTTGTGATTCCTGTCAGCAAAGGAAACTTTTATTTTGCTGCAGGTGGTACAAACCAAGAAAAATACAACAACACAAGCGTTCCATGGTGAGGTCGACCTGTTAGATTGGATTCTGACAAGTTTAAATACAATTTAATGGTTTCTGATCATTTTATTTGGATTTGCATTTGGCCACATTTTGTTGTCTGTAAAAGGTTTTCTCGCATCATCCCAGTGCAAACATGTCACAACATGACCAACAAAGCAGATCCAGTGGAAGCCACTTCCTGTCTTTTTTATTTCCTCTGTGACAGACTGTCCGCCATGACCTGGATATCCTTCATTTTCGCTCACAGGAGGTGGTAACATTGTGCATTACCTCTGACGACCGTGCAAATATGAAACATGTTTTTCCATGCTCAGCAAACCCCACACGAGCAACACAGCCGCTGTGTTCCTGGATAGTAAAAAAAATGGCCTGCCTCATAAAAAAAAATAAATAAATAAATAAAATACAGTCTCTGATTGTTACCTACAGGGGGTTAAAGAAAGAACAGGTTCTCTGTTTTGGTGTGTAGGATCAGAGAAGGCACTCCTGCCTGACTATTGACCATACATTTTTAGTGGCATTGACGGGTTCATGTTTCCCGTCAAGGAGTGCGTTGCATTTTCAGGCTTCCTCACGCAGGACTTCCATCAAATCACATCAGGCCATGAGACTAGCTTGTATCATCCTGAGCATTATCAGCCATCAGCCATTGACTTCTTTGGCTGTATCAGGCTCCCAGCTCATCTGCTTCTGAGCAGCGCTCCACTGCTCGTCATAATTGAGGCCGATACGGTCTGCCATGACTGCCATCCTAACACTTCCTTTACCATTTCCTCCCGTCCCCTCTCACACTGCTCTTATCTATCCAAAACCCTTTCTCTTCATGCAGTAAGGAGTTTGGCTGAAAGTTAAAAAGCTCCTTCTTTGAAACCTCATCCTGTGCTACTGTTTTCTGTGAAGGTCTAAAGGTATTACCTTATATGATGTCAAGGATCATTGCCCTTATTCATGGGGAGAACACAGCAGCCAAAGACACTACTTCAATTCATTCCAACTGTTTCCCTTTTTACTTGCGCAATAAATCTGGAACCAATTTTGATTATTTTAACAAATCAAAACCATAAATATGAGAAAATGAAACAAATTAGCAAAAATATCTAATCTTTTTACATTTTTGTAGTCTACATTTGTGCTTTAACCCTTTAACACTGGAGATGTCCCCAGTGACAGAACGCATACTCTTTGAGCTACTGTATCTCTTCAAAGGCTTACGCAATTAACGTACATTTAACGGATCTCACGTGGAGAAAAGTGGCTTTTCATGTTGCCTTAGCCCCAATACTAACGGTGCAAAGCCGCCATTCAGAATCTGCTGGAATTATGTTAACTGTGGGAAGAATAGCGGCTAGTCGAGAGAATGTCTGGAGCTGAAGTTCCGGGGTTAAAGGGTTAAAGCTAAAAAACCAGGTGTCATTATAAGACACTGTTGTTGGTCTTAAATGGCTTAAAGAGAAACACAGAAGAAAGCGGAGTGCCTAACTAAAACAGTTTTCAGGGAGAAATATAATGGCAGGAGGATTGATTTTCAGGAGATGGGCTATTGGTTTCATTATGTTAGACGCTGTTATTAAATTAGTGAGGCTTGCTGAAGAAATGAGGGACTCCCTATTGCATTTGAAATTAGTCATGTTCAGCTGAAAGACGAAAAGGAGCCATCTGAACTTTTAGAAGCTGCAGCTTGACAGTGTTTCCCTCGCTGAAAAGAGAAGAATGTCAGACAGAAGTCAAGCCCTATAAGGCATCAGTTCAGAAATACAGAATAATAATCTAAAATCTAAGGTAGTAACCTGTTTCTGCACAGAGGAAGGCTTTGGGGCTGCACTGGTTTAACTTCAATTACAAAAAAAAGCCCATAGATGATGGTTTTTGACCAAAAGTATAGGTTTCCATTCCTTTTAAAAGGCTACTAAAAAGGTGAGGTCCTATCTGTGCAAATATTAGCATATGTTTCATGAGAACATTACACTGTCGTTTCACCCCAACATTCAAAACTGTACTTCCCCTTGAGTTAAATGCAACTACATCACCTGTTGAAGACCCACTCTGGTCATCTTTTGATCTATTATCAAAGCATTCCCAGTGGTCTTTTGATTATGATTATGAAATGATTATTCATTTAGCCAAAATAAAAAAAAACCCTTATATAACAGTTTCTGCAGATCAGGAGGAGTTCATCAGAAACTGGCCTAAAAGTTATGGGTGGGACTGTTGGCGCAGGGTAACCCCGCCCCCCTTCCAGTTGCTGAGAGCTTTTTGTTTCTCTCTTTCCCATTAGCTCCTTACACTCCTAACACATAGCTTGCTCCCACATTACCAGTGCGACCTGTCCGAGCGGCTGGATGACCCGGTTGCCGGTTAAGTCATACACCCAGCTCAATTGGCTGGATGTAGGACTGGCGCACAGGAAACCTGGGTTCACTTCCCAGGGGCGCAATGAGCTGAAAACAAACATCCAGTGTGAGTCCTTAAGCAAGACCGTTCGCGCTGCTGCCTTTTCGGGTCTCCCTATAGCTAAATATACAGGGTTTTACTCAGGAAGGGCATCCAGGAAACATACAGGCTAGCTGAAAATGGCCATTTAGCTTCTGGATTCTGTGTCAAATTAGCTTGTAGGGTTTTAAAGTACAGAATAGAATCAAAACAGAAGTTAATAATTCACATGTAGTATGTGCTGAGACAGAACAACATTGAAATCACTCAAACTGATTTCAAAGTTCCTAAAATAAAGGGAAATTCCAGTGTCAGTGGTGTAGTTCTAAAGAAATAAAAAAGAAATAGTTAACAGCACAAATAGGTATCTGCGGTGTCACATAAATGTATTTAATCTATTTTAGGTACTTTTAAATATGCTTCGCAGGGGGAATTGTCAATTGAAGGTGACTAAATGAAGTTCTGGTCGACACGTCTACAAATCTATGGCTGCAGCTGCAACCAGAGACGAGGTTTTGTTTCTGTAATCTTCAGAGATTAACCACAAAGTTGAGGTTTTATTTTAAACATTAGGGAGGATTGGTGCTGTGGTTCATTCACTGGCCAAACAGTAGCAGTCATTTATATGCAAATGTTGGAGATTACAGCATTATTATGAAAAAGATAGTGATAATCACATTAGGTCTTATGTCTCTAATGCCAAACCACTGAGGATTTAATCTGCATTCACATTAGGAATCCCACCAACTGACAGTACAGAAAATTTGGCTGCAGTCAGGTCTCGGATCACAGAGCGTAACATAGTCGCACTGTGCATGGCAGGGGAAGCACACGAAGGAGGTTTTGGGTGGGAGTCAGAACGCTTCTCCATCAGGACGACTTGGGGCATCTTCATGCAATCAGCACCACAGTCAGAGGGTGCGGGGGAAGACAAATTACCAGAGGAATGACTGGAGAGTAAGGCGAGCTACCCTTCCCTGCCTCCTCCAGATGGACATAATTAAACCATTAGCTGGCAAGTGGGGGCTGATGACTCCATTAGGACCCATTTTGGGCCTAAGTAAACGATGGAAAATAAAGCTGCATTCAAAATTGCAGCCTGCTTGTTCACGCGCTGTTTAGCAGCAGTGTGCTGGAAACTGAGAGCACAAAAACAAGAGGAAAGCGGTTTTTCAATTTTTTATTTTATTTTAATGAAAAGTAACTTAACTTTGAGGATGCAGAGCAGCCCTGCAGGGGTGAACCGTAAAACCCCACCCCACCCAAGTCGTACACTCTAAGAATGATTTAAGACGAGACCTGTGAGGCTTTCTAGCTCTGCTCTTGAGGTCCGGTTTATCTTTTTTTTTTTGCTTCTGCTGACCCAAATATTTGTCAGAGCAGCATGAATGAGTCCTGCCATCCTTCACACTGTCATCTTCCACTACGTCACTAGCGCTGCTGGGAGCAATAATAGCCACAGTGGCACTGCATTTACTCCCTCTATCTGCTACTTTTGTTGGCTGTTTGAGTGGAAAAGACATTGATCTGTGCTGGATGTGTTTCCTCTTTCAGCGGAGTCTGACTTAGCCAGCATAACAGAACATATTCCTCTACAGGGCAGGCAGGTTTCTAAAAAAAGTTGATTTTTTTTTTACATTTTTTTTATTCTTATTACCAAGTACATTCTCACCGGCCTCAGCAACGGAGGCTTGAGTGACCACCTCCAAAGTGGTGCAAAACGCGTTGAAAGTTAAACCAATCAAAAACTTGGATTTGGTAGTGACATATATATGGATAGCCTCCTTTTGAATTCACAGAAGTACCAACCATTTGAAAAATGACCATGAAAGAGGAAATTATATTTCCCTTCTGTGCCCGGACCAAACTTTACGACACAAAGTCTTTCATACATCGGAAAAGCCTGGAGCAAGATTCACGAGATTTGTACTGCTTCAGCATTTCGCACCAAGACTCTTCGGTGTGAGTACACGGGATAGTATTGGGTAACAACCGACCAGTGTGAGCATCGTATGCTAAAAGTGGTTCAAGAACCACTGAGTCAAAACATCACTGAGATGGGGAAAAAGAAAAATCCCGTTTTACAGCAATCCATCTATCCATCTATCCAAACCCACTGTATCCCTTTCGAGATCACTGGGTTGCTGGAGCCCGTCCCTGTTGCCCACTGTAAGGATTCCCTGTCCGTTGCAGGGATACACAGCCACACAGTCACATGCAATTTAGAATCATCAATGTATCTATGAAGTATGTCTTGAAAATCCACGCCCACACGAGAACATAAAAACCCGACAAAGAAAGAACCCAACTGGGATTTGTAACAGTACCTTCTTGCTGCAGAGTGAGAGTATTAAACACTACACCATGCAACCCCATCTATTGTACACTGAGCCAAAATGCATTTATTAACAAAATTTGGCTTTTCAATAATACACACAATATTTTATTACATCAAATATGAGAATAATTAATTGAGGACAAATTCTTTGATTGAACCTTATTGCATAGAGATGTTGTTCAAAAAGAAAACTAACTTCTTCTAGAACTAATTCCTTTCATAACACTATAATCCACCTTCTAATTGAGCCTTTTTGAACTAATTACTCTTTTAACCCTTTAACACCAAAGCTTCAGCTTCAGTGTTGACATTGTTTCGACTACCATAACTCTTCAACCGGTTACGTAGTTAATTTAATTCCAGAGGATTCTGAAAAGGAGAACAGCAGCCTTGCACTGATATGCAACACTTAAGAGTGTTAATGTGTTCACGCAGTCAATATAAATCAGCTGAACGCAAAGACGCAAAGAAAAGCAGCTTGGCGCCTTTGTGCAACCCTTTACACGTTAGTAATGTAGGGTTATGGAAGAGTTATGGTATGTTAAAGAGTGTGTTTTTTGGGTGTCACTGGCAACATCTCTAAGTTAAAGGGTTATTTAAAGTAAACACCTCTAATTTTTTTACTGGAGTATCACAGTATCACATCTATTTTTAGTAGTTAAGTACCAATACGAGGAATGCATTCAATAAAAGGATATCCACCATTTTGAATAAAAATAATGACTTGGCAACTAAGAAACTGTAAAATTGTTTATTAAATTCATTATTTATACAACAACTTAGAAATAATTTCATGAGAAGGATTTTGTAAGATTTATTATGTAGGAGATCAACTATAATATGAAATAATAGCCAATCGTACATATCCTTGACTGAGTTATATAACTCTAAAAGCCTGTTTATCGTGAGGTGGACAGCAAAGCTGTCACTGATCTTACAGATGTCAGCATTGCCTTTAAAAGGGTAGCAGCTGAATCATGGGAAATATTTCTGTCTCCCTGAATTTAAATGACAGGTTCAGTCACCAGGTCGCCCTGCACTTCAACGAGGGATCAGTCGCCCTTGCAAGAAGAATGATGTGGCTCACTTTTTCTGTCCTTAACTGCCAACACAAGCGCCTTTCTCTTAGTCCTCTTTGTACATCATCAAGTAATAGAAGAGAAGTGTGTGTGTGTGTGTGGGGGGGTCCTCCCTTTTTTTTCTGACTCAACCCAATCTTTCTCTGTCAATCTGCACACACAGCCTCTAGTGTCTCTTTCCCACTTTCCTCTCTGACAATGAAATACATTGACACAGATCTCGGGGGTCCCTCGGCTCCGAAACACAGCTGTGCGGCTGTCCCACTTTCCTGCCATCGAACAACCCGCCTGCCAACACTTCATCCATGTAGCCCTACCGACTGCAAAAGCTTTCCCTCTCTCCTTCCCCGTTGTTTCCTCCCTGCACTTGTACTCTCCCGTCTTCCGTCACGAGTGTTTTACCAAGGGGGGGGGGCGATAAAGATAAGGGCCAAACAAAAAGTCAACATTCCCAAGAACATCTGTTCTGTATCGCTCGCTCCAATGCTCCATTTTATGTTTGATTTGTCTGTCAGCACCAGGGGAGCACCACAGAAAGTATATGGCATGCTACAAGCCCTCCAATGCTCCTTTGTTGAACCAAAGAGGTGAAAGCAGAACGGCGAATATTGCAGTGAGTTTTTGTGCGACACTACAGAGGGAGAGACGTACCCTCTCTTTAGGAAGTGGAGCACGCACCTGACTGGAACAGCAGGATGTTTGCTGATACCACACCTTACTGACGGAGCAGAGGATGGGGAGCTGTGCCAGGTCTGCACCTGCGTGGATATGATGTGCCAAACGCAAACAGGGATTCCTTATTGTGCCTGGAGCTAAGTTAGAAGGCATAACACACAGTTTCAGTCTGAACCAATTTTCCTAAAGCTGTAGTCACATGAACCCGTACATGTGTTCCTGGTTTTGGGGTTTTCCGGGCTCGTAGAGGGTCATAGAGAGGTGTGGCAGCATCATAAGGGGAGGGAAGTTGAAGTTCCCTTGAGGCTAGTTGAAAATGGAACGTACATTTGTCAAGTGTGTGGTATTGTAAAGCAATTGTAAGGCTCATTTGAGTTACATGCGCTTATAATGTACAGGTGGCACTATCGTACGATGCCCATTTGCCACACTGTAGTCTTAGGCTACGTTCACACTGCAGGCTGAAAGGTTGCAGAATGAAAAAGGTGGGTTGATCGCTGATTAAATGTCAGAACTTCATACAGACTCTTTCAGCTTTAGTGTTTGGTGAGCATGAACCATTGATTGTATATGAGAACTGGACTGAGTGACTCCTCACCCCTCGCATTCCAAATAAGACGTACCTGAGGCTCCCAAAAGCCCATAGACGTCTTTTGAGAAATAAACAACTATTACTTACTCAGTCATTCTTTTAGTCAGAATAATCATTCTTGCTCTGATAACTTTTTTTCATACATTTTGTTTCTAATCCTAATTTTTTTTATATATCTATTTTGTCTGTAGTGCAAGTTATTCAAGTTACAAACAGACCAATCAGATCCCCCAATAAATATAACTTGTCTCACGTCGAACATTTAAAGCGTGTGATTGACAGATTCTCCCAGTGTAGATGTAGTAGATGTACTCTTGATTGGCAAGAGCGGTTGCTATAGAATCCATGAAGCTTTATTTTCTAAACTGGCACAAAAACATGCTGAAATGACCAAAAACAACAATTTTATCAGAGTGGGTGCTTTCTTGTTTATTGGCAGCACTTGACCAACTTCCTGTCAGCTACTTACTAGAAAACATCTTTTTCGCTAAGATTAAAAGCGGCATTTCTAAAAAGTTGGTTTTTAAATCCCAATCAAAATAATGCAGCTGAATTGGCACCCCAAAAAGCAGTGTAACATGGAAATACAGGACATAGCGCAGGAATTAAAGAGCGCTGAGTTAGATACTTTGTAGTTTCAGCATATTCAGCAGTTACAGAGGGGTGTACATTGGTGACACAATGTCATAATAACAGTTGAGGAGTTGAGTGGGCATCGCTCCCGAGCCAGAACTCCCACTCTGAAGCTCAGCAAGCAGCCGGGCAGAGCCCCCTGTCACGTTCAAGCCGAGACCCAGCAAGGACACGATCCTCCATATTCCCTCCTTCACCGTCCCAAACCTTCAATAATCGCCCACATCTCACTGACACACTCCTCCTCCTCGCTCATCTGACGCTCACTGAAACCAGCAATTGGGCTCAAATCAGCCAAATGCAATCTGCTCCCTGTTTCCTGCAACAGCATTGAGCGCCAGCGGGAGAGAACAAAGAAACTGGTGGAGGCTCTGCTCCTCGATCTCACCCAAACTGCCTCATCATGTGTTTGAGAGGAGTGGTGTTAAGCACAGCCAGCTATCCCTCATGCCGTTTCTTTTGTTCTGTGTAATTGCACACAATGGACCTTGGAAAAGTGTGCAGTTCTCTTCTGTAACTCGCCTTAAAAGACGGTGCGACAAACCTCGCCACAACGGCGGGTCTATAGACTTCTGTGTTCTCAATTAGTGCACTCGTGCAGTTTCTCACCTTTGGCTCCCTTGTTCATCCATCAAATGGCTGCTCTCTAAACTGGGCGAGCTCGTCCCCCTGGTGCTTAACCCCTTTACTCTCCTTCTGTTCAATCATCCATCCTTTTTCACTCTGTTTTCTTTCTTTGACGGCCGCCCCACATGCTTGCTGCGTTTGCCCTCAGGGTCTGCAGGTGCAATTCCTGCAACTACGCTGGGAACACCAGCCAGTAACACTCAAAACGTAGCCTTAAAACAAATGAACACTGCAACACAAAGCTTTTTACGGAAATAACCTTCATTTTTCTTCGGTCATGCAGCCCCAATTCTCAAACCACAAGCAAGCATCAACCCACTTTATTTCCACTTTTTTGTGTGTTGTCTTCGCTGGAAACCTGCAGACCACACAAAAGACCAACGGCGCTCACACCAGACTATGAAACGAATGAAAAGTCTATGTATACACATGTATTTGTACATTTCAGAGTTCTGCGCTCAAAACTCTCCTAATCGAGCGTTGCTACCCGTGATTTGAAGACTCTTTTTGGGCTTGTATCTGCATTATTTGAAAGCTAAACCAGTTGAACTTTTACCAATCAGGGACTCTGATTTGGTAGTGAAATGTGTCCTTTGCTTTAAACAACACTATTTGTCTCCTGTCAGGTTATCTCAACTCAAATGGAAGTAAAAGACATAGAGGCCCTGGGATGTTTTATTTCTTTCAATCTTTTTTTATAATTCAACTACATTATTTTACTCTGTTTGTTTCTTATTTCTGCTCTTCTGTGACAAACACACCAGCTTTAAACCTCAAATCAACAAGCCGTTCAATGAATTATCCAAGTGCGTTTAATGGTGAGTTCATCCATCAAGTTTTGTTTTTTGCAATGACATGTTTGAGTTCCTCTATAGAATTTTAGGCTTTTGTAATAAACCTGCATGATCCACCACAACAGAGATTAAATTGTATCTTTACTGTAAATAATCCGGATTTAAAATCCACTGGCGTTCAGGAAAAGGGCATTCCTAAAAAGCCTTTAGGTTTCTTTTCAAAAACGCAAGAATGTTTCATGCAACGTAGGATCCCTTCTTCTTTTATTGCTTGAAGGGGGGGACATTAATTATTTGACAGCTAAAACATCAACCCCCCCCCAATCCCCCCTCCATGCTTGTTATATAACGCTCCACTTTCTGAGAACAGAACAACAGCCTGAACAGGAGAATAAAACTATCAGCAGGGTCTGAAAACTATCATGATCACAGATTTGACAGCCATAAAGACAGTATAACGACTTGATGGGGGGGGGGGGTGAGTGCTGAGAGCAAAGCAATGCCCGCTCTAATTTTCTCAGCTTCAATGAAACGGCTTGTGACACTGCGCATGTGAGGGCATTTCTGCCGCGCGCCAATTGACTCCCGTCATTAGGGTGTGATGGCGCCAGGCAACGCCACTTTTATTAGCGTATTTTTAGCGGTAATAACCAGCTGGTGAACAGAGATGAGTGACAAAAATAACGAGGGGGAGGGTGTACAGTAATGTCAAGTTAAGTTTGAGTGTCTGTAGTATGAGAGTTGGCACAAACGGCTTCCCAATTTTCATTTTCTAGGTGAGATGAAGACATTTTATGGAAAGAGAAAATACTTTTTTTGTGTAGTAAATGACAAAGCTTCATTTGGAGTGCAGGCGGGTGTGTTTGTGGGATTGTGACACAGTCGAGCTCAAAGCAACGCCTCGTCTTTCTCACAGCCATCTGTTGATTAGCAGTAACAAAGAGCTGAGAAAGGTAAAATGTGTCAAAGTTACTGCATACCAAGTTTCAGTTGTTGGTCTGATTAAAAAATGCTAATTACAGCGCTCGTTCATCTCAAGCAGCCGCTGAGGTGTAACGCCCCAGACTGCCAGGTGTAAACAATGCTCACAGTCGCACAGGAGGCAGAATCCATCGACATCTGTTCATTTATCTCAGGCAGGAGACCAAATTGAAAAATGGATTGCTCCGTGTGACCTCACTGCAAATCTGCATGGCGATCTAGCAGAGATACGTCTGAGTACCTGCTTAGAGCACAGTAATGGGCCTCGCTGCAGTTTGGCAAAGCGGGCAGCCAATAAGGATGGGATTACCGTCCTGGCAGGAGAGACGGCCAACAACAAGCAGGTGTGTGGAGGAGCTGGAGCCGCTTGATGAGGAGCTGGGAGACGGCAACCGTCAAGTCTGATTATTGCAATGACTCTCAGAGTGTTGTTAGTGTTTACTGCCAAATGTGTGACATTATAGATGCATGTAATCACTCTTAGTTAGATTATCAAGCTGTGATTACTGTTGTGTAGGATGTAAAAAAAGTTTTGCGATAAATAGTCACAATACAGGAAACGTAACAGTAATGGATTAACTGCTAAATCTCCATAAGTTCCGGACCATAAGGCGCAACTTTTTCCACACACTTTTAACCCTGTGGCTTAAACAATGATCACGATAATTTATGGATTGTAACCCATGAAAATTATTAAACAAGTTACAGTCGACCAATGAAACTTTTAGAAATAAATCCAACGCACTGACCCTACGTTTTCCAGATCAGTCATTTTGCACTTAATGCATACTATCAATGGAGAAAACACACAATAAAGCACAATGCAACTTTAAAGTTAAAGGCGATCAATTCAGCTACTAAAGACCCACTCCGACTATCTTTTGATCTTTTTTTTAATCTTTTCAAGTGGTTTTTTAAAATAAAAACTGTGTTGCTGTCTAGAATGCAGTGTTCGCAGAGCGGCAGGAGTTCATTAGAAATTCATCTATGAGTTGTGGGTGGAACTGTTTATGTAGAGTGAGCCTTCCCCTCTTCCCATCATCCATCATCTGTTTACACACTCTTCTGCCAATTTGGAGCCCCTAACAGCCCTATCCTAACATTAGCGGTGCAACAAAAATGGCAAACAATATTGAAGTTAACCAGCTGTCCAGTTTTGAGCCACGATGCCAGCTCAGACGAGGAAAACTAAGACATACTGTAGATGGATCTAAAACCACCCAGAACACAATATTCATTACCTCCCTCTGAGCTCTGCTTTTGCAATGTGATCATGCTGATATTTAAACACTTGTAGATATAATGAAAACAATTTAAACAACAAAAAAGTAATTATTAAATATGAGCATGTTAAATTAAAAGTTTGAATTATCTTTATTTTTATTGTGTTAACGTAACTATGTCCAGCTTTTCTTTATGGCTAGTAAGATTGTGTTTTTAGAAATTGGTACATGCGTGATTAAACTTTTATGCAAATCAACAAAATAAAATCTGGTTTGACAAACAAATAGTGACTGGATTATGAGGAGGAAGGCATTATTTAAAAGGTGTTGCTGGTTTGATAAATTGCAGAATAAAAGCAGTTGAAAAGACATCTCTGAGTGAAAAATGACAGTTTTTTCTTTTTTTGGGGGGGGTGGTTGTACAGTTTGACTTTATTATTTAAAGCCATAATTAACTGCGTGGAGAAATTTGGGTAATAAAGCTCAACAACCCATCTTGGACCTATATTAACAACACTTTTAAGCTGAATGCCTTCACTTTATTCATATTCAGATATCATTTCACCATCTGCGTTTGCATTATCCGTGGTTGCGGCTCGGGCTCCCCCTTCTCCCCACAGAATCGTTAAACTTTAATCCTGTGAGAGGTTAGTGGTGGCAAGAAGCGTTGTGTGGTAAATTCCTCTAAGAGCACAGCAGTGTTATTACAGGAGTTTAATGAGTGGAAATGAAAGACGACAAATCTCTTTCCCCCGCTCGAGGTTGGCTGGCTCTTTACTGTAGCTGCACTAATGATAATGCATTTTCCTGTTTTAACAAAGCTCTACTCCATATGCCCTCTGACTCATTGCATAACAGCTCTCCAACTCACAGCCAGGAGGTCTGTGAGTGATGTTAAAAAGCTAATCTGCGTGTTTTTTTTTTGTCTAATCCGTGCTGGAGATCACGTTTTTCTTTCATCTGTCTGCATAATAAACTCAACCACTAGTTAGCACATTAAACTGACTGAGTGCATGTTTGAGTAACACACTCTAGTCTCTACCAGAGGTAGAAATTGGCGCCAAAAATTGAGATTACTGGGTTGTCAGATCATTTCATGAACTGTCCTAAAAAATGGTTAAATCTTTAACACCAGAGCTTTAGCTCCAATGCTGACATTCTTTCAACTACTGTAACTCTTGAACCGTAATTCCTGCGGATTCTGAAGCGGAGTAAAGCAGCTTTGCGCGGATACGCTACACTTAGCATTAGTAAAGTGTTTAGACAATCAACGTAAATCAGCTGATTTTGCCATGGAGAAAAGTAGTTTTCCGCCATTATGCAACACTTTACTAACATAAACTACGCCAACTAATGCTACGTTCACACTGAATGGTTTAACACTGGCTTGTTGCTATCCGATACTAGCGCATGTACCTGCAGTTGGAAGAGGTGATGCCAAATCTTGGGAATTTTGCTCCAGGCTTTTTCTTCCCCCTCCTGAGTCTCTGATTGGTCAAAGTTCAATTGGTTTAACTTTCACTGCGTGTCCAGTGGACGTGTGTTTTGTACATACACCCCAAAAACCTGATATCTAAGGTAAATTTTGCGGCAATGAGTGGGACCATTAGTGTCTCTGAGTGTGTATCAAACAGCCCTTTGAACCTCTCATGAACCAGCAGCTATTCATAGAGATAACTCATGACCTGTTGGACCGTTAGAGCATTCATCTCTCAGGGGAGCGGATGAAAGCAACGCTGAACAAATTCACTTGCTGCTATTTAGATAACCCTGAAGCCAAAGCCATAACAAAGCACCCAGCCAGAGAGCCAGGGTTGAAACCTATTAATTCTGTCTGCAAATTCAACACCAAAGTGTACAAGCCAGACGTGCCACAGGCAGTTCATACAAGCCCAAGGTCAACCAACGACAGTTGTGTTGTAAAGCTGGCTTACAGCTTTACAACGTGTTTTATTGTGTGATAGTACAGTACAGCTGTGTGCCATGGTTGTGCAGATTGAGGCAATTATGATCAAAATGGACAACCCTATTTGCAATCAGACAAGTGTGAGATCTGCAGCTGGATCTCTTCTTTTCCTAAAGTTTACCCGGGAGCACACTTTTTTTTTACACTCTCATGTGCACCAAAAGCTTAACCGTTTTCTTTTAAAGAGGGCTAAGAATCCCAAGAACATCAGTGGCTGTAATTGTAGTTCACTCTAAACTTGAATGAGGCTTAAAGATTACACCGTTTACTAGACTCTATACAGCTAATTAGCTGCAAACGGCGCATTGTTTTCTTAACCTTTTATGCAAACACATTAAGGAACTATTTGCTAATGCGACATTTGTCTTTGAATAAAACAAGTGTCAAAAAAAGGAAATACATCTGAGTTTATAGGAAAATAAGAACATATTGGAGTTCATATATTTTGAGATTTACTACAAAACATAGAAAACACCAAGGTTAGACAGCAAAAAGATTATAAAAGTAAAAAAAATAGGTTATCCTAATTAAACAATTGGGCATCTTTCAAGTTTTTAAAGCCTTTTTTGTAGACTATGTCTGGACTATTGTCCAGGAGCCTTATAAGAAATGGCCAATGGGCCAACAGAAAGCTTTGACTCATTACTCTCCACCCATCAATACAGTCGCCGTCACAGCTGGTGTATCAATTCTTGTGTCAATACTTCAATACAATTTGCCATTAAATACTTTGGATTCTATATCTTTTTATATTGTGCAATATTACTGTGTTAATAAAACATGCTATTTGCAACAATAATTTCATAGTTGTCATTGTCAATTTCTGAATTATCCTTCTAATTTGCACAGTTTTATTTACTTTCTTTTTATCTTTGTCCTACAATGGACTGGCATGTACCCTGTCTTCACCCAACAGTAGCTGGGACAGGCTCCAGCATTCTTGGGACCCCAAAAGGATTAAGCAGGTTTGTAAAATGGATAGAGGGACCCCCCCCCCCCCCCTTTGTAGAAGATGTTTATTTTTTGTCATGTGGTTTTTGTTTTTAGAATCAGAATCCTTGTATTGTCATTGTACAAGGTAATACATTGAAATTGCAGCAGACTTGGAGTGATGAAGATAAATAAAATAAAATAAAAATACTGTAACACATCTCTAAACAAAAAATGTACAATATGTACATAAACAGTCCAATATTAAATACGTTGGAATGGGTTGAGTTGCCATGAGCGCAGCATAATAAATATTGTGCGTTATGGCACAGAGACCTGCTTATTGCACAGAAGTTAGCTATTGCACACTTGCGTAGTAGTCAGTAATTTAGCATTTGTAAAAAGTCAGAGTGGGATGTAGTTGGTGGAAGTACACTGACCAAAAATATAAACGCAACACTTTTGTTATTGCTCCCATTTTTTATGGTATGAACTCAAAGATGTGAAACATTTTCCACATACACAAAATAAACAGTTCTCTGAAATATTGTTCACAAATCTGTCTAAATCTGTGATAGTGAGCACTTCTCCTTTGGGTGACATTTATATTTTTGGTCAGTGTATGTGTATTCCGTATAGCGATTGCCTGTGGAAAAAAGCTCTTCCTTAGACTTTTTATCCTGGTTCTGGTGGACCTGTACCTTCTACCAGAGGGCAGCAGATCAAATAGAGAGAAAGCAGGATGGGTGGAGTCAGTGGTGATGCCAGTAACCCTGCTGAGGCAGCGTGAGGGGAGAGGGCAGCCGATGATCCTCTACGCTGTCTTTACCACTCTCTGAAGGCTCTGCCGTTCTGCTTCAGTGCAGTGGGAGAACCACACTGTGATACACTTTGACAGGATGCTCTCGATGGTTGAGCAGTAGAAGGTTACCAGCAGTTCCTGGTTCACATTGTTCTTCCTGAGTTTTCTCAGGAAGTACAGGCGCTGCTGTGCCTTCCTGATGATGACCATGGTGTTGATGGCCCATGTGAGGTCAGCAGAGATGGCGGTGCCCAGGAGAGGGAAGCTGTGGACCCTCTCCACATGGTTCCTGTTGATGTAGAGTGGGGGTGGATCTGCTCTGTACTTCCTGAAGTCCAGGATGATCTCCTTGGTCTTGGTGGTTTTCAGGATGAGGTTATTAGCCTGACACCACCTGGAGAGTTTCAGGACTTCGTCTCTGTAGGCCGTCTCATCATCTTCAGAGATCTGCCCCACCACAGTAGTATCGTCTGCAAACTTCACTATGGTGTTGCTGGTGTGGGCTGGTCTGCAGTCTGCTGTGTAGAGCGTGTACAGCAGAGGACTCAGCACACATCCCTGTGGGGAGCCTGTGCTCAGATCCATGTTCCCTGACCTAAAGACAGAGTCACAGCCTTTTGGGAGCAACCTGACTTCTTTGGTCATCAAGGGTTTTTGGTTAGGAAAGACCCGGACACGTTTCACTTCTGTGAAAGTCCCCATACAGAAGGTGATGTATTCCATCACCACCTCTGTGAATACTGTCAGGTCCTGGTGTTCAAAAATCCTCCAGTCAGTATATTCAAAGCAGTCCTGGAGCTGGAAGAATGCATCCTCGGGCCAAGTTGTGATAGTCTTAACGAGTGAGGTTGAGCTCGTTCTCAGAGGTGTGTAAGCAGGGGTTAAGAGCAGAAAGAGGTGATCTGACTGGCCAAGGTGTGGAAGCTGAGTGGCTTTGTATGCATGTTTAATGTTTGTGTAAACATGATCTAAGGTATTTTTCCCTCTGGTTGGACACTTAACATCCTGGTAAAAGTTAGGCAGGACAGACTTCAGGTTGGCCTGACTAAAGTCGCCAGCTATTATGTGTAAACCGTACGGGGGGGATTCCTCTGTAGTCTGTGTATTGTGTCTGTTAGCAGTGTGAGAGCTATGCTAGCGTTAGCATTGAGTGGTATGTAAACAGCTGTGATTAGCATAGCTGTTGGCTCTCTGGTTTGGTAAAATGGACGGCATTTGACGGTAACGGACTTTAAGTCAGACAAACAATTTTTGTGGATTATTTGGCTGTCTTTTGACCAGTTATTGTGTACGTACATGCATAGGCCTCCCCCTCTGCTCTTACCCGAACCTTCTTTGTTCCGGTTGCTGCGGTGAACAACGCGGCAAGTTAGCTGGATAGCCGCGTTGGGAATCTGTGGGTGCAGCCAGGATTCGGATATAACCAGCACACAGCAGTCACGGACATAGCGGTTTCCTTCCATGAGTAGTTCCAGCTCATCCATTTTGTTGTTCAGGGATCGTGCATTGGCAAGGAACATACTCGGAAGAGGAGGCCTATGGGGGTTTTCCCTCAGTCTTTTGTAAGTAAAAAAGTAACAATCCAAGAGCTGCGAGCCACTGCGTCCGCACACGCCGCCATCTTAGGCATCTTGTTTCACAATTTGAAACTGGTCTAGTCTAGCAAGTGCCAGGGGGTAAAAAAAGTTTAAAAAAAAGTTTGAGGGGGTACAAACTCTCTGATTAAAGATAAATTGACCACATTCCTTGTTTTTTGTTAATGCAAGTGTTTACTAAGTGCTTATTCATTTAAAATGTGAATGCTTAAAGAAAACGGAGAGCGCAGTTTGGAATTTCTCATACCTTAGGCTGTCTTCCACTGGTCCATCTGTGGTGCATCTTTGTTGCTTTGTGTTGACACAAAAATATAGAATGTGCATTAATGAATTAGAATGTTTACCTCAGCGCCGTCATATCTGTGTCTGACATCCTTCCCTCTGCAACGCAACACAAGCTTTACGCAGAAGTTCTATTCCCAGTCCATCGACGCATCAATTTCACAGCAAAAAGCCAGGGAAATGGAAAACAGGTCCCGGTTTCAAAATAAAAACTTCCAGTGTACTTTTAAAATAAAAACGCATGGACATTTTATTTTATCATTAAGGTGATGGGCCCAAGCCACACCCTGGATAACACCACCATCTATTATTGCCATGGAGGACAAAAGTTTAATTTTGGAAGTACAAAACTATAAAGTCATATATGACACACAACGTGCGTCTTACAAGAACACGGTGAGGAATGAAAGGGGGAATGGGGCCTGATCGCCAACATTTTGGAAAAACTATTTGACATGTGGGTCGCAGAACAAACCACTCCTCCAGAAGCCAGGGGGGGGGGGGGGGGGGGAGACACAACTGAGATAGTATAAACAAACTGAAGGTCATGAGACGGACGCAACCCAAGGAAGATGGACAGCAGACGGGCCAGTGTGAATCTGGTGTTTCTATTTTTCAATTAAATATATACATTCATGGGATAAAGTTAAGTTTTTATTTGGAATATCCTTAATAACAGTAAAACACCAAAATAGCTGCAATGGAAACTTGTAACAATGCTTTTCTATTTTTTTTGTCCTCTATCAACGCAGACAACTCTGTCAGACAGAAGTGAGAAACTCTGTGGTAAAAGTTACCAACCTGCAGCCTGAGGAGGGTGCCCCGTTCCTCTGTCTCGTCTCTACAGCTGTGACTGTGTACTTTCCATGTGGCTCAGTTTCTCTTCCACATAACCCAGCACACAAGCGGGCAATTCTCTCTTTATCCAACTGATGGTCTATTTAAATTAAAACTTCCATCACGCTAATAGGGGAGCAGAGGACAAAGCGCGGGCTCTCCACAGTCAGCAGGAACGGCAGGAGGATTATCGCTGCAATCGTCTGAGCCATTATCATTAAACCAAGTTGCCTCCCTCTCTGCAGCAAACCACCGGGCCAACAGTTTACTGCAGCGCAGCTTTGAATCGGCTCCATGTTGGCTGTGGTTTCAGTGGCAGAGGTACACTGTGTCGCACCAGCTGATTAGCTTGACTTCTGTCTTTGGACTATTCTATTTCACTTTTCAGACATGCTCTAAATCGGGCATGTCCAAAGTCCGGCTCAGGCCACATGCGGCCTGCATTCAAATTTGCCCCAGCCCACAGACTTCTTTCTTAACATTAATAATATGAAGCCCCCAGCACTTTCTAAAAACTGTACAGACGATTTTTTGGAATGTGATTAGCTACATTATGTTGTAAACATGTGGCAACACTGTCACGCGACCCTTCTGTGACTCTTAAGCTGATTTCTAAAATGTCAACTATAAATAAAAGTGGAAACTGGCATATTGTTTCACTAAAATTTAAAACAACTGTGTCAACTGGTTCTACCAGAAAAGGCATGCTAACTGGGAATGAACGGTGCAAAAATTGACAAAATGTATGGTTAAAAAAATTCTTTAGATATATTTGCTTTCTATGTGAAGAAATGAAAAGTTATTTGCAATAAAACATTCAAGAAAAAGTTTTTAATGCATTTAATATTAATAAAATGTTCCATATCTGATGGACGGTTGGCCCTTAAACTTTTTGAGCCCGCCAAATCTGGCCCTCTTTGCCAAATGTTTGGACACCCCTGCTCTAAAGGTTAACCATAAAAGCATTCAGAATTTTCAGAATGTTGCTTTCAAATCTCAGATCACTTCAATGAGCAATGTTTAAGCCACTCTTAACAGAACACTGATGTTTCCTTTAATCCTGCGCTTCAGAAATAGCGTAGCTTGGCAACAAAAGTGGGCAGTTTGCAGCTCTTACTGTTCCACAGAAACAAAGTTGACGTTAGAAGATCACACCTTGAAGAAGTTAGTCAGGCGATAGCCTACAACAGTGTTGGATTACCTTCACAGCATATGGACTGCAACCTTAAAGCAGATGACTCACGTATTCAAATAGATGTCACAGCTAAAGAGAAAAAAGAGAAAAAAGTAGATTGCAATTCAAAAATAGAAAATAAAGGGACGGGTCTTTTATATTTCAGCAAATAAGGGAGAGTTAAAGACGCAACATCAACCGTACATCATAAGCAACTTACATTTGACTTACACATATTTTACAATACGCTTACCACAATCGCACGAGAATTGTAAATTCCTTTTTCATGACGTCCCTTAAGGTGGCCATACAAACCTCAAAAACATTCTGATGGGAAAGGTTTCATAATAACCACAAGAAAACCACTAGGCGTCTTACCGAGCCTTCAAGAATTGGTCCACTAACTGTCTATTGATGTCATTCAATAAAGTTACGCCCGGTCAAACCACTGCGCACGAATGATTTATCCACTAGCACATTTTTAATTCTGAACCTTTATGGGTACCTGTAACTAAGCCTCAACAATCTGGTGTTCCACAGGACTCAGTTTTAGATCCTCTTTGATTTTTACAGTTAAATGCTTTCAGCACAGTGTCAAGGTACACAGACTTACTTATGACACAGATTGATCCTCTTCCGAGCTACAGCTGCTAAGCTAACCATTGATTATAATAGACAGCATAACGATCCTGCAATCGCTTCTCCAATTATTTTTTGTGTTCAAGCTTTTGCTAATCACATTGAAGGTACATAAAGATGCATCTTGATTTAAGATGACAAATTGTTGACTTCAAATAAAGGGCCACACAGACCTAAATCCTTAGAAAAGGCCTCTCTGGCTGCTCTAAAATTCAGATTGAAATCTAAAAGCGACCCAGCATTCGTTGTCAGATTTTCTCGACTTTAGATTGACCGGCCCGGGGAGATGAGGCAAGCAGATGGAGTGTCGTCCTTTAAATCACTGGGAAAAAAAATCTTGAACTTTTTCAAACTGGATATTTTGCTACTGTCTGTAAATGTTCATTATTAAATCCCTTACTGCAGATTCCACAGTAGACCCTTTATTTGTGGTTCATCTGTTTCTACATCTCAGAAATACTTTGAACCTTGAAATATCATATCTTTTTGTCCTGAACCAACAGCCACATTTCCAGCCGCTGGTTCCACATACCCTTCATCCTTCACCAAGAGTTCACTTCCTGAACAACACTGACTAGGAGGAAGAGCACAGGGGCGGGGATAACATTCTCCCTTATGACAGAACTCATCCGAGGCCAAATCGCCGTGCCTGTTCAAACAGTTCAGCTGGATCCGACTGGATGTACACTCGGGCCTTATCTGAGAGGAGCCAAATGCACTCTGAGCTATCAAAGGCGATGGATGAGTGATTGGAACTCTTCGCTTTACGGGCAAACGCAAACAAATCCATCACGCTCCAGCAAATCAAGCTGTACAAATGTAAAAATCAGAGGGGCAAAGAGGAAAAACAAAACAGCAGGTGAGCGCTAAAAAACTGGAAAACTGGTAAACAAAACTTCACGTATCGCCGAATAAGCCAGGCGGGTACATAAAACGTCCAACTTGACCGTTAGAGGTGAAAGTCTGCTATGATTCGCAAAGTAAATGCAGGCAAAGATTTCATTTTCTAAACACATTTTCACGGATTTTAAAGATAAGCTCAGCTGTTTGTCCTGGAAGGAGACCCTAAAGCATAATAGAATCGATGGATGAGAGAGGGATTTACTATAGGGCGATGACAGGAAAAAACTGTAATTTAATGCTGGGATGTGAGGAGAATGCAGCAACCAGGAAGCTAAGATTCTCCTGCTCATCATCGTAAATGCACTAATCTGCCATTAAGCAATTCCATCAGTCACGCAGGCCTAAAATACACTAAATGAAATCTGCATTTACTATCAAGTCAATCACTTTAAATATGTTTATAAAAAAGCTCTGAACCTCACAAAGAGGGTGAGAAAAAAACTATACATAAGATACAATTAACGCTCCATCAAAGATTTAAGACTTTGAGGGCAAAAGAAGGAACATTGTTTTTATACTTGTTTGCTACTTTTTTCATTGATCAAAAATATACACAATTTTTAGAAGATTAACATACACACATTTTTTTCAGGAAGAACAACAAACAAATGTTTTAATATTTTTTATTTGACTTTTTTGGTCTCACCTACTGTTAAACAGAAATGTAATATCTAAAATATACATAGGGTATACTTTATTTATTAAAACTAGAAAAATAATTTGGAAAGTGGACCATAAAATGTTTTTTATTTTATTTTAAACAGGGATTATGTGCAGACACTTCCACTTGCAGTAATCTAGATAAGCTCAATGTGAACTGAAAGCATTAAACCTTTAGGAAAAATACATATTTTAATGCATCAGTGCAACCATCAATATCACAATTGACATTTGATTATTATAAAAGCCCAATGTAAAGGAATAAAGGAAGCATATTCACATCTTTGCTGTAAGTTTTAAAGTTATATTTTTGAAGTTGGAAATGAAAAGTTTTATACAGAAAACTGTCATGTTCTAATCAACACATGGCCTGTACTTTCACTGATAGAAAAAGATGGAAGCTTGCATTGATCGCTTTCAAAAAAGGAACAAATTTCAAGTGTTAAACAGAAAACAGTTGTAGAAATCGTAAAAAAAATCTAAGTCAGTATAATAAATATAAAATAGTCCGATAATTAAAAGATTCTGAAGCAACAAAAAACAGCAATGCACGTTCAGATGGCCACTGAACGTAAACATGTGTTTCAGACTTCTGCGTACAAAATTCTGATGTTCATGTGTTTCTACACAAGTTTCTATGATCGTTTTCGGACTCTACGTACAAAACTGAATGTGCGTTAAAAGTTAAACCAGTTAAACTTTGACTAATCGGGGAATCTTATTTAGTTGTGTCGTATGGATAGCACTGTTTTTAATTCACGGAAGGCTCAACCCTTTGAAAATTGATCATGGAGGACAAATGAATAATTGCAGTGAGTGTCCAGCTGGAATTCTATGACTCTAAGTCTTTCATATAACGAAATCGAGCTGTGAAAAAAAAGCCTGGAGCAAGATTCATCAGATTTACACCACTTTGACATCTTGTACCAAAACTCTTCCAACTGGACATGCACGTGTAAACAGTAAAAAAGAAGAAGAAAAAGTCCCTCCCTGCTTGTCCAGTGTGAATACCATGAACTAAATACATGTTTAGCGCATGTCAAATGCCTGGTATGTATGTAGCTTTAAGGTCAAATAATACTTTTTAAGAACTATTACAAAATAGCTTAAATTAGCTAGAAACTAGTCACTAGTGAGAAATGAGAAGCTTATTTTTTTGTATTAATGTCAAGAAGTTTTAAAACCTGGAGTTAGTTTATTAAAGCCCTGCTGAACTATGGACATTTTAATAGACTAAAGACTAAAATCATGGAGCTAAACTAAAAAGGAGAAAGCTAACAAGTAAGCTAATGGAGGGTAAAAAATATTCATCAGAGCTGAAGGACCAGGCTATTACTATTAATATTCTACATATGATAGACAGCAGTGAATATTGTGAGAGTGTCCTTCCTAGACCAACTTGTTTGTATCAAGGTTAGGGAAACTTCCTTAGAGGAAAAAAAGACCTGCTCCTAGAGTGTCTCCATGTTTATTAAAGGTGTATGATCTTTACAACAACCTCTAGAGAGGCCCCCTTGTAAAAACCTTTATCTTATTAATGGAAATAAATGCTGGTAGCACCCCCTCCTCCTTGTGCAATAAGACGTGTCTATTCTTGGCTAAAGTCTCCTTCATTAACGTTATCTCAAATAGGCCCCCGTCTGATGGCGAGGGAAGGCGCGGAAAGCATTTAAGCCGCTTCATCCAATTTCATTATTCCGTATGAAGCGGGGTATCAATGCTAAATTTGCAATGTCAGCACAGCACACATTTGCAGTCTACCACCTGATCAGGTCAGTCCTGTTTTTGGGCTTTAATTTTTAATGCTTCGACCATTTTCTGTTTTGTGTGTGTGTCCAACTTATAGCAGATTTGTTAAATGTAAAAAACAAACAAACATGTGACCTCTTCTTTGTAAGCCATTTTCATCCCCACACCAACTGCACCAACCTTGCTAACCACATTCACCTAAGAAAGTGACTGTAGATGAAAATGACATGAAAGAACAACAGAAATAGAAAAGTGGACAAAAAAAGAGGAGACTGTCGACCATCAAATGATCTGGCCTCTCTCCAGGCACAATGACTCAGGGATGATGGCACAGTTACAGCTAATTAGGATCATAAACTGGAGAAATGTTTGCCCCGTGATGTGTGCGGCACTCCTACGCCATTGGCAGTACTTCATACGAGATTTGAGCTTTTCTTGATACCACATAAAAAGAAAAGCAACAATAAGCTGTTCTGGAATGTCATAGAAATTGAAAGTGACTAATAATGACATGCTGGCTGGGGAACTTCAGACTCCGTTTTGTAAAATGTCCTAATCAGGTCCAAATTAGGGCTTCTTGTTGGTATTCGATGGTGTTCAAAGTACTAGGATAAAGGAGTTATAGGAAGACTTGAAGAATGATACATTTTCCTTTTTGTTTTAGGCTTTCCCAAGATGCCAGATCAAGAAGACTTGTTTTTCCTACACTTTAGCATGTCTTATTTAGCAGTCAAACAGAAAAAGCTTCTTTTATCACTGCTGCATCAATGAAGAATTATGGAGCGCTTTGTAAAGGGCCCGGTTTATACTTCCCAGTGGTTTGTAACAGCTTGGGCGGCATTGGCCGCAAGGCCATTGGAAGGGAATCGCCCTGACCACTGCAAAATGTGACACAAGCAGATGACATCATCCACAATTGAAATTGTATGCCCGTAGTACAATCGCAAGCATATTGCACCATTTAACCTACATTTCTGTTCAGCAATAAGAAGACAAGATGGCGGATCAAAATATTTACGGCATATGGAATTTCTAATGCAACTATACTTTCAGATATTTTCAATTAACAGATGGGGCAGGTTGAAAATACTTTCCAATTTACATATACGTGTATATAAACAGGTTTATATAAATGCGGATTCCGCCTTCACCCTGCAGTGGCCAGGACAGGCTCCAGCAACAGGCTCTGGCATCCCCTTGAACCCAAAAGATATATAGCGGGCTAAGAAGATGGATGGATGGAATCTCGAAAATCACTATATATCACTAAAAATAAAATTCCAGACCACTCGAATGCTGGAGACAATTGCATCATCAAGCTTTAAAAGTACAAGTGCTAATCAGAAGTTTATTGTATTCATCGCGGACAGTCACAAAGCGAAACCGACCAACCTTAATTTGAACTAGACTGCACGATTGGGGTATGGATGCAATCTGAAGAAACATATCATTTTTTATTCCTGCAATTGAGCTGTTTTTATAAATAATTTGAAAGAAAAACCCAGTGCAGGTCAAAAGAAGCTAACATACTGACATAGCTGACATACTACGTGAATAAACACTAATAGATGGATAAATAATCATTTCACTACAGTTAACAAACTAACCCAAACCCTTTACCACTACAAAGTTTTATTTATGAAAACCAATCATAAACAATCCCATTTTCGTCTTTATTGTGGCTCTGACATTTGTTATCGTTAGCGAATGTAAAAAGTAGGGGTGTAACAATTAATTCACTTAATTGATCAATTGATTTATATTCCTATTATCCAACCAGATCAATTTGTCTTGGGCAAGTTGCTAATCGAATCAACCTTCCAACTGAAAAAAAACAATTATATCGATACTGGAAAACACCATTTGGATTGATTCATAGTAGGTTTATTTTACTATAAGTTAAAAATAACCAAGTGTATTACAGAGGACAACGGACATGTGATGACAGCAAAAAAATGATCAGTCCATCATTACAGTCCAATGTGTGGAAACATGTGGATTTTATGGTTTGGTATGGTAAAATGTTCTATCAATGTTCTGTTTGAATTATTTTTCTGTTTGAATTATTTTCATGTGGAAAAACAGCAGGGGGCTGAACTAAATGACATTAAATGTGAATGGATTTGCCATTAATTCTTGTTTTTATAATTTACACTTGATTATCTTGTAAAAAATACAAGGAATCTGAGAAACTTCACCTGCACTGTTCAGAAGCCATGCATTGATATCTGAGTCTCACTGGTTGAGGTTTTGGCTAAAGATGTCCTGGATTGATTTCAGGTCAATAAACTGAACTGAATCAGATTGCTTAAAAGGAACAAATACTGAGTATGAATCGTATCATCAACCACAAATTATGAAAATAATGAAATTGTTGTTCAAATGAATCGTGACACCCCTGGTGATGTAACCTTCCAGTTTTGCCATTAACTATTCTCAAAATGTCTAAAGCCCAATAAGAGACCTTTGTGAGCACAAAAGTGCCTCTGTCATGTTACATTTGTCGTCTAACTTTTGGAAATAACTGTTATTTTTCAAGATGAACACAAAAACAGTCAGCCCTTTTGTGATAGAAACTGTCTTCCTTCTTGCGCAGTATAAACCATATTGACGGTGCCGTGGACCGGTACCGCTCCGTGGATCATTTGGTACCGGGCCGCACAGAAAGAATAAATACTTTGCATTACTTCCGTTTTATTTATTTCGGAATCTGAAAGATGTTCTATTTTAAAAAACTGCCCGATTCTCTGTCACATCCGTCTATGTCACTCTTGACGCAGACCAAGGCACTCTTCTCAGTCACGTGATGGATACCGCTAAAATATAAACCCAGGAGCTAGCAAAATTAGTAAAAAACAAACGTCTTCGGAAAGTTTCTTTGCCAGGGGGAAAAGGCCCAGCCAGGAGACAGAAGAGTAGCCTTCGACTTCCAAAAAAAAGAAAGCTACATTTAGCAGTACGGTACTTCTGTTTTGCACCATGAATGTGGGAAGGGGAGAGGATGATCAGACCTGTGCGATGTACAAAATAAAAGCTGAGAGGTTGTCCTGTCACTCTCTGTTTCTTCTTTATCGTAGCATTGCAATAATAGCGTTACAATAATAGCGTTACAGTATTTGTCCTCCATATCCTTAAACCCGGTCCGTGAAAGTTTTGTCTGACGTCATACCGGTCCGTGGCATCAAAAACGTTGGGTACCACTGCTCTAAATTGTTGTGAAAAGAAGGTATTTGAATGATCTAGAAGCAGCGAAGTGCTTAAACAAAAAAAGCCGACAGAAAACTTCAGGAACTTCAAATTTCAAATCTTAAACAAAGCGGCTTGTTCCATAGCTCCACATTCTTAGATGACTCTGCTCAAACACGCCTTCTTATAGCATGTCAGAACCGTGTTCCCAGCAGGATCAACCAGCTGTGCTCTTTCGTGTCCAGCACCGCGTCAGAAGCACTTGACAGTTGCCGCGAGGCGGCTTTGCTCTCTCTTTTACATCGCCGGCTCCCTCGTGTTGCGTTGTCTTGTGGACCGCAGACGCACAAACACTGACAGGAAGCGATAATGCTGCTGACTCGCTGCGCTACATCTCTGTTTATGAAGACTGACAGCTCCCCGCCAAACCTCAGTACACTGCACGTTTTACACACACACAACATGCACGTTCGTGCAAACAAATTGCCATACGGAGGCATCATCTGATACACTCCGGAACATAATTTCCACTGCAGCAGCACACACATTAGCACAGTGCCACACTCAGATGTCTCCCCTGAAGTAGTCATTGTTTTGAAAGCTGTTGAGGACAGATTGATGAAGTGTAACACATGACTAACTCAATTTAACTAAATGAAACCGTTTTGTTGTCATGGCAACGAGTTATTTGCAGAGTGAGTAATACCCTCGTCTTTTCAACTGTGGGAGTCATCAAACAAGAGGCTAATTAACTTAAGTATCACCTTCTGAATGTTTTAAATCTAAATCAGTGCTTTGATGTTCCTGATGCAATTTCAAGGATAACGGGACACAACCTTTGTGTTGCTGACACACTTTTGGCACGAGTTTAGTAGTTTAATCCAAGCTGGGCTCTACCAGGCTATCATGAGATAATTGCTACCTGGACTGATGCATTAAGGTTGGACGATCCCCCCTGCCTGGTCATTTTATCAGCGGTCCTCAGGAGACCACAGACAGCGTTAAGGACCTTGTCCCCCCTGCCTCAGCCGAGCGCTCAGAGGACGGCGTGTCCCGAACTACCAAGCCCTCTGCTGCTCTGAGTCAGGAAGTGTCTATAAACTCGCACAGCCTCGCGTGCGCACACAGCGGCGCGGCGTGCCGCTTCCGCCGGCACCGACCTTCATTAACCTCATAAATGCCAGCGGTGTTCCTGTCGCGGCTCCTAATGCGGTTATCAGCACAAACACAAACAAACGTGACAGCAGCCTTTCAGGGCTGAAACTGACGCTATAGATTGCTGAAAGGCCTCTTCATTTGTTTTTTGTTTTTTTGTTTTTTTTTGCATGAGCACTGTGACATTGGGGTGTCCTGATGGGTAGAACCAGCACCGAGCAAACTTCCTCATCCTGCATGCACCCCCGTCCCTGAAGCAGCTGAGCCTGCTTTGGTAAATAAAGCCAATTTGTACAAAGTCTCTTCATTTGTTCCTGAACGCTTCCTGATGTACAGTAAATCAGATTATCGTCCATTAAACTCCGTCCGTCCTTTAAGTCTTTTTACATCAGCTAACTAGACTGTCTCACAAAAGCCAGCATAGCAACACCAACACAAAAAGATGGAAAGATGACAACATTAACAATGAAAAAGTAGACATCCATCTACACACAAATTCCAAAAGTCCCCTTGTAATTTCAATTTCTTTTTTGTTCACAATGCTTTAAATCCACATTTGTGCTTTGCTGTTCCCGATGTCATTTCTAAGACAACGTTGTGAAGGAGTGCCATATTAAAACTAAACACTAACAAGCTAACGGTTTAAAGCAATGTGTAAAAATACTTATACGTGACTTTCTCAGCTTCAACACAATCGCTTCTCTGAGATTTGGTGCCTAACTGTAACTATTTAAAGTATTTTGTTCTTGTATTTTACTGCCATAAATGCGTCGTAGGTGTTGATCCATGGCACAAGCTTTTGCTCTTTAATTTGTTTTGAAGTTGTGCTTGAACAAAGCAGCCGTTTCATTTACGTGCAGATCATGTTTTTAGCTACACACACACTTTATGGAGGTGCATGCAGCTCAAAACTGAGGCGCCGGGGAGCGCTGCAAGATGCAAATGAGACCCGAGAAACGTCTGCAAACATGTGGAAATCCTGCATTTCCCGAAGACAAGCAGACGGATCATTCCTGGGATGGGAAGCTGAGCGTGGAAGGATTTTTTTTAACCTTTTTTTTTTGGGGGGGGGTAGTCCTCCTTTGCTGCACTTTTAACCTTGGAGTCATGTATATTATTAATCTTCAACAGAAGTGAAATCTGCCTCAATATCAGCGTCATCATTAATATCTCCCTACAGTTCAATAGGTATTGGATTTTGTCACTATGTAACTGAAGGGCTCCCTTTAGTTACACGTCTGATCAAGGGGTTGGGGGGCTGCTAGAAGCTCTTTGCTGCCGCCTCGCCAAGAGCAAAGGTGCGCACAGTAACTGCCGCATGAATGATGTGGCACTCTGCTTTTTCACATTCCCATAACCGCAAACCGGAGTCCACAGGGAGTCGCAAACTAAATTAAATTAAGGAGGATTTGTAAATAGATCTCATGTTTTCGGTACTAACGGCACACTTTAACACACTGATGACAGCCATGAGAAACGTCCATCCAGATGTTTTCTGTACGGGCTGATATCCCTTTGGGAGAGGGGGTGCACAAAAACCACAAAGCTGTGATTAATTAAGAGCACAGTCCCCGAATCTGCACTCAGATTTCCAGGAATTGGGGGCAGGGGCTGGGTGCTGTCAAAAAAGAAGAAGCAGTCAACAAAACTCTGATCTGTAATCTGGGGTGATTTGTTTGTTCCAAACAATTGCAAAATTTAAAAAAAAAAAAAAAAAAAAAAGGAGTTTGGCCAAAAAAGATTTAATAAACACAGCGGATTCAACCTTTTGAGCTCACACATAGGTTTTACGGAGTCCATCTAGAAATAATCTGCAGCCTTTTCGAGGGATTAAGCCCCACATGCCAGGCAAAAATCCCTCCGTGACTTCATTTATTTGTCCATTTTTTATTTATTTTATTTTGCTCCAAGGTTTATAAAAATAATTGTGCTGCAATCTCAAGATGTTGATCCTTTGGCATTTAAGATGAAAACGATGAGAAAAAAGTTCAAACTTGGCCCGGCTTATGAGTAATCTGAGGTCAAGGAGTACAAAAAATAATAACAATATAGTGGGTTTGTATATAAAAATATATCAAAAAGAAGTCTTCTGCTGTTGCAAGTCGGTCCACCTCTTTCATCTCTGCAACCAGCCGTCATCTCCACCTCTCAGAGGCACCACTTCATTGCCAAGCGGCCCCTGAACCGGCCCCTAATGTCCCGTGTTATCAGAATGAATCAGCAGTGCTGATAGATTAACTGCAAAGAAAAAAAAAAAAAGACAAACTGGCCTGCCGGCTAATGTGTGCGCGTCTGTGTGCCACTCATATGCAATGCTTAATGTTGTGGAACCAATTCTGTCGTTTCCATTATGTAAATACATTTGCCTCAGCACTATATTTTATGTATTGTCTCCCTTGTCTCAATTACTTGGGCTATTAAAAATCAAGAGGTTATGGAAATGAGTCGCGGTCGCCTGTTTGTGGTTTGATGACAACTGCAAAGTGGTTTTTTTTTCTGCTTTTGGAGTCGGACACGTCGACGCGCTTCCAGCGTTCATCCATATTCCAGGATGTGATGGGGGCCGACATGCTGACATCTTCAAGCATGAACAGCACACCAGTTGTCATAAAAACTGCAAACAAACAGAGCGACTTTTCATTTATTTAGATTCATTTTCCTTTTAGAGGAAGTGCAGGAATAAGAGTTTTTGTTTTTGGTCTGATCCTTCAGTTCTTGCCAACTTATGAACTAAAATAAATGAGGAAAGAATGAATACTTTAATCTAATTTCTCAATCTTTTAAAAAAAATGTCATCCTGGACTTTTTCTTCTTCTCTCTTTGGAGTAAAATGACAAACTGATAATGAGACAGATGGTTTATTCAAACAGTGTTTCTGAACTTTAAGAAGTGTTTTTTTTTTTTTCAGCGGATGCATCATCTACAGTCTGCTGCTGCTGATAAAACAATGTGGGATGCAAGATATCATGGATTTGTTTATTTAATTATTTTAGCTTGGAATTAATGAAAAACAACTGTTTTCTATTAATTCAATCCAATTAAATTAAATATTTTAAGAAGTTTATTAAAAAAGGACAAATAGAGAAAAAAAACTAAAAGACTATTATGTGAGATTATTTTCTTTGTTTTTGATATAGTTTCTTATTTTTTTATCTACAGATTGACCAACAAATAAGCCACAAAGAGTCAAAGTTTAGTTTTTTTTTTTGCTTTTGTTTGGATGTAAGTTTTCTTATAAATGATGACATAAAAAGTTGAAATATTTAAAAAATCTTATTTTGTGTTTATGTGATATAGATCCGTCTTCTCCAGAGTATTAAATGCTGTCATTCATCTCTACAACAGCACTTTGGAGTTAAAAATAGAAAAAAAGGGGGATTGATGGTTAAAAAAAAAAACCGCATAACTTTTGCTTCATTTGTTCTAACTACACCTTTTTTGTTTATTTATTTTTGCCTCCAGATTGTTTCCACTGACATTTTCTAGTGTAGACGCTTCTTTTTCTGGCGGCTGCGCCAGCCGCCCCGCCGTGGATCCTCCGTGCGCACTGATGCGCGCCCAGCTTTGGAACCGCAGAAACGCAGCGCGCGGGCGCCAAGTGCCGTAAAGTTTTGGTTTTTACCTCTTCTCTTCGACCGCCTCCTCCGTCTCCGCTTCAGCTTCATCTTTGCCGCTTGTCCGCCCTGCGCACCTGCCGCGCGGCCGCCGTTCCCAAGTACGGATGCCATCTGCGCAGCCTCCGGAGCGACGCACGGGAGCAACTTGGAGCCGCCGGCGCGCCTTTCCTTTGTGGTACTTTGTCTCGTCTCCGCAGCCCCCGTCCAACGCAGCGCCGTCCGCTACGAGTAAACCCTTTTAATGATCCCCTCCACGCCTGGTGGGAGGTGTGTGCGTGGGGATGAGGAGGAGGTCGCGTCTGCTCCTCCTGTATCACCTCTGGAAGTCCAGCTCCAGCGTCTGTGTGCGGAGCAGCCGCCGTCACTCCCGTGCCTCTCCGCCAGCTCTGCCGCACCTCTGCAGAAATTTAGGGGGGCATCAGACACTTTGGACTCAATCATGCGGGACGCCTATCTATTTGCTGCTGAGATTTCTAATTAGGGTCCAATCGCGGCTGTTTGGGAGGTGTGACATCACCAGCGACACCCACCAGCTCATACCCCTCCTTCACCCTCAGCGCTCTGACTCGCTGGCTGTTCTTTTTCTTTTTTGCTGGCAGTTTGCTCCACCTGAAGGATGCTGGAGATGATTCCCGCCTTGTTAGAGGGGTCAGAGGTCAGCAAGGAAAGTTCTCCATCAGCTAATGAGATGCGCAGCCTCTCCTTTTAAGGACCCACTCAGATGAAAATGTGTTTGTTGTGTTTTCAAAATGTTTTTTGGGCATTTTTTCTGATGAGGGAGAACAAATATGAAAATAATTCAAATACAAATTGCATTTAGTATTACTTTATTTAAACCGCTGTGAATAGATGAAACAATGGCTCACAAAGCTTGTAATTGTTATATAGAAACTATGCTGAAGGGGCCACAAGCTCCCATTCGGATGCATCCACTTGTAGACAAACGGATCCATGTGAATCTTGGTTTTCCTCGTCCGAGCTGGCATCTCACTCAAAACTGTGCAGCTCCTATATTGCTCGCCACATTTATTGCAACGGTAAGGTTAGGTGGGGCTGTAAGCCGTAGCGGTTGAGGGTGAACAAATGAAGGCAGGCTCACTCTGTGGCAACTCAATTTCTAATGAACTACTGCCGCCCTGCAGAAACTATGTCCTAGAAAATGACGCATTGTTTTGTATTTGGCTAATCATAATTGCAAAACCACTGAACGCTTTTACAATAAGATAAAAAGATGATTAGACCACAGGACTTTAACTGATGGAAAGCCATTTCTGCCATTTTTTTTCTAAAAGGTCGATTGGAATTTGACTTAAAACAGGTACAGGCTTTGTCCCTAAATCGGTTGTTTTGAGTTTAGTCTTTTAGTAACCTTCAGCAGCACCAGAAAAATAATAATAATATATAAAAAAAAAGGAAACCTTGCAGCAAAGTTGTGACATTTTGACATTTTGGGGCGAAAGCGTGATGCCGAGGCTTTCAGAAAGCATTTGTGTTCCTCCTGGCTGCAGGTTAACGCCCCCCCCTCCTCTCCCTTCCAGGCCTCTGTGGTAGAAGGTCAGGTATGTTGGAAGGAGGCACCGCCGGACGCACTCCACAACTCCCCGCAGTGAATAAATGTGGATTCATATCAGCTTTTGCATTCTTGTGCATCTTTGCACAACTGATGCATAAAAATAGAAAAAACACAAAAATGGCTGCTCCTGTTGGTGTTACCCCCCCCCCCCAGGTTCCTTAAAGACCCACCCTCATGAAAAAAGTGTTTTTTGTGTTTTTAACATCTGGCATTTTTTCTAATTATGGAGATCATAAAAAAGAAGAGTTAAGATTAAAAAGACATTTCTGAGTATTTCTTTATTCAAATTGTTTTGAAGCACACACAAAAATGCTGTTTCTGTAACGTAGAAAATACACTGGGTGGGTCACAAGCTCCCGGCTCTGCTCCATTCTGATGCATCCACTTGCAGACAAATAGATGTATGTACGTCTTTGTTTTTCTCGTCCAAGCTGGCATCTGGCTCAAAACTGTACGGCTGGATAGCTCCAATAGCGCCATTTTTGTTACACAGGTTGGCTGTGTAAGGGGCTGCAAACTAGCAGGAGAGCATGTGAACAGAGAGCTCACAGCAATGCCAACAGTCCCACCCACAACTAAGAAGCGAATTTCTAATGAACTCTTGCCGCTCTGCAGAAACTATGTCCCGAAACACATAATGTTTTTATTTATTTATTCTAAGAACGCCATAACCATAATTAAAAGACCACTGGGAGCACTTTTCCAATAGATCAACAGATGATTGGAGTGGGTATATAAAGTACAGTGCATGTTTATGTTGAAAATGTGACTTTGAGGCTCTGATCTTAGGTACCCCCCCCCCCCCTTCAATCTCCAAGCCTGGGGGAATGGAGGCGGTGAGGGTGGGGTAACAGGGCCGTACACCAGGCTGCAGCCTGCCCTCAGGACGCCCACAAATATCCATGTAAATTGCAGTTTAAGAGAAATCAATAGAAGTGACAAGTTGCCAATGCCACTATCTGGGCTGTAATGAAGGTGCGCTGGTGGGGGTGCGAGGCTGTTGCTGAAGCGTTCATAGATAACGGCGAAGCGAGCGGGTGGAGGTGCGGGTCAGAGGCAGGAGCGTGAGCAGCAAGGTCAGTGGTTAGTGGATGGTTGTCAAATGCCTGCTTTATTCTTTACGGGTCATTTGCTGTCACCTTAAACTAACGATCAAGGGGCGACACTATACCTCCACCTATCCATGCAATGCCCTTTAAAACACATGCTAAATCTTTTCTTATTAAAAGGAGAAAGGCTGTTCCATGTTTGTGCCCCACTGGAACCAAAAATGTAGGTTCAATAAGGACAAAAAGCCTTTGATTTAATCAGCTACTTTTTTAAGGATAAACTTTATACATTTTATTAAATTATGGAGTAAAGACTGCTTTCACGGTGGTGTAACCAGGAGGACATGGTTCAGTTAGGCAGTAAAGACTAAAAATGTACACTTTCACTTGGCTGCATTTGGTTTTGCAGTGCTCTTACAAGAGAACCAACATGTCTGTAAATTCACTCTATAAGTGACATTGCAGGCATTATGTAAAGGTTTTATGTCAAAATGAAGCCAACTAATCCATTTTACCAAGGAAACACTAACAAGTTACTTTATATTGAAATAAAATTATGATTATTTCAAAACAACTAAATAAAGCGAATTAAATTCAACGTAACTAGGTTATTTTAAAAGCTAAAGCGCTTTGGTTCAAGAGGTTTTTTTCCAAAAGGCTTGTTGTAATTTTAACTTTGCACATGCTCTGTTTAGAAATATTTTCTCCCGCCTTTCGGATCAGTTTTGAAAGACGTTTGGCTGCATTTTGTCTAAGAAGAATGGATTGAATCTGTTGCTATCCACTGATAATTTGGTAAGCCCAACATTTTAAGACCGATAATACCTTACAGAAGATAATCTTCTACCAATTAATATTAGTATTTATTTAACATTTTATGGTTTTGTGGTTTTAAAACAATGTCTGGTAAATTTTACACTTAGCTTATTGTAAGTCCCACATATTAGAGAGTGTTAGACCACATGTCAAATGTGGCCCTCCATGCCATGTTATGTGGCCCTCGAGAGCATAAAAGTTTTAAGTTTCTTAAATTAAAAAATAAAAATTGGTGTGTATTTATTCATATTTAGGGGGGAATCGGACTTGAAATATGGGATTGGGCAACTAAACATTAGGACTTAAACACTGTCCATATAACTTAACCTGACAGAATTTAAATTTAAAAGGATTTATCCTAGGGTAACATCTAAACATGTTTTCTATGCAACTGTAATTGTCACTTTAAAAAGTTATAATAAATAAATAATGAGTTATTTAACATTAAGGAGTAGTTCCATTTATTTTTTTTTACATTTAGTTACATGTATCCCTTTGAGGACAGCCACTATGCTGATGTGGCCCTCAGTGAAAATGAGTTTGACACCCCTGTGTTAGACAGTCTAACAAATTAACAATAATATTACATGATGAAATACCATTGGGCGCCCTTTTTTTTTAGATAAATCTTTTAATTGTGTTTTAGAACATGCTTATATTATGTTCTTATTTAAAACTAATATATCAGTTATTTGATCAACAAAATTCTGTTCTCATGTAGTAATTATTTGTTTTTCATCAACAGAATTAGCCGTCGTAACCCTTGTGCTATCCTATGGGGTCAAGATGACCATTGACGTGTTCTCCCTACCATGACAAAAGTGGATAAAGGTGGAGAGGATTACATGTAAATCCATGGAAACCAGTGAAGATCACAAATCATTGAAGAAAAAGGTTCAGCGCACTGTCTAGTGGGGTCCAGATGACCCCACTCCCAATGTCAAAGTGCCTAGGATAGCACAAGGGTTAACCCCATTGATGCGCGGCCCAGCCGCTGCTTCCTCAGTTAAGTCGCATGTTGATGAGTCTGTCAGGGAGTTAGACACAGTTATTGGACAGTTTTCTTTAATCTTTTATCTACATTGCATTGTCGTTTTTGAATAGAAACATTCAACTTCTCTCATGTTGAGTCTTTATTGTGTCCGAGAGAATTTCTGCATTGAAGTGACATCGGAATGGAAACGCGGTCTCTGTTTACTTAGATGCCAGGGCAGATGACATGGTTAAATAATCTATGGGAAGTAAAGTTATGTGTGTGGGTTGTATCAATATATACTTAACATGTTTTCTTTTTCATTTTGACCTCAGACATGTGCAGAGTCGACAGAGCCATCTGAAGATGATGATGTAATCGCAAAAAGAAGCAAAGAAACTTCCCTTTGCTGACTTTTTGGTTCCCTCCGAAATATGAAAGTCTAGCCAGAGACAATGGAGAAGACTGCACCTAACTGTGGACTTTCAATTTGAAGCTAACCAATGAATGAAGCTCAGTGACCCCAAAAGGTGGTAAGCTGGTTCAGAAATAGATGAATGGCATTGGATGAAATATCTACAACTTCCAATACATTTGGACACACAAAAGAACGTCAACTCTAAGAATATCAACTCAAAGAACATCAACACATTAGCTGAAGCTCTTGGGTTCAAGAGTTAATCAACGGGTGGTTATCTAATCATCAACTCCAGAGCAGCCGAACCTGGAGAGTTCCAGCAATCACACGGTCTGTTAGATCATGTTTTTGGATGTGTGTGGGAATGATTGTGTGTCCTGTGACAGACTGATGACCTGTCCGGGGTGTACCCCCCCTTTGTCCAATAGAAGCAGGACAGGCTTCGGCAACTCTGTGCCTCCGAAAGGGATAAAGAGGGTGAAGATTGGATGAATATACAATATACAAAAGCCTAAAAAACTAGTTATGGATCAGCTTTAGCATTTAGCATTAGTGTGAATGAGACCTAAAATTCTGCTGGGGGCTTGTCCGTGATATGGGTAAAGTGAGACTGGTTGTTGATCCTAAATTGTCAGAATCTAGCAAAAGTATTCTATTATGTCGTCATGATATATATATATATATATATATATATATATATATATATATATATATATATATATATATATATATATGGATCCAGGCTGCTCCATGTTGCATGGCTCCAGAGAATGAGCATAGATAAAATTAACTGAATCATTTTTTTAGACAAAGTGAGTCCTGGATTAATTTAGTAAATTGAAGACAATCCTATTGAGAATAAATAATATTTATATTTGCATTATAATAAGGAAAAAACACTAATATGACAGTGCAACCTAAACAGGCAGGATCAAACTTATATAAAACACATTTAAACTTTAAAAGGTAGAATATAAAAACTCAAATCCCCAAATTCTTAATTTGAATGAAGGAAAACTGGAGCTTGAAATTCATTAAAGGTCTATTCGTGGAACTTCGACATCAAACTGGGAAGCCTGAATGTGGCCGCTGCGACGTGCTCCCAGCTCCATGTGGAACGTTTCGGCACTCCTCTGTTTACTCAGCGGGCTGATATATCCAAACACTTAGCATTAGTTTGATGTCATATCTATGGATTAAAGAGACAGATTTAAATTATGATTACGGCAAACACGTGGCAGCAGCCCCTCTTTTTTCAGTCATCAAATCAGACACCTGCAATCTAAGATAAGGAGGCCAATCAGTAAACTCCCCAGACACATTTATTTCCTGCTCTTTTGATTTTCTTTAAAATATATATATATTTAAAGGAACATGGCATGTGTATTCTGTTTCTTTCTTTTAACATCATTTCTTTTCATTATAAAACTAGAAATGTGGCCTAAGCTCAGGTAGCACGGTTTCCATGGTAATACACGTGTTGCTCTAATCAAGATGCTGTAATTAACTGTTATTTTTGCCGAAGTCTTCTGATGGAGCATTAAGTGTCAAGATCCAACTCGATGGCTGCGTTTTTTGCTTTTAGTTTGGAGGAACAAAATCTGCCGTTCTACGCTTTTAATGGAAAGTGCTGCTTGATGCGTTAGCATTTTTGCCCTTTAATGTCAAAGAATGTTTGGAAATTTTCTAACAGCTTTTTGATAGAGCTTAAAAAAATGAAAGTACCCCTAAAACATTGTTTTAATTTAAACAAATCATGAAATAAAAGAGTTTTTGGTTTATGGAAATAATGGCAATATGGCGAGAGGAGCTGCTTATCAACTCTCCCAGCCAGGTTAAAGTAGAGGAGCAGAATCCCTCGGAGGGCTTCGTCATCACTCCCTGCATGAACACTGATTCTAAGCTTTTTTTAGTTTTTTTTTTTTGGATTTTTTTTTTTAGGTGTGTGTGTGTGTTTGGGGCGGGGGGATTATGCGGCTGTGGCCTTATCAGGTGGGTGCTCACGCTCCTCACAAGGCAGGTGACTGGGAAACGTACAAGCGCCTTCATCTCTCCTCCACAGCCGGTTCGCCCCTCAGAGTTTAATCCGCGGCAGCAGCGGCTCTCTCCTGCAATAACTCTGGGAGCAGCGGCAGAATGTGAGCTGCGTGCAACCGTTCCGCATTTTATGTTAAGATTCTACATACATTTGCCAAAACCTTAAAACAGTTGTAATCAATAAGAATATTTGGCCTGCTAAGATGTTTTTTTTCAATAAAAATAAACCCTTAAAATCCAGATTGTTTTACAAGAAAGATTCTTTCTGCTGATAAAATGTAAGTTTTCCCATTTCTGTTGAAGTACATTCAAAGTCCCACTCCCCTAATCTATTTTAAAAGTGTTCCCAGTGGTCTTTTAATTATGATTATGCCGTTTATAGCATGTCGTTTTCTATAACATAGTTTCTGCAGAGCAGCAGGAATTCATTACAAATTCACCTCCAAGTTGTGGGTGGGGCTGTTGGCATGGAGCAATCACGCCCCCCCCCCCCCCCGCCCCCAGCAGTGGGAAGGGGGGCTTACAGCTAGCCATTTGCCTCTGATTCCCAAGTTGAATAAAGAAATACTCAGAAATGCAATTTTGAGCTGACTTTTCCCTTAGATATGTCCTCCATCAGGAGGAAAACGCCTCAAGAACTTGTTAAAAACACCAAAAACACTATTTTAATTGGAGTGTCTTTAACAATTGTTGTGGATCACAATCGTTGGAATTGTGGATAAAGAAACAAATTATTGTTCTCATAAAGAAGTCTCCTCAAACTCTTCTTATTTTACTTTTTGTAAGTCAGAAAACCCATAAAACTTTACTCCCAAGACTAGGAAAAAAAAAAGTGTTACAAAAATTATTTTCTAACTGACTTTGCACGGTTTTTATATTTGTCAAAAAATGTTTACAGCATTCACAAGTTGTAATTTTTTTTGTGATGTTATGTTTTACATTCTGTGGTTTCACTGACTGAAAAATCCCGCTTATATTCCCATTTCCATCTGTATTTTGATGCAAAAGAGAAGAACTGCCAAGTTAGTAAATAATTATAAGAAAGGAAATAGAAACTGATAGAAGATTTCAGTAAGTTTACCAGCTATTGGTAAAGTTTTGAATTACAGCTATGAACTAGCTAGGCTAAGTGGTAAAGTGTCCACGCTAAGGAAACATATATTAAAGCATTCAAGATTAAAATGGCATTTCTGAGTATTTTCTTTATTCAGCCAATTAAAGAGTGCCGTGTGAAAAAGCTCTCTTTTGTGATGCAGCAACTGAATCAAATCAAATCAAACTTTATTTATATAGCACTTTTTCAACAACATATGTCACTCAAAGTGCTGTGCATAAAATACGATCAAACTTAAAAACAAGATGACAACACAGACAGTGCGACCCCCCCCCCCCCCCCCCGCAAAAAACAAACAAAAAAAACACACACACATACACACACAACGATTAAAAAAAAAACGATTAAAAAAAACTGAAGTCTCACTGCTCCGCTTCATTCTGATGCAGACAAATGGATACATTCACGTCTTTGTTTTTCTCGTTTCACCTGGAATTCAGCTCAAAACTGTAAGGTTGGATAGCTCCAAATACTGCTTGCCATTTTTGTTGCACCGCTAATGTTAGCTTATATTGGAAGGGCCTTTAAGCAATCAGAAGAGAGTGTAAATACAGAGATGATGGGAAATCAGTTGTGGCTTACTTCTGTGCTAACAGTCCGACAACTCGGAGGCAGATTTCTAATGAACTCCTGCCGCACTTCAGAAACTGCCCTAAAAAAACAACCGTTTTTTTCCCCTCTTTTTTGCCTAAAACTGCATAATCCTGATTAAAAGACCACTGGGAATGATTTTTACAACAGATCAAAAGAGGATTGAAGTGGAACTTTAAGAGATTACATATTCACATTGGGGTCATATACCAAAAATTCTAAAACCGTGACCCGGGTCCTTTCCCGTTTAACACTCCAGCCTTTAAAGCGTTGGATTGGGGGGGGTGACAACTAATGGGACTTTTATCATTTCTTTTTTAAACAACTGACTTGCCTAACTGCGGATGGAATTCAAGATAAAAAACTGTTATAGTAGCTGAAAAGTAAGTCCTTGACACTGGTTCCCAGGTGTTATCAGGACAGTACTGGTTCACCATACATGCCCATCGACCACACCATAGAGATCCTGAGAAACTGGGCGCATTCTGTACAGCAGCTACTTAGAATCATTCTTTTACAAGTGCACAAAAAACAAACTTTTCACACTGAGCATGTGCAAAGCTGATCATATTCTCATTTTACAAGGTCTAGTCATATAAAAACAGAAAGGTGACTTTAGTGTTGGCAGGAACCTGAAGGATCAAGAACACTTCAACAATTCAATTAGTCTATATTTCCTTTAGAGCAAAAACCCAAGATTTTAATGTAAATATAATGATTTCTTAGCTGCACAAAGTGGTTTTAAACCTTGTTTCCATTTGATGTTAATGGGAAAACTGACAAACCAAGTGAAATGTAAAAAGACAGCTGCGACAGGAACCTGATTCTACAGCTTTAAAAACTGCTTACAAGGCCTTCCCAGCAGCGGCAAGGACGCCAACAAATTGAAAGTGCGCTCCGGAGTGCTCGTACAGCGAAGGTGAGGGATGTCAGGTGTTGCGGCGAGCCGTACCCTGATTCAGCGTGCGAAGTGTTACCAACACAAAGCACATTACTCGAAGGCTACTAACTTTGAGCCCACATCTTTGCTCAAGGTTGTCCAACTTTGAAAGTGGTGCTGATGAGCGACCACCAAAAAGGCTTTTTTTTCCCCCCACAGAACTTCTTTTCTCTCGTTCAACCTCAGCCCACCCCTCTTAAGTGACACCCATTAATCACGTTAGGTCTTTGGGAGTATTGTCTGCAGAGCGTCAAGTCTCAGCTGACCCCAGCATTTGGAGAGCGAAGATAAAGACGTTGCTCTGACAGCTATGAAAGAACCCCTCCAATTTTTTATTTTTTTTTGCAGGTCAGCGCTCTGCCAAATATGAATATTATTATACATAAAAGAGGAGGAAAAACAATTGAGTTCAAGCTTTGGAGGGTTTAATGACAAAAAGGTTCCACGGTGCCTTAGTGAATCTCAAATGCGGTAAGCAAAAGCAACCGAGATTCATTTTTGATATGCACAACTGTCAATGTCACCAAAAAACTAAAATTATGAAAGTATAACATCATACTCTTATTCTTACTCCAGTTATTTCTTAGTCTCATCTTAAACCAAATATCTCCAAGTTTAAATAAAACAGTAGCGATAAAAATTGCATTAAATATTGGATTCCTTCATTTCAGAGAGCATTGAATATTATGGCACTCTTTGTGAGTCTACATTCCAATCAAAATTTCCCCCTGAATAGAAACTAACATCATTGCCCTTAATGTCACGTAACATTATCAGCTCGGTGGTTTAGTACAATGAAGCCATTGTGTTCAGTGGTGAGGAGAGCTTATCAGTGAAAGACAGGAAAGGAGAAAGGGAAGGAGAATATGAATAGAATATAATGTGAGCGTTGGTTTCCAACTTCTTAACAGTGCTGATTTCATGCACCTTATTCAAACAAAATTGAATGAAAAACATCTATTTTAGCTGCTGTCAAAACATGTTAGGACAGGGAGACATACCATATGTTTTTAGTAAAAATAAAGATTTTTTTGTACCCAATAATCTACCGTATTTTTTGGGCCATGTTTTTTTTTCACAAAAATTATATATCATTTTTTTCCCCATAAAATTATGTTGTACCATATAATCCGGTGCTTCTCATGTGTGAGTTTTGGTTGTGTTTACTGATCTGAAACTGGTTTTCCATGGAAAATCTATCAAGGTTTTCTCAAATGCCTTTGGTAAACTTGATGGTTTGTTGGAGCATTATGGGTAACGTAGTCAGGAGTATGGTGGAGTAATACAAACTGTTCTTCAGCATACAAAGCTAAAAAAGTTTGTGGTGGTCTTTTTTTTTTTATAATAACTGAACACTGTTGCAAATTATTGTCAATAAAGTTTGACTCATTTGTTGTGTTGATTTCTCTGAAAAGTCTGTTTATTGCAGATAATAGAGGAAAACATGAATTCATTACAATAGAGTATAGCTTGTAAAAATTCCCATACACTCTTCTATCCAATTACCTGCTTGTTGGTCCCTCTGGGCATTCTGTATAGTGTAGTAGTACAACATTTTCTGATAGTTTTGTTTTGCATAATGGCCCCGTAATCCAGTAAACTAGTTTCATGCGACCTAGATGGATCTGCAAATAAGTCTTTGTTTTTTTATGTTTTTTTTTTTTGGACAAATGCATGTTATTTACCAAATTTTTTGCATTATAGGGTGCATGGGTTAGAAGGTGCACAGAACTATAAGGAGCATCATGCGAGACAAAAAAGGCAGATAAATCCATCCGTCAGCCAGACTTAATAACTATGTTAACAGTTATTCTGGAATACGCTGCATGCTAGTATTTTCACAACACCTGTATCTCCCAACATTGTTTGCAACATGTAGAAACACAGTCCGCAGTCATTGCAATACTTTACCCTCCTTAGCACATTTACACACTGGAATTTTGGCAGAACATTTCCTGCTTAGAGGTTTTTCCAGTTGACATCTATCTGCTACAGAATTCAGTTGACCAAATCAATTCTTTTGAACAGCTTTGGAGCTCTACAATTGTCATTTTTTTCTAAAACTTTAGCAATCTCTCTTAGAGGCCGAGGGAAACAGAGCGGCCATGGCTCAGAGAGGCAGAGCGGTCGACCTCTGGTTGGATGATCGTCAGTTCGGTTCCTGCCCGCCTAAGTGTTAAAATGTCCTTGGGCAAGACACTGAACCCCACATTGGTCCTGGTGGTTAAAGGTGTTCAGCAGCGGAGCCACCATCAGTGTGTGAACGTATGTGGACATGGGTGAATGGACTATAGAGCTCTTTCCGCCTTAAAACAGTATAAAAGCACTGTGTTTACCACTGAAGAAAAAAAAATGGCTTTTGTTTTTTTTTAAATGTAAAATTTTTAATATAAAACATTTTTGACAGTCAGCTCTTTACCGCTTTTAGAAAAAAATGCTTTTTAAATGTATAAACTAGCCCGTTATATAATCCAAAACTGCATTTTCACCTAAAATAAAATATTTTCCTAAAATATTCCGATTTGGTTTGTTTGTGTTTTTATAACAGACTTCCATGTGAGAATAGCTGGATTAGAAAACACAAAAAACAGAAATAGAATCAAGAACTTTTACACAACTCAGTAAGTTATTGATTTCTATCATATATTAGAACTGACAAGGACATTTATAAGTATGATGTTTCCAGTTACACATTTAAAAAACGCTGCTATTCCCGTGTTGCTATAAACACACAAGCAATCATTACAACTGCATGTTGTCATTTGCATAACTGGCTCTAAACTGTCTCAATCTGCTTGAATTGTTGTGCTGTTTTTGTTATTATTCTATTTAATAGAATTTAATGAAGCTCTTTGTCCAGTATGGTGCATAAGCAGCAAGAATGAATGAGAAGGGATCTTCATTGAACTCTATTATTCTCACTAAATTCTTTTTAACACAAAACACATTCAGCTTTCTGTAGACGACAGAATAATCTAATTTATGTTGAAGTTGGGGTTTAAGAAAAGCTTTGCAGACAACTGCTGGGTTTTTTCTTAACAGCTCCTAGTTATTTTTGAATATTGTGGAGCAAAATATAGCAGAAAATAAGGATTTAACTTATGGAATTCCTCAAGAATATTGTTTCTTCTTTCAGAAGTTTACATTTGTTACCTGTATTTATGTCACCTGTTTGCCTGTATAAAGGACACCAGATACGTGCAGTGAAGGTTGTGGTTGGTGAGGCACTGACTCTTTTGGGGCCAGATATAAAAATATAAATAAGGGGTCCATTAAGCTGATTCTAGAATTGGAGAACATTTTACACCCCACCCATCATATTTCAAATAATTCACAAACAAAATGTGTGGTTTTTGACTAAATTTACATGTCTTTAGACCAAATCTACAGAAACTAAGATAAAAAAGAATGCTTAAAAATAGTGTGGAGTAAACCCTAAAATGCAAACTTTCCCTTGTTCCACCCCCTCAATGTTCAAATTAAATCTAAAATAAAAGTTAATTTTAAACTTTAAATTATTACCTTTTATAGTTTTATTGAAGCCCCTAACGCTGGGAATGTTTGTTTAAATATACCAAACATTTCAAATAATTATTATCCATGGAACATCCTATTTGTCTCCCACAACATGCACCCTACCCTGTTACCATAACCCTTGCTTTTAGCAAATATTATTGATGAATATGGAGATGAAAAGCAGAAAAGTGAAGGTTTATGTTTTATGAATTTGAAGCCCCAAATAAATAACACACTCGCCTCTCCTTCTGGACATGAAAATTCACACCTTTAGCTTATAGTCCTCCTTGGACTAGATTACAAAAGGTTTATTCAAAGATACCCCTGGTATGTCAGAAGATTCATAACCCCTATGAATGGTAAAATATGTCCAACAAAGAGGCCTTCTGCTCTTATCTGTTTGCTCAGCTGTTGGACAGGACAAGTTAGAAATAAAAAAGGTAAGTTTTCCCCTTACCTCCTTTATGTTTTAGAAGTCTGTAAGTCTCAATAAAAGTGTTGGTTCAGCATTTCCTTTTTTTTTTTAAGTCCAACTTAGAATAATTTTTAACGTGTTTACAACTGCCATTTTTGCAGTGAGTCAAAGCAAAACATTTTGAATAAACTTTATATGTAGCAAATGAGGAACAAACGCGAGCTCACGGGCGCCCTCTCTGTTGAGGCAGTGCTACTGCGTGCCACATTTTAATACATTGACAATTAAATATTATTATATGTAACATTTATATATTTAAATATTTAATCATATTAAACATAACGTATTGGATTTTTAGCTTTGGCTGAGTAAATGCATTCTACCCAGTTTGAATGGGATTTCACAATCCGCCGTGAGGCAGCTCAGTGCTGTCTCTCCTCCCAGGCTGTGCTGTCACTGAACAGAAAATACACAAAATACAGCTCTTTTAGAAGTTGCTGTATTTTGTGAATACATGATAAACGGTTATAATGATCAATATCAGACATATATTGTGTCAACAGCACAAATACACCACACATTTATTTTATCATTAGTATATATTTTATGCCATTTTTATGACCCTGACTGCACATCCCCTGGTACACCCCCTTAAATAGTCGAGCTATGTACCCACCATGCATTTGACTTGCCATTGTTTTCACACTGGACAAGCAGGGAGGTGCTTCTTCATTTTCCTTTGCTACTGTTTTTTTTTTTTTAGCACATGTCCCCCACCTTCAGTTGGAAGAGGCTTGGTGAAAAATGTTGATGTCTTGCTCCAAGCTTTATCTTTTACAGCTCTATTCTCACATACGAAAGACTTGGTACCATATAATTCTGTCCGGGCACAAACCGCAATTATTAATTTCTCCTTCATGATCAATTTTCAAACGGTTAGCACTGCTGTGAATTAAAAGGTGAGCCACCCATATGTCACTACTAAAATCCTAGTCCCTGATTTGTCAAAGTTTGACCTGGTTAAAATTGCAACCTACACTCAATGGCCACACGTTTAGAGATTCAGGACTGTGGTAAAAACATGCTTAGAGATGTGAATGTAAGAGTTCTGAACACAGAACCTTGAAACGCACATTTTTTCATAAAGTTTTCGTCTAAAGTGGCTGCTTGAATGCACGTTGCTGAAGGCGGCGTAAATGTAGCATCAGACTGTAACCTCTCTACCCAGACCTAAGAGTTGTTGAAGGACACCACAGACAAGATTGTAGACATTAACAAGTATATCAGTCTACAACAGGCAAGCAGGTTAGTGAGATCAACTGTTGGAGAGATTATTAGAAAATGGAAGAAATACAAGATAAAAAAGATATATTTTTTGAAAATAACTAAATAAAAAACTAAGAACTAAAATGGTGTGTTGAAATTATAAAAACAGAAGAAAAAAAAAACCTCTGACCTACTGTTCGTTCATTCATCCCTGGAGTTATGTTCTAAAAATAACCAGCAATAGGTGAAATCTGAAGAGTTGTCAAATACACTTTTACTACAATAATTCTAGATGTTTTAAGGCTGTAAAACCCTACACTACACATTTTATGCACTTTTCCTCGACACACAAAGTTCAAACCTTCATAAAAAATAAGCCCATTATTATTGTGCAAAACAAGGATCTGATCACAATCTAAGATTTATTTGAACTTGATTGATTGACAAGGTCACAAGCCAAAATAAAAGCAAAATTGCACAGATATAAAATTGCCATTAAATACTTTTATTTTTTTCCAGATTTCTATTTATAGTTTCTACATTCATTTAATATTTAATAAATATCTTTGACATATTATTGTGTGTTTATTGATGTTTTTGTTTATTTTCTGTTATAATTCGAACCCGCTTTCTTGCTTTTCTTTGACTTTTTCCCTTTATGTCTGTCTGTACGTCCACAGTTGTGTATTACTGCAGTCGTGCTGCACATCGTGAGCCTTTAGCTGAATGTTTGGGGAGAATTGATCTCAGCTGCGATACACATTTATCTGTAAGTAAAGGATTGATCTCTGGGTTGAGAAGTTTAAAAACATGGATTTATGTTATGACATGAAATTCCGTTGTTTTCCCCACCATTGTACTTACCATGTTCAGTTGAGCTTTTTTCATGCCGGCCCCTCTGATAGTTTGTGTTTTCACGCAGGTGGAGATTTAGATCTGCACAGACAGATGGAGAAGACAGTTGTGAAGCTCCTGAAGGTAAAGATGCTTGCTGTGCCAGCTCTGATCAGCCTGAATTCTGCAGCCAGAGGGGAAGCGATGTTGGTTTTTGCTTTACGAGTTGGAGCTACGGTGACAGGAACTTCTCCGACCTCACCCTGAGCAAATTTTCTGGAACAAAACCTTTTGAAACTCCATCTGAAGATTTTGTTTTTTCTGCATTTGTTGTGGAAACAGTATGTATTATTCTGAAAAAAAAAAAAAAAAAGATTATAGTTCTGATTAAAAATCCAATTTTGACTGATATTGTGGATGAGCAAGGCTCTTACAAAGTCTTTTCACATGTTATTATTAACAAATAAAAATATCTCCTTTTGTTTTCTCTCAAAGCTTCCACGGAGACATTAGCAAACAGAATTTTCCAGAAGATAATCGTGTTCTCGAACATCTTCTTGTTGAACAGCATCTCATCTCAGCTATGATTAGAAACCTCAGAAGGTTAAGAAGTTCAACCATTAAAAAAAGAAGCCCTTTGTAAATTATTATTTTTTTTTTTTTCTGGTAAGACATGCAATTGCAGCTATTGCAGTTTTGTCAGTCTACACTGCAGTACACTCAGCTTTCGGTTCCAGAAATGGAGGTATGTTTCAGGGAATGTCAAGTTGCCACGGCAACTCATGCTCTGAACATAACCTGGTCTGGAGCAGGTTTAGTTGAAGGTTAGTTTGTTTTCAGAGAGGTGAAGCAGCATGGCGTGTCCATTTGAAGATGATTTAGTGGATGAAGAAGTTCAGATAATACTTTTTCCACCATGAGAGGGGGATAAGACCATGTATGGATGTTGGAAATATACACTTTTTTACATTGATCTAACTTAATTATTTGCTTCAGTTAAGATAAATCTTTTTTTTTTTTAGTTAAGTCAGCTTAAAAATAACACTTAGCTATCAGAAAGTTATTTTGCTTTCAGTCAAATTAATTCAATTAAGTAGGTGTAACTTTGGTGCTGCTGTTAGATCGGCACCGCAAGGAATTGTGGGATACCATTCCCTTTGCCTGTCTGGATGGATTTGGGTTTAAGTGTGGGCTTTTGACCGAATGTGTTTAGTTGTTTAGCTGTTTTACTGTGTATTTTCTAGTTATTTTGTCCTGTTATGTTTAATTCTTTCTGCACCATGAGTGAGAGGAAGGGAGAAGATGATGACATTATTTAGCAGCGCTACAATCAACCACTCTAATGTTAAAGTTGGAGAATTGGTAAATAATAATAATAAATAATAATACACGTTATTTGTTGGGCGCCTTTCGAGGAACTCAAAGTCACCGCACATAAAAGTAAAAATAAAATAATCTTGCTACATTTCTATATTGTTTCTTTCTTTCTAATGTTATAAAAATGAGTATATCTGCCGGTTCAAACTTAGACATATGAGAGTTCAAGAATTATAATTAATTAAGATGGAAAAACATTATATATATATATATATATATATACAGCTTGGCAGTGCCAAGCGATGGGAACATCAGGAATAAGGAACATGAGAAACTGGAGAAATACAAGGGACTCAGAGAAGAACTGGAGAAAGCCTGGAAAGTGAAGGTGACAGTGGTGCCTGTGGTAATTGGAGCACTCGGGGCAGTAACCCCCAAGCTTGAGGAGTGGCTACAACAGATACCTGGAAAGACCTCAGACCTCTCAGTCCAGAAAAGCGCAGTGCTAGGAACAGCTAAGATACTGCGCAGGACCCTCAAGCTCCCAGGCCTCTGGTAGAGGACCCGAGCTTGGAGGAGAAACCACCCGCGGAGGGTGAGAGGGGCGTTTTTTTTTTTTTTATACATATATGCGTCACAAGGAAAATGGAAATGAGATAGAAACTCGTGCGTTTACTTTGTCTGTTATTTTTCTTCAAACAGAAACTCTTTCTTTTGCTGATGATGCAGCCGTGTTACTTTTTGATGGACGTATAATCTTCATACGCTGTCATTAAAATCTCAGACTCCGTCTCACTGAAGTATAGCACTCTCTTTTTTTCTCCATGCGTTTCCATGGTGACTCTGGAAATCGGCAATCCATTGAGAATGTCTTTATGTACTTGCCATGCACGTGCATTAACCCAGGGTTACCAAGTCGAGCGTAATTACGCCAACTCATATCCCGTCTTTTGGAACCAACATACCCAGAGTAAGCAAGTTCAGGCGGATTTCAGCCAGAGTTCAGGGTTAAAGTCAGGGTAGTTTAAACATGCTTCCTGGAATACCCCCCAGGTGCAACGTTACCTCGACTCGGACTCCTCTCACCATAGGATCCATTTCTGTTCTATGTTAACTAATTTAGGGATATGATTGGAGGATTAGAAGGTGTACCCTGCCTTCACCCAATAGAAGCTGGGATAGGCTCCAGCAACCAAGGGACCCCAAAAGGGGTTAAACAGTCATCCATCCTGGCCTATGTGACCCTCACAGACACAACACAATCCACTTTCCCGTGTTTGCTGTTGACCTCCTGCTCTGACTCTGCAACTGTTGCTCATTCCACAATCAGCTCATCTATGAGGAGTTCAAAGAGGCTCTAAATTCCCTCATGCTGCACCACAAGCAGCAAAGAAAATCATTTTGGGAAGACCATTAAGAAAAATGCCACTTTGGGGGCAAGGAGGAAATAGGCAAGTGCTTTAGCCCCTTTAACCCCCACACTGTACTTCGAAAAGGCCTAATGTTGCCCTCACACGTGATCATTCATGGCTTGAATTAGCCTTTTAAAACCAAAAGGGGTGCAACGGAGAATCAAAAATGCTACTTTCTGCAGAGTAGAAAACCCAGCAGTTGTGGCGTTGGGTCATAGTGGTGATGTTTGCAGGTGCTCAAGCGAGAGCACAAAGCTGCTGCTTTAATTAATTTCCCCCCGTCTTTGTTCCCGCGGAGTGGCAGCATATGCTGCACTCTGTTTTGGCAAATCCTCCATAATCCAGAACAGCGTGGGATTTATGATCGCAGCAGATGAGGTTTTGATGATGATGAGGTCGCTGATGGCCGTCAGCGGCGGAGAGTCTTGACTCTGCGGCGCCGCGATGTGAGAGTGAGGGGAGGGGGGGGGGTCACCCGGATCTTCTGCCAGCGCTGGCCATTTCATTACACCAACAGATGGCAGCTAGGATTTTATCACTAAAACATCCTTCTGTTGAGTTTTTTCATGGTAAAAACAAACAAAAAATGACTTAACACACTTCCTCCTTTGCTTTTTGAAAGGATAAAAGTATTTTAAGAGAAAAGAGCGACTGAAACATTATAGTACTCCAGATTAAAGTGGATTATGAAGACTTTCTCCGCTTGCTTAGTGACTGAAGGTCAGAAAAAGATTTATAATTCTCCATCATCAAATGTTTTTATTTGATGACTTTGAATGTGGGATCGCAGCTCTTTTCCTACCATTTGCAGCACCAACCAGCACTGATTACAAGCCCCCATTGACATGGAGCTGCACTTTTGCCTTCCCAGGATGCCTCTGCATGAATAGGGAGCAATCAGTCTTTGATCCAATCAGAGGTGGATGCCTCTGTGACTGACAGAGGTCTCTGTGGGCCTCTGATGAGGCCAAGAGTTAAAGGGTTCCCAGGAGACCAGACACCGAACAGCGACTATTCGCCAAACTGAAGTCTTCATGTCTGACCACCGTGGATCGAAAGACTGATACCTTCAGGTTAAAACATTAGTATGTTTTGGTTACATTTATGGATTTTTTTGTAATTGTTTATGTATTTATTTTTTGGGGGTATGATTGCTGTCCTCTATTCATCTGGACACACTTCAATGAAAATGGTCTTTTTGGTGTTTTAAACTCGTTCTTGTGGCATGTTTCTAAAAATGGAGAACCCTTTTAAAAAAGAAAAAGAAAAATTAGGTTAAAAACTAATTGAGTTTGCCTTTATTTAAATATTTGTGAAACAGGAGCAGACCAAAAAAAAGCAGAGGGGAGCGGAGGTTACTGCCGCTCTGCAGAAACTACGGCCTAGAAAACTACACAGGTTTTTAAACTCTGCCTAAAACCGCCATAGTCCTGATTAAAAGATTCCTGGGAAAACTTTGACAGTAGATCAAAATGTGACTTTAAGTTTGCATGAAATTATGTATTACAGAGTAAACCGAAGCATTCTTGACATCTAAGGTTTTATGCTCAATATCCCTCATGCTTTTTGCAAACAAGAAGATAGTTGCTTGTCATTTTTGTTATACTCTGTTTTCATTGTATTTTTACTTTATTTTTTTGTAGACATTATTTGAAAATGCTAGATCCACTTAAAAATTACAACTTTGAGACGCATTTTTTATGAAAAATTTTTAGGAATTCATTAAAATAAGCTTGTTTCACTTAGTTTTTTAAAAAAATAATTTTTTGCTCATTCAGTAAAAGTTTTCACTATATTAATTCACAACCACCTCTCTTGCTGCAGCTGGATTTCATTTGTTTTTAGTTAAACCTCTACATTTGCACTGTTGTAAGTTTATTTGTTTATTTTTTTAAAGACCCACTCCAATCATCTTTTTATCTATTGCAAAAGTTTTCCCATTGGTCCTTTAATTACGAATATGCTTTTTAACCCCAAATCCAAAAACCTGTGTCGTTTTTCTAGGATATAGTTTCTCCAGAGCAGCAGTTTATTAAAGTTGTGGGCGGGATTGTTGAGCACAACAAAGGCATTTCTTTTTCTCTTGGATACATTTTTGTATCCAATTGTCCTATATTTTTAGATCCAACAATGAAATGTTAAACTTTAGTCTCTGAAATCACCGATGCCAATCACTTTAGTTATTTAGACTGTCATAGGAATGATGTCAACGTGACATTTGTTTAGCTGTCATTTATTGTTCAAATTGAACATGAAGCTTTGGAAAAGGTTGTTATCAGTGACATTTTGGGTTTAAAACAAACACTTAACTGGGATTTCCCTTAGGATAAATTCTTAAAACATTGTGTGTTTTAAAAATAAAACAGCTACCTCAATTCAATTCAATTCAATCTTATTTGTATAGCCCAAATTCACAACAACTGTCGTCTCGATGGGCTTTGTATTGGTAATTGAAAAGTAAAACATGAAATCAAAAGGATCATGAATACATTGAATTAAATAGCAAAATATTAAATTGAACTAACAAACTGACTAAACTAAACTGGACATCCCTGGACATATTGTCCTTGCTTTACAATTGGGTTTATGCATTTTAATTTCATATTTAAGCATTTGATCCTTGAACACAGTCTGATGTCAATTTTTGCGGTTTTTGCCTTAAACAATGACAACATTTATCACTTGGAATTGGAATTGAGTTTTCTGTGCAGTTTTAGGTTGATTGCAGAAATAATGAAACGTATCTGTAAAAAAAAAAAAAAGTAGGGGTTGTTCTTAGAAGATGCATATCAATTTTTACCACAAAAAAAATCCATATAAATGATTGGAACATATTGGAAAGTAGTTTAAAAAAAGTGTTCAAAAAGTTCCCAGACTACTGAGGGTTAAGTCCTCCTGGAGGCTTTTTCATGAAGTGTGAGGATAACAGTGAACAGTAGATGGTGGTAGTCAACGTTCTTCCACACAGCTGGAGCAGCAGATGTTTCCCACCTCCTGACAGAACATACCTGTTATGCACCAATGTCTGCGTTAAAGGAGGTTTTGAGGACTCGCCCTCAGTCCCGCTCCTCTCTGTGATTCCCCACAAATAAAAAAAAAAAAGAGAGTCATTGCTTTCCCGTGACTCTGGCGGGGAATTCAGGCGCCGTGTTTTGACAAATGCAGGAAGTGAGAAACAGGGCTGCTAAATCCCCCCCAAGCTAAGCTCATCACCTCGTCTTCCTCTGAGGCTCTTGTCTTTCATCAGACCATGTTTGAAGTCTCAAGCTTCTCCTCGCCGCACTAAACCACACACTGAGCTGAGCAGCAGCTGAGATTAGATTCCTGTTGAAGCGGACCAGCGGGCCTATGAGAGGTGGAGTAAAAAAGGAGAGTTTTAGCTTCATTGGGCAGGGAAGGCGTGGACGCACATGGGTGGAGTTTGCTCTACGGGAGACGGCAGCGTTCGGAGAGCGTGATGGCGCTGAGGGGAAGCAACTAAAACCTGTCAATGCAAACCAAAGCTGGCAGATCAATAAGAGTGTGAAGCATAGCCTGTCAGGGACTTTACTGTGGAAGACTCAGAATAAAAACACAGGCTGGAAATGGAGCGTGACAAAATACGCACATACTGGATTTGTCTGATTTACTGTCTTAACATAAATCTGTCCTGGGATGAAGATGCTCAGTGGCAAAAGTCAGGTTTTACTTCCAAGTGGTGCTCTCTTCACAGACAATATCCCAACATGCTTAGCAGCGTAGGTTCCAGGATGGGACCCACATAGAGTGTGTGATGTTTAGCGGACAAAAGACACTTGACAGATCCCTGGAGCAAGCAGTGAAGACGAGGTAGAACATGAAATTTGCAAATTCTCTTCTGCTATTTTAACATGTGATGCGGGTTCTTGAACGTTCTTTTAGCATACTGTGTTCAGACTGGTCTGTTGCTACCCGATTCTATTGTAGCGACCTGGGGGTTAGCCCCGCCTTCAGCCCCTAAGGCTCATAGGAAGTGGGGAGCTTTAGGGGGAGACCTTGAGTCAGAGGGTTGTGCACTGAAGTGACGCTCCATGCTGTTTGGCTGTTTGTGAGTGCTGGAATAAACGGGCTATTGGCTCAAAAGGAAATACTGCCTCTTTCTGATTATTCCTGCCTATGACTGGACAGGGTCGTGCGGTGTATGGGGCATGGTCAGTTCTCCAAAGAAGCCTCTTCATGAGCAGTTTGGCTTTTTGCTACCCCGCTTAAGTGACGGTCCGACTGGATCGTTACACTATGTATGAGGCTCGGTGCAAAATGCTGAAGTCTTGATCCAGACTTTTTCTTTTCACATTTCTATTGTGATGTATGAATAACTTGGTGTCATAGATTTCTGGCCGTGCACATGTCAACATTTCTCCAATATAATACATTTTCAAACAGTTGACACTTCCATGAATTATAGGGGACGTCATCCATACGTCACAACCAAATCAGAGTCCCTGATTGGTCAAAGTGCAACTGGTTTAACTTTCAACGGCTGCTCGTTTTGAACGTTATTTGTTTTCCTCCATTTGCATACATGCATATACATTCCCAGACACTCAAAACAGCACACCTTCATGATTTCTGTTGTTTGGTTATTGTGTTTTTCTTATCCATATTAAAAGATGTTAAAACTGTTTTTGTCGCCTTATTTGTTATGGAGACAGTCATGACAATGTGTTATTCGGGTTTTACTGGTGACTTTTCCAGTGTTAAAGGGTTGAAGAAAAGATTTTCTTTAATTTAAAATAGGACATATAAAATACCAGAAAAAAAGTTAAGCTTTAACATTTCTTAAATCAAAATATTCTAAGCAGTGACTAAAAAATGAAACATCACCGACGTCAAATAAAGCAACATTTTTTTCCCTTCAGTCCACTTTATAAAACTGCAAACCTTAACAGTTTATGTTGAATGGTTTTACTGCAAAACAGGAATGGATCATAGTTAAAAAGGTACAATAATTAGAAAAACAAGTAAAAATTGGGTACAAAATTCGCCATTATTAAGAATCCACATGATTAATCACTTGGTTTGACTTATTTTTTCCATCCTCCCATGAAATTCTAAACAGACTTTCCCATTTCCCAGAGGAGACATCAAAACAGTCCCAACAAAGAGGTTTCATGCTAATTCATGATATCCCGCCTAAAGCTGTAATGTATGTATACAAAAGAACAGGCCCAGGAGCGACTCCACGCAAGCCTTTGAATTGTCAGAGCAGAGGGATGCTAAAGGAGCATTCTAAAGGGATTCTTCTTTGCCTCTTTAGATGGAATTGATTTCCTCTAAGACGACTGTTGTTTTTTAATTAAAACACTGAACTGGCTAATTGTGAAATTGATTCAGGTTGTGTTTTTTACTGTGTGAAGCAATATACTGGTGCCCTCGGTGCTCTCTATATTTATCAGCAAAAGTGAAGCAGCTTGCACTTTGCCTGTCTCGCTCTTTCTAACTCCTGTACAGCACACAGGCAGTTTAGAGCATTTAATGCTGTAATCCGGCGACTCTTCAGAATGTTTTGGAAGTTTTTCAGTGAGCTATAAGTGACAGTGCGAGAGTATTTAACTCACAGCGAAACCCTGTAAGCTCATCCCCTAAAGTAGTTTGAAAGTCTGCGTCAACAACAGGATTAAACACGAATGCTTCAAACTTTTCAAGAGTCTTGTTGCTAGTTGGGAGCAACTGAGCTCCCACTGGATATAATGTCAATATATTCATAGGAAATATGTTTTTTTTCTGCCATTATGATTTATGTCATGCTTGAGATACAAAAAATCCAGGATAACACTCCACATTGGTCTTTCTTGAAGGGCAAATATCACAGTTAGAGATTCTGTACTTTAGTTAGACGTTTTTCAAATCCAAATTTATGTTTGATTCATTCCCATAATTATTCTTAGTTTAATTCCACTAGTTGGGGTAGGTGTGGTGCAGAGGAAGAGGTTCGTGTGTTACCTTGACCGCTCAGGTGTCAAAGTGTCCTCGGGGAATACTGCACACCACATTGCTTCTTTTATTAGTGCAGAGCCGCCATCAAAATATTTGCCATTTACCAAGTTTGCAATGACATAAAAATGACACAACCAGATCAAATGACCACATAAACCAACTTTGTTACAGTCCTGTTATGCACCCTATGTCTAGGAGTGTGGGGCATAACATAAAGAAGAATAAAATAAGAAAAATGACCCAAAATGCAAAAAGTAAGCCCTCAAATCCCACCAAATTTAATAAAGCTGCCAAAACCAATTTCTGTACAAGTAAGGGTTTATTGTCCCAAATGTAAAGGTGACAAAAGGAAAGAAAAAGGAGCATCAAACTTCAGGGTGAACACAGGCCAAAATAATAAACAAAACAGAACTAACTGAAATGTCAAATGCTCTACCTGACCTTCCAGAAACCAAAGTAAAAATAAATGACAGAGTCTGACCTGTCTCCCTGAACCTCAACTTATACCAGAGAAAACAGTCAAACAAAATGGCAGTTCACCCCTACTGCTCTACAAACACAACAAAAATCCTAATACAAATTACCAAGAAGCTAAGCTTCACGAAGGAGTTGTCACCGGGGGGAAGGACAGACAGAAACTCCAGCCAAAGGCTTCTTCCCCCATGGGACAGTGGAGATGCCAGGTTTCTGTAGTCCCATCCTCCAATCACGAGCAGCCACCAATCTTCCTCTCTCCAATCCTGAGCGCCAGCACTAGTCACTCATCCTCCAATCCTGGGCAGCCACAAGGCCTTAGTGCAGCAATCCAGGTCACCTAAAAAAGAAACAGAACCTACACACATACAAAAGTACTGTCACCCCCCTACACAAACACTCAACGTACAAAATATTAAATACAAATAAAAAGCATACACAAATACGACAAGGGTCGTAACAGGTCCTACGGAAGGCGCCATCCCTAATTACTCGCCTACAAGTCAATAAAAGTTGCTAAATTATGTGATCATCTAATTACATGTTTATTTCTGTTAATCCTCTTAGAAATAAATTTGAAAAGAAATAAGAGAATGTGAATACAACAAACACAACCTCCTCTTTCTTCCAAGCTTGAGACTGTCACACTTTGGCAGAGGCACGTTTTTCTTTTCTTGTGTGTTGAAAAAACAGAATATCAACATCATCTTAAAATCGCATAATGTGAAACTGAGCAGAATCATCTGCAACATCGCTTGTGCATGATTCATTTTCACCTTTATTGTGGCGGGGTGGAGAACGCCTTCGCTTCATTGCAACTGTTGGGTTATCTGACGGTCATGCTGATTGTGGAGATTTCTTTAGGGTGGGCAAAGTCTCACCGCAGCACTGGCTCCTGCACTGTGAGAACAGGTAGGCCATAACAATATGTGCTTCCAAAGCTGTCTCCACACACCAGAATGGTCTCCAACGTGGTAGGAAGGAAAAGTCGCAGAATGGAAACGGTCTGTCTGCAGGCCTAAAATGGATACATTTCAAGGGGGTACGCAGCTGCCCTGCACAAATGTTCAGGTCATTGACTGCTCGCAGAACCCATACAGTGAAAATACTCCTTCACATTCTTTTCTACGGGCATGCTTTGGGCAACAAATTTTTTATATCTTTCCAAAATCCGTTTTTTTTATTGTTTAGTTTGTTGTAGCTGATTTCTATTCTTGTACTGTTAAGTACAAGAATATTATGAAGCAAATGAGATAGCCAATGTTGTAATATTAGGCTATATAAATAAAAATGAACTATAATGAACACTAATACAACATGTAAGGATAAGAAAGGGTGAAGTTAGTAAGACCCATGAGAGCATCTTTCTGACCTTCCCAAATCCCACAGACTGTGCAGGGGGCTGTAAGTGCCGTTCATGGGATAACTGTGTCCTCATTGACCGTATTCACCCGCAAGGCCAGTTGTGACTAAGGCTTGAACTTTGACCAGTTGAGGACTTGGATTTGGTAGTGATGTTTATGTAGCGTCCTTTTTAAATCACAAGTGATCATGAAGGAGAAATTAATTATTGTGCTAGCACCGGGTATCAACCGTCTGGTGTGAGCACCCTATGCGTTCAACAATGCGAGTTCTTGCAGAATGCAAGAACATGCAGAAACTGTAGCGCATGCTAAATCCTGATTTTAACTCGTCTGTTTGCACTTGCTATCTATCACTCCAACTGTTTACCTGTAAGTCCTACTTTAACAGCACTTCTTATCTATTTGCCAATTGGAGGGTAGCATCTAATATTGTAAACCACCAGGACAACATAAAAAGACTTGGGTCTGCTACAAAAACAACTTCATACTCTGTACTTCCTTTAGTTTATCTCACAGTGTTAAGCTAAGGGCTGTCCATTGTTTTGCTGCAGGGTCTTGGCCAGCATCAAAGCATAAAAAAAAAACAAGAGCTGGAATCTTACTTTTAATTTATCCCTCCCAAGAGTGTGAGTTATTCCCCTCAGCACTTTCTTTGTTAACTTTGGCCCAGTTTAAATGTACTTACTGGTCCCTGAAGCAGCTGTTTTCACACAGGCCAAAAATTAAACATGTCACCTCGTGTCTATACTACATTAGTCCTCATTTTTCTATTAGCTATGTCCCAATTTAGCAGCAGCATAATGTATAAACTGCTTCTGAATATGCAATGAATCACAGCAGTGCATGAAAAGTTTTTATTAGGACTCATAGAGACTACAAGTGTGTCATTTCTCCAGGCAGCATATCCAAAAATGGATCCATAAGGAAAGTAACGATGATAGCTGGGGGATTTTTGAGTTGACTGTTTTTGTGGTCATGTTTGCCATGTGTGTTGAGTACTGTGCAGGTCAAAAGTTCTGACGGATCACTCCTATGCTTCGTAGATTTCTCACAATGTTTTCGGGTCCCAAATTGCTCTGAAAATTTCTTTTGCCCCAGTTTGAAGGTAACAAATAAAATCTGACATGTTGAATAAGCTTCCAGTTCATTGAAAAGAAGTAACCTTTGCAAAATTCATGGGCTGCAATTGCATTGCTGTGTTTTAGGACTACTTTCAGGAAATCATAGATTTGACATGACCAACAATAAAATACATTACAAATCCACTTTTTTTTCAGTCTTTGTAGGAATATCTAATTATTGGTTAAATGCAAACCTATTGTTTTCCTGCTTCAAATCTTTGAACTTTTCAAGATATTCCAGGATTTTTGGCTCCATAGGAATACACGGGGAATCCTTGAAAACCTTTGATTCTTTCTGTGGTGCAGAAGCTTGCTGATTCAAAATCCGGCGCTAGCATTTTTCACAAAAATATATTTAGTGTTATTGTGGTGTTTTTTTCAGTTTATGGTCAACTTTGATTATTTCTTTATTCATTTTTTTTGCCAGTTTCTACCCTTTAGATTTCATTTTTATTCAGTAATATAGCATTTAACCCTGCATTTTCTTCTGGAAATGCAGCTCCTTCTAGTTTGATTTGATTCGGTGCTGTTATAGGGCGCACCAATCTGTAACCATTTTTTTTGCAGTTTTACCCATAACCTCTTGCAATTTCCTTTATATGTCTTTTTTTTTTCAATCCACAGATTGATCTACACTTTTCATGATCACATTGGCAGGAACCTTACCAAATCCACACACTTTTCACTCCTCAGTCAACTTTTCTGACATATTCAGGACAGATACTTCTACAGTAATGAAATAAAATCAGTATAGAGTCTTATTTTCTCATGGCTAGTTATAATTTATAGACCCGCTCTCTTCATCTTTTGTAAATGCATTCCCAGGGGTTTCAATTATGTTCAGCACTTTTTAGCCCAGATCAAAATCCTGTCATTTTATAGGACATAGTTTCTGCAGAGCAACAGTAGTTCATTAGAAATTTGGATCCAAGTTGTGGATAGCACTATTAGCATGAAGCAACCCTGCCCCCATGCCTATTTCTGTTGCTGAGAGCTCTCTGTCTACATGATCTCCTACTAGCTTCATTCTGTATTTCAAACCCTGCGCACTGTGCAAGGACCTCATCAGTGCTGTTCAATTGATTAGTGTGCGCTCATTGAGTACAGCTTGACTCTTAGAAATCATGAAATTAGACAATCAGAGCGCAGTCTGTGTGGCTGTCCTACGAGGACTTGCATATCACGTGAACACCCTGCAGCACTTCCGCATGGTCAGTGGGGAGCCAATATGTAAGTGTTATAAGCAACTAGACTGTATGGAAAGGGCATTGTACGACAGCAACAACGGGACGCCGTAAGTGTGTGCAACCCACGTTAGCCTTGAACTTCATGATTTACCTATGCAGAACAATGGTATGTTCCATTTTTACGATTCCCCTTAAGGTGATCCCATGAGTTTTAAGGGAACTGCAGGATACACCTGTGCTCCTCTCAAGATGCGGCCTTACCTCTTTACGACTCTCCACGGGCCTGCACAGCCCACAAACCCAAAGCCTCTGTACGGGTCAACCCCTTGCCCTCCCTGTGCATGTTCCCAAGAAATACAAAGGGGAGGAAGGCTGCTGGTAAAAGAATTAGGATGTCCAAGGTTGCACAAAAAAAAACTGTAAAAATTACTAGCATATCTATTAATATCCGATTTTTCTTTTGATGGTCTTGGGGCAGCCTTAGACAAAATGCTGCATGGATTATTTTGTTTCTTGTAGTTCTTGTAGTTCTACCATCAGTCTCTTTCATGGAATAGACGGCGTCATATAGTAAACGATAGCATTCGTCAAGCTGAACTCCCCTCACCGGCACACATTTTTGACACTTTGATGTGTGTGAAATAATAAACTTTACAATCATTTTAGAAAACGCTCCATGATGATTTACAATGAGATGTAATGGATCAACTTCAAAACACACACGCACGCGCGCACACACACACACACACACACACTTTCAAATGATTTTGCAGCCATTTCTTTAACAGTGAAAATCCAAGTTTACCCTCTGCCACTCTGCTAATGTTTTCACCTTTTTTTAAATAGCTTTTTGCTTTGTTGTTACACTGATGTACAGTTATTCAGAAATGATAATTAGATATGTGTAAGAAACCAGTGGCGGAGCTAGAATATTTCATATGGGGGGCCAGGAGGGAGGCAGAAGACTTTGAAAGGGTGGTAAATAAGAATAGCAGGGTGGAAGGCCATTACAAATGAACGGATCAAAAATACATATTTCAAGCTGTTTAATTTATTTAAAGACTTTTTAAAAAAAAAGCATTTGCTATGTATAAAGAAGCTTGTACTGATTATTTCTTAATCTTTGTCAATAATGATGAGCAATAATATTCATATCGACTCAAAAATTGGGTGGGGGAGTAGGGGGTCAAAGGTTTTGCTGGAGGGGCAGCTGCCCCCCTTGTCACCCATAGCTACACCCCTGTACATATCTTGATTTGCTTCTTTCCTAATGAAAAGTACAAAAATAACATTGATTCAAACACAGGAAATTAGTTAGCTTAATAAAATGTCATAATGACAAAAGAAAAAAAAAATTATAATGTTTTATGGTAAAATTTATAACCAGCAAACTCTTCTACTGTAAACCCCAGATGAGATTAAATATGCTTTTCTTTAGAGGTTAAGTAGGTGTGGCTGTAAAAATGTGCAAATAGTCTTACATCACTTTACATTTCTGAAAAGTAAATCAGAACTAAATGATCATTTTCCAAATAATTCTTCCAAATGAAGACAAAATATTGTGTTAATTGACATAAATGTAAAACTTTTTTCCCCCTCAGGACTGTCATGTACTGCAATGTAAATACAACCATTTTTAATAATGAGAGCTTAGAGGAAAATGCTGTAACTTATATTTCCTAATTCCATCCTATATTTATTTTCACATCTTCATGAATTGAAAATCATAACAGATTTATTTTAAACATGCCAAAAAAAAAAAAAAGACTCCCTGAACACAGCAAGTCACTCACAAAGCTGATGGTCTGTTCCTTTATAGAGCCACGCTAAACTGTTTCACCAAGAGACGCGCCGGTGATCGTGCTACTAAATCTGTTGGGAAATGAGTCCCTTGGTTTCTTAGTCCCACACATCCCAATTAATCAGGTTTTCTCCGCTCACAGTGAACTGGGTTTAGAAGAGTGTCAAAGAGACAAGCTTATTTATTCTTAACTAATGTTTTTATAGTCTCAATCAGCTGTCCATTCTCCTGTGGTGAGGAGTATTTACAACACGGGTTATTTAGTCTCTTCAGGAGGAGTGCATAAATCCTATTTATGAGAGAATAAATTATTCTTCTTGTCTACTTATTGACGCTTTCCAAAGTGCCTTTTATCAGCCACTCTGATAAAAATCATGTTTTTGGTGCTTTTTTGAACATGTTCTTATAGCATATTTCCTCATGATAGAGAGAGAATATTTATAAAGAAAATTACATTTGCATTTCCGAGTATCTTTTTATTGAAATTGTTGTTATTTAGGAGCTTGGAGTTGTTAGTATAAACTACGATTGGCCACTTCCTGCTTTGCTCCATTCTGATGCATCCACTTGTAGTCAAATAGATCCACAATGTCATAGTTTTCAGGCGAGAAAGACCCAGATGCTGAAACCCAGAATGATCACACAGGTGAGTGGCTTGGTAAGTGTTTTTTTTTAATGTCGATGGAGATGACAAGGTTTCTTTTAGCAGGTTGGCGATCCAAACTAGAGCGTGGCTCGTGGCGTGGCTGGAATAATACCGCGGCAGCTCGGCTCCAAGCTTCTCTGAGGCAGCAGGTAAGTGACAGATGACTTCTACACAGGTGACCTTCGTTTTGGTTAATCCTGAGACAAGGAGGTACAAGGTTAGTGCGAGGCAAGATTAAGCAAGGCATGAGCAGGCAGACCAGGCGTAGTCACCATTAGGGGTAACGAACTGGCGTGGAATGATGGAGCTGGGTCTCCTTAAGAGCAGCAGGTTTGATGAGGGTGAAATGGTAACAGCTGGTGGAGTCAGGAGTAGAGCAGAGGGGGCGGGGCTGACAGAGGCACCATGACACACAAACGTCTTTGTTTTCCTCGTCTGAGCTGGCATCTGGATCTAAACTGTATGGCTGGATAACTCCAATATTATTTACAATTTTGTTGCTAGGGGGTTGTGAAGAGCTAAACTAGAGGGAGAGGGTGTAAACACATGGTTGACGGGAAGTGGGGGCGGGCTTACTCCGCACCAACTGTCCTGCCCACAACTCAGAGGCAAATTTCTTACTTTCTTTCTTTTCTTGTCCTGTCCAACAGCTTAGCAAACAGAGAAAAGCTGTTGGACATATTTTACTGTTACAATAGCAGGTTGTGAATCGTCTGATTCACAAGGTGTATATTTGTATGATCCCCTTTTGTAATTTTGGCCAAACTTTATTTATCTTTATATTGATTATATTTGTAACCGTTTTTTGTTGGACCGGATGGAAAAGAAGAGGAAGGAAGAAGAGCCAACAAACCTACCCGTCACCAACAAGGGTGACGGGTAGGGCTTTGAGAGGACATCACCTGATTGCTGGCAGGAGCACCTCCCCATCACCAGCACCACCAAGGCTCCTACATATCTATGGTGCAATTAAAACCGAGAGGGGAGGGGCCCGAATCCATCCAGCAACCATAGGAGGGGGACCACTGTAGCTCCTCCCCCCAAGGTGCATCGTAGGCTGATCCCCCCATCACTCTAATGTATGAGGAATGAGGGTAGGTCAGGGACAGATGCTAGACTCACCCCCCGATTTGTGAAACAACGTTCCTACAGCCCCCCCATTGTTGGGCCCACGTCTTCCAAGCCCAGGGGCCCCATAGCTCAAAGAGCAAACCCCCCAGGCCCCTAGTCCCTTACCCCACAAAAAGAGAGAGGGGCCCTTGCCCCCTGCCCCCAAGTGCGAGAGCTCTGGTCAGACACCGATGGGGGGGGACCAAGGCAGCTTGACCCGTCAGGGCAGCCACTGATTGCCAACTCAGAGGCAAATTGTGAATGAACTCCTGGCGCTCTGTAGACCCTATGTCCTAGAAAATTACACAGATTTTTGGATTTGGGCTAAAAACTGTATAATTACAATTAAAAGACCACTAGAAATTATTTTAGAATAGATCAAAAGATCAATGCATCTGTCAGAACTAATAAACAGACTTCCAACAGGTTCTTTCTTGGAAGAGGAACTAGACAGGGATGCCCACTCTCCCCCTCTCTTTTTGCAATATTTATCGAGCCTCTAGCTGCAGCAATAAGACAGAATGAGAGTATTAAAGGAATTAAAACCAAACACAGCCATCATAAAATTAGTCTATATGCAGACGACATATTACTGTTTTTAAGTAATTCACGTTCTGTAGATGAAACAGCAATGATAATTAATGAATTCTCCTCCATATCAGACTACTCCATTAATTGGAACAAATCTGTTTTATTACCATTGAACAGTAATGTGGAGCAAGGACTCACAATACCGGTTAAATCAGGCAATATCAAATATCTAGGTATTTATTTTTCCCCCAAACTATCAGAACTGGTGCAGTTAAACCACACCCCGTTACTGAAAAGCATACAGGACGATCTAGCACGCTGGGTTAACCTGCCTCTGTCCCTCATGGGCAAAGTAGCCACAGTTAAAATGAAAATCTTACCCAAAGTTAATTATCTCTTCTCGATGATTCCCATACAACCGCCACTAAAATGGTTCAAAACATTAGACTCATCCATATCAAAATTTTTATGGAACAATAAACCTGCAAGAATTAGTCTAAAAACTTTAAAATCTGCAAAAAGCTGTGGAGGCTTAGAATTACCTAACTTCCACAAGTACTTTCTTGCAAATAGATTACGATACATCTTAAAATGGTTAAAAGATAATCCAGAAACCAACTCATGGTTAGACTTGGAACAGGCGTTATGTGGGAAGATCGGCCTGTCAGATCTACCGTTTATTAGCCAAACAGTTAAAAAACAGGATTGCTTCAAAAGTATTAATATAAACGCCACTTTAACAGCCTGGTGGGAATTTCTAAAAATATCTAACTCGTCAATCCAACCGTGCAGAATGACACCCATCTGGAACAACCCAGACATCCTCATAAACAAAAAGATGATACACTTCCCAGCTTGGCAAGCAGGGGGCGTGACGTTACTAGAGCACTTAATTATTGACAGAAGATTCATAACTCCCCAGGAACTACAAGATAAGCATGGAATAAATAACTTCTTGGAATATCAGCAACTTAAGTCTATTATTACTAAAAAGTTTAAATACAGAGACAACGATTTAAAGCTACCAGAGGTAGTTACCTCTCTGATGAACTTTTCAATGAACAAAACTCTCTCAAAAATATACAAACTTTTATGTAAATTAGATAATAATATTTCACTTCCAATAAGAAAATGGGATGCAGATATGAGCATCAGCACAGATGAAAACTTCTGGTCGGAACTTTGTCTAAACACCTTTAAACTGACTAAAAGTCCAAATTTGCAGCTAATCCATTTCAAAACTCTTCACAGGATTTACTACACTGGACAGAGGATGTTCAAGATGGGTCTCAGTAACTCAGACATTTGTGAACACTGTGATAGTAATCTACCTGACTGTTACATGCATGCACTATGGCTCTGCACACCTGTCCAGGCTCTCTGGCAGCAGGTATGTGCCGATCTATCAGCCTGGCTTAAGGTTCCAATCACGGCTTCACCATCACTTTGCGTGCTTGGTGACATGAGTGCCATCGAGGTAGAAGGAGAATTATTAATATCATTTTCATAACTCTTTGTATTGCTAAAAAACCATCTTAATAAACTGGAAAAACAAGAAAAATATAAATATAAGTCAATACAGAAATCTGCTTTTTGATCATATCAGCTTGGAAAAAATGTCAGCCCAAAATTCAAATAACTTGGAAAGAATTCAGTCACTCTGGTCTCCCATAGCTAACTCCATGACTTAGGGGGTGGGGGGGGGGGGGGCTGGTTGTTGCTGCTCCTTGCCTTTCTGCCGTGGTGCGGGGTGGGGGTCGGGGCCTCTGCTGTCCGGTGGGGCTGGTGGGGGGCCCATTCGTTGGGGGGGTCGGTTCCGGTGCCTGGGCGGGGCGCGCTGGGCGCTGCGTGGTCTCCTGGGCTTGGTGGTGGGGGGTGCGTGGTGGGGGGGTTGAGCGGTGGTCTGGCTTGGCTTGGGGGGGTGGTCTCTTTGTCCGTGCTGGGGGGGGTTGGCGGGGGGTCCTGCTCGGGGGGGTGGGTCCAGCGGCACTGGATGGGCTGCCCGTCTACACCTGGGGCTGGGATCAACCCTTCCCTGGCTCCGGGGCGGGGCAGGGCAACCCTCTTGGGGCCCCCGGTCGCTCTGGGCGTCACCCGCTCCGGCTGCGGGGTCTTGGGGGGGTGGGGGGGGGGGTCTGTCGGCCCTGTCCTTGGTGGGGGGGGGGCTTTCCGGGGGGGGGGGGGGGCACCATGGGTACGGGGCCTTGGGGGTTTGACGGGTCGGGGTCTCCGCTGGTGGCAATCGGCGGTTGCCCCGGCCGGTTGGCTGCCTTGGTCCCGTCGAGGCCTGACCAGAGCTTCCTCGGGGCCGGCGCCTGGGGGTGGGGGCCTGGGCTTGCTCCGGGGGGGGGCGGCGCTTTCTGGCTCCTCTCTCTCTGTGTGGGGTGGGTCGTGCTGGGCCTGGGGCGTCGGTGCCTCGGGGGATGGGGCCCCGAGGCTGGGGGACCTGGGCCTTATGCTGGGGGGGGCTGGGGGACGGATGTTTGACCACTGGGAGACAGTCTGCCAGCTGTCCCCAACTCACCCCCTTCCTCATATAATCTCATATTAGGGTGAGGGGGTGGGGGGTTTAGCCTGCGATGCGCTTTGGGGGGGGGGCTACTTGGCAGTGGTCTCCCTCCCATGGTTGCCGTATGGAATGGGCCCCCCCTCTCTCGGTTTTATTTGCACCTTAGACATGTAGGGCCCTTGGTAGGGGGGGTGCTTGGACATCACTGCCAGCAAGCAGCAGATGTCCTCCTAGCACCCTACCCGCCAATTTTAACCGCACCTTAGACATTTAGGGACCCTTGGTGGGGAGGGTGAGGGGACATTACTGTGAGTAATCAGGGAATGTCCTCTCCGTGCCCTACCCACCAATTTTAACTACACCCCCCTAGTACACACACCTTTTTACTTCTCATAATATACATTCAAACACAAACACACACACATGCACACATACACCCTTACGAACACAAGCACACACATTATACAAGGAAGGTGGGTCCAAGGTCCGTCTGTCCCCTACCCCATCCCTGGTGGGGGGTACTGGGCCCTTGGCAGCGGCGGCCGTGTCCCCTGGGTGCCGGTTTCCTGGGCCCGGCGGGGCTCTCTCCGCGCGGGGAGGGAGTTCACATTACACCTGAGCCGGGGGTGTCCGTGTCCTTGTGGTGTGGGTTCGGGTTTTTGCCCCTGGGCGTTGGCCCCCCGCCCACATTCCAACTGTGGCCGAGCCTGGTCGGGCCATGTTAACAACACTCCTTGTGGGCCCCTCTTCTCTCCGGGGTGCCCCCCTCCTGGGCGGGGCCGGCTGTCCCCTGCCTTGCTCCTTCCTGGACCAACCGTAGGCCGGGTGGGTGGCTGCCTGGAGTGCAGAGCGGGTCTCCCTTGGGGGGTCCTGGCTCGTACCTGGGGTTGGGGCGGGGGGATGCCCGGAACTCCTGGGTGGTGACGAGGTGCTCGTCTGGGGCTGTGGGCGCTCTTCTCGGGTGGGGGCCTGCGTTGGGCCCTCCTGGTGCGGCGGGGGGGCTGTTCCCCTGGTTGGGCTGGGGCGGCGCTCTCTTCCCCCCATGCCTCCCTGCTCTCTGGCTCTGGGGGCCTCGTGGTGATCCTGCTGGCCCTGGCCGGGGTGGCGGATGCGGTCGCCCGGGGGGTGGTTGTTCTCTGCCTGCTGCCGGGTGGCGTTGGGAGTTCCGGCTGCCGCTGCTGCTGCGGCGGGGGTCTTGGTGTGGGGATGGCGGGTCGCCCCTCCCTCCTTCTTTTCACATTCCACCATTCATTTAGAAGAACATAAACACTCACCTGAACACAGGTGTTAGCTCACCTTTGTACTAATAATTTGCAGGATTGAATGAATGAAATGTTTCACACTGGTTGGTTTAGGGGCATAGGTATGCGTGTGTGAACAATATCTGTATTGTGTGCATGTTTTGTGTACATGTTGACATGTGGACATCTTTGCAGTTAGCAGGTGTGTTTATAACATCTGGATGTGTGTGTGGACAGGCCCCGCCCTTTGAGATGTGTATTGCACTTGAACCTTACCGTAATGATGGACATCCAGTAGGGTTGTTGCTTTAGGCTGCTTCATGGTTCTACCCCCCCCCCCCCCTCCTATTGTCACCCTCCTCTCCCCCCTCCTCTCTAACATCCCTCTCTCTTCTTCCCTCCTTTCCTTTTCCGTCCGGTCCAGCACCAAAGATTTTCTAACATGATGGAATTTAATAAAGTTTGGCCTCAACTACAAAAGGGGTTTATTCAGACATTCCTCTGGTTTGTCTGAAGATTAATAACCCCTGTTGTTAAAGCAAAATATGTCCAACACAAGAGGCCTTCAGCTCTCATCTGTTTGCCCAGCTGTCGGACAGGACAAGTTTAAAAAAAAAAAAAAAAAAAAAATAGAATAGATCAAAAGACAAAGTGGGACTTTGTTTTGTTTTGTTTTGTTACTTCACTGAATCATGTCATCCGTCATGGAAGGCTGTCAACCAGTATATCGTGGCGTTTAAAAGGTTTTCATTCCGGATGACAGGGCGGGTTTTCTGCCACTTTTACACGCCAACAATGCCAGCTGCAAATCATGTGCGGCATGACTAAGTTAACACTAGATACCATTCCAAACAAAAAAAAAAAAAAAAAAAAAAGAAGAAAAAACGCACGCAAGCCCACAAATCTCAGCGTGGAGAGGAAATCGTTCTCACCTAAATCCCAGCGAGACTAAAAAGGCTTCGGGGATTACAGCGAGCGCTCACTTAGCTTTAATCAAAGTGCAAAGCTGTGCAGGCGGCTGTTGTCCTTGTCAGGCGTTTAAGAAAGGAAGCCAGGTTGGAGCAGAGCCGCAGCACTTAGTTAATCAGACTGGAGAGTAATTACATGTTGTACTCGCAATATCAACATTTATCTTGTTCTGCGCTCTGTTTGTCGTCCCCCCCATGCACCTCGTGCATTTGAAACCAGGGCAGCCAAGAATACTCTCTGCGCTGCTGCATCAATTTAGCCTGCCTGTGCTTTGGGGGCGCATTTGTTTAAAGTGTTTCTGAGGTTTCCTTGTAATCTTGGAGCTCTGCACGCCTGTGATCTCCACAGAGGGGTGTGTTTCTGCATCAAACGCTGCAACGCGGCGTATTTATGCATGATCCCTGCGCTTCTTTTTTTCCCCCTTCTCCTCTTCATGTCTTGCTCGGCTTCTTCCTACCTCGACATCATTACTATCTGCTCTCATCCCTCCACACCTCTTGTTGTTCCCTTTGGGATGTGACTCGTGCTCTTTGAGTGCGGGGCAAAGGTAACACGGGGAAGAGAAGGCAGCGCTTTTTCTTTTGGTTTTCCTGGGAGTGGGAAGAAGACAAAAGAAAGCCCCGAGGCTGTCTGTCAGGCAGGGAAACCAGAGGGGGGGACAAAAAAGAGGTAAATATGGATTACCGTAGAGCAGCAGCAGGTGCAGGAATATACCATTTTTTTTAAATAGATATGAAAATTAGAGGGATTTTAAAGTTACACTGAATGAAAGACGTAGAATTTGTAGTTACTAATGAGAAAGGCAGCTAAAAATGGATCCTCCAACCATGTTGAGCCAGTTGAGGTAAAATCAGGAGTGAATTCTGATGCAAACTTAAGAAATCTGACATCTTACTTGGTTCAGCTACACTTTAAAAAATGCAATTTGTAATGCTAATAAATCGTAATTGTACCTTCCATTGATGGTAATAAACCCTAATCATACCATAAACTATATTAAAAGTTGTTTTCTGATTAGCGATAACTTCTCTTTTTTATTTTAATTTCTTTAGGGAAAAAGGGGGAAAAACAAACAAAAGCAAATGTAGGACTAGTTTTCCCAGGCATTCACAGACAGCAACAAATCAAACGAAATTTAAAAGTTGCTCAGTTTTTGTTTTGAAACTATACAAATGCATCAGCCAGGCGGAAAAATCTCTCCTCAATTTTTTAATTGAAGAAAAACCTTTTCTGATTAAAAATACACTTTTTTGCATGACCTTTTTTTAGCTTTTGGCTAAATTTAAGTTAATCATTTATTTTCTTATATGAGTTTAGTTTATTTTTCCTCCCTTTCTTAGCAGGGTTACCTTGATTCCCAGACAAAAAAGGTTGCATCTCAGCAACAACAGTTTGTTATACAGGGCCACTAATTCGTGGTTATAAATATTTAAGTCGTTTAAACCAAATACTCATTCACTTTGAAATATTGAATAGTAAAAATGAAATAAGTTTTTGTGGCAACAAAATAGATCAAATGTACATACAAAGAACACATTTTTGGAAATTAAATAGGTCAAAAGTTTGAAAAAAAATATCAACTTGAAGCTACAAAACACTTAAATTGTATTGATAAAAACTAATTTGTGACAAAATAAAATTACAAATAAGGGTGGTACTACTATTCCTAGACAGCTGGGTATAAACAAATCGAGCATACTGCCAGATTTTGGGGCGGCTGTGGTGCAGAAGTAAAGCGTTATAGGTCGTTATAGGTGGTTATAGGTCGGCACCAGTGTTCGGCAGCAGAGTGTGAACCTGCCATCAGTGTGTAAACGTGTGTGGGTAAATAGGACTGTGACTGTGAAGCACCTTGGGCCTTCTAGGAAGGCAGTAAAGTGCGATGGATGTACACACACCTTTTCAGAATGCATTTGCTGATTATTCCAAGCCTAAAACAAAACTTAGTCATATTGTCTCCATCCATCATGTAGCTTTACCTTATATATAATGATTTATATCAATATGATGAATATTTGTTCACTCATTTAGATAATCTTGTAGCTACAAAACAGTACTTTTTTAAATGCTTTGACCATTTCATGGCTGCAATTTATTTATTGTTTTTGTAGCGTCTGATCAGACAAGCACCATACAGCTTTATAAAAGTAAATTTTAAACCCCTCCAAAAATTATGATTTAGTATGAAAAATAGGTAAGAAAGATATCAGAAATGGAAAAATTAATTAGGTTTTGTGGATTTGTGAATCTTAACAATTAAAGATCATCTTAAAAACATATTTTTCCAATATTTCAAAGCATAATCTAAAGAGTAAAGATAAGGCTTGTAATATTTTTGTTTTATTTAGGATAGTTTGTACATGGAAACATGCTTCTCACAAAAAAAAATTGTCTTATTTTTATTATTTATTTAAGCATTTTAGTTATAAGTTCTTTGTAAGCCAGGCAGTAGCAGTGTCTCAACTTCCTCTGGACTCGTGATTCTGGAAGCAAAACTTCCTTAAGGCGTTTGTCTCATTAGTGAAGTAAACCTAAGACGATGTTACTGAAGACCAGACCCACCTCAAAGGGAGGTGTGGTGAATATCCAGGCTTAAAATGATCAAGCTACACCGGACAAGGGGATCACTTTTAATGACTTCTACTCTGTTCCCACTAACCACACGGCTCACATGAGACTCGCTCCCATTCCAGACTGACATAGACTCAAGTTCAGCCTGCTGGGATTAAGAAGAAGAAGAAGCACTTGGAGTGCTACAACTTTCTCTTACAAAGCATACAGGATTTTTAAACTGTAACCTAAAAAAATACAATTAAACTTTGAAACATATGGAAGTTGAATCTAGCAAAAAGGAAAATTAAGTACTTTTAGGGTTATCAATTTATGGTTTTAAGACAAAATAGCAAGATGCAAAGATAGTTTAATGAGATTAATTTATGCCTATTGTCACAACTGCATTTATGAGTAGACACAGCTGTATAGATATACCTGATGGCCCTCATGAAATTTTAAAGACATGTTATAATAAGAAATTGTATTTTTGGTGTATTAACATGTTCTTGTAGCAATTTTCTGATGACAGAGGCATATGTATAAGAAAAGTAAGCTTAAATTTGCATTTCTGAGTATTTCTTTGTTCCAATTGTTGTCAACCAAGTGCAGAGGAATAAAATGCAGTTTGAAAAAACTTGTAGGCGTGTTGTAAAAGCTACTACGGTAGGCAACAGTCTCCCTCCTCCACTCTGACCGGAAGCGTCACCTTGCAGAAATATAGATCCATGTACGTCTTTGTTTTCCTCGTCCGAGCTGGCATCTGGCTCAAAATGGTACGGCTGGATAATACTGCTCATCTTTTTTTTTTGCATTGGTGTTAGAAGGGGCTGTAAAGTAGTGGGACAACACATAAAACAGATGGCTGATGGGAAATAGGGGTGGGCTTACTCCAGATAGTCCTGCCCACAATTCAGGCAAATTTCTAAAGAACTACTGCCGCTCTGCAGAAACTATGTCCTAGAAAATGATACAGGTTTTTTGATTTGGGCTAAAAATAGAATAATAAAATTTAAAAGACCACTGGGATTACTTGGAAAACAGTTTGAAAAATAGTAGTACTTTAAATGAACTAAAATCAAAGTAGTTTTAGAGGAAAGCACCTTTACGCAAAATTCCTTGGAGCAGCACTGAGTTATATGAACAAAACCAAAAAATATTTACTGCATTCTGCAGAGAAGGTGTCAGCAAAAGACAGGACATCAAAGCATCTCACTAAAGTGTACTTTATACATTCGGGCTGACTTTGTAACGAGTTTTGAGGGACAACAAACAGCATCCCTCTCCACCTAATGTCATAATAAGCTCCTTCTTATCTCTGGGGGTCTCTTGGGCAGCTGATGATAGACACGTCCCAGCTTGTTTCATGTCGGGTAATATCAAACAATTTGTACCACCTCCTTCTTCTCATCCTCTGTTTTCCAGGAAGTTCTTTGATGCTGTGTCAAATGTCTCCATCTTCAAAGTATTCAGAGACAGACTGCTGGACAAAATTAGTGGTTTCTTCGGGCTTTGCAGCTCTGCAAACCGAGGAAAACGGGCAGAGTGATGGACGAACGCTATAGGATCCAATTTAGTATGTTTTATCAGGGTTAGAGCTGCTGTTTTCTGACCGCACCTTGTTCCTTCTAACAGCATAAAAAAGTTTATCATCTGCTTTCAGACCCCTAAAACCCACTTTTAGCCTAAGTCCTGAAGACTATGATCAAAGTCAGATCCTCCAAATTATTATAAATATTGTAATGTCTTTTGTAGTTCTGTCTTTAAATGCATTAAAAAAATGTCCTTAATTTGATTTCCAGTCACTTAAAAAGCTCATATTGTAAAAGAAACTTAATTATTAAAAATTTAGTTAAATTAAATCGTTTTTTCAAATTCCTTTTTTGTTTTGGGGTGTTTTGTTTAAATTGGTGCTAGAGTAAAAACGTTTGTCTTTTTATCTTTGTCAGAAAATGGCTGTAAAAGCTTAGAACTTTTTAAAGTTTGGAAGCTATTTTTTTAGTTATTTATTTTAATTTTGAACTGATATGATAAAAAATAAACATCATAAACAGAAATATTATGTTGAATGACAAAAAGCGAAGTTCGAAAAGGACTTTCGATGACGGGAAACAGCCTTTTTCTCAACTCAGTTTAAGCTTAAATTGATACAAAGCCTCAAACAAACAGAAATTTTCTTGTATTTGTATTTCAACTTTTCATTTGAATACGTTTTTCTTCTTGTAAAACTATTATTTTCCTTTTACTTTTTATAAATAATATTTCCCCCCATAAAATAGTCAAATTACCCTCTTTCGTAAAAAAAATAAAGGAAAATATTAATCTCTTTCAGAGTACAGGAAGTGCAATATCCATTTATTCAAATCAATTACTCATCTAGATTATGTTCATATGATTATAGAAGTGCAAAATAGATTATATACTATATTTACTATTCACGGTGCAATATTACATCACTCTCTATGGCGGTGGCAGATCTAGAACACTTTAGGCAAAAAGCGTGCATGTAGCTCCTCCCCCACGTGCACACTGCTCCCTGTCTGCTTTATCCCTCCTTCTAACCCACAGTGTATTGATGGACAGATATCTTCCGCTCATCGTAGTGTCTGAATTTCACGTTTGGATGTAATATTTGCCTTTCTGCAGATTACGATTCTGCAGATTTCTCAGATTGCGAGATTTTATCACGTAAATTTAGGAGATAAAAACTCGTAAATTTGCGAGATTTTAAGTCGTAAATTTATGAGAAAAAAACTCGTAAATATACGAGATTAAAGTGGAAGTGAGCATGCAGAGCAGCAGGTGAACGCCGCGCAGCAGCAGAGCAGACAAACTAAACTCAATGGAACAGGTGAGCTGAATGTTTATTGATAACGTTCCAAATGTCTGGAAGCTCATTTGTTTGATTTACAATTTATTAAAGTTTTATTTATTGATGGTTGGTTTGCAGGATCTCTGCAGCCCGATGAAGACATTGGTGTCCCTGCAGCTGTTCGCTTGAATACTTTCTTCCTCCATTAAAGACAAGATCTCTACGTTTGTGTGATGCTTCTGTCCGAGGAAGAGCACCTTTTGGCATTTTCAACGTTCTAATGCTAACATAATGGACTATTTTCATTCCTCTTTATTGTTTTATGTTGAAACGGGATGTTTCATCTGGGGGGGGGGGGGGGGGGGCGTATGGAACACTGTTTACTTCTGCATTGGTGTTCGGATGACAGGTTCATGACATAATGAGACAAATTAACTTCAGGGTGTGTGAATGAAAAGGAAAATAAAGGCTGCAGTGGTCCTCTACACCCAAACGTGTCTCTGAGCTCCTTATTTTACAGATGAAACTCCGCTTTACTGACACCGAACCCCGGAAAGCCGCTCCACTGAAAATAATCTGATTTTGAGTCGCCAAAAGGTTCAGATTCTCTTTGTTTTTAAAACCTATAATCCTGAAATAAAGCTTCACAAAAGGCTCCACATATTTCATCTTCAAGCTAGGCTCCGATAAACGGACAACTTCAGTGTTCTCTCCTTGTTAATCTATGACTTTTTTCTCATAAATTTATGAGATTTTGAGCCGTAAATTTACGAATTTCTATCTCAAAAATGTAAATTAAAAAAAATCTCGTAATTTTACTTTTTTTTTTTTGGTGGCCCTAAAACTCCGTCGTATGGCAGAAACATTTCACAGCTTAAAATAATAACCCATTCAAATGAGCAACTAGGCACTTGTATCCCCTCACTTTCTCCCCCTCCCTCTTTATTTCTTTTTCTTCTACCCCCCCCCCCCCCCACACACACACACACTTTCTCCCTCCCCTATAATAAGAAGAATATGTATAGATATATATATACACACACACAGACACACTTAAAACACACAATGTACAGAAATAAAAATAGAAAAACAGAAACCAAATGTACACCCGACTATCTGAAGATTCATAACCCCTTTTTGTAATAATAAAACCTGTCCAACACAAAAGGCCTTCAGCATTCATCTGTTTGGACAGTTGTTGGACAGAACAAGTTGAAAAGGAAAGAAAAAAAAACAGACAGGTTTTTGGACCTAAAAATGGCATAATCATGAATAAAAGACCACTGGTAACAGCTGTAAAATAGTTAAAATGATCAGATTGGGATTTTATAATTGTCATGACTCGCTATGCTGGACAGACCCAGACGCTGGAACCCGGAAGGAACACAAGAGATTGAGATTGTGAGTAAAAAGTTTAACTCCTGAATGGGATTCGTAGGTAAGTAGCTGAAGGATCACAGCGTCGATGGTGGTTAGGTAGCGAGGCTAAGGCCTGACGCCTAGGCGTGGTTGAAGTCATGGCATAGCCGGAAGCGTGGCTTGGCTGGAGCAAGACGTGGATCAGACTGCTCTTGGTAAATTGAGACTCAGGAGAACACTCGTGGTCTATGGTCCTGTAAAAGAGGCAGAGAGCCAAGAGGAGTAAAAAGCATGTGTTCAGGAACATATAGCAAACATACCCTAGACCACACAAGTAAAGCACCATAAGGGGCAACGAACTGGCGATGAATGCTGGACCAGGATCTTCTTAAGAAGGGCAGGTGGTGATGAGGTGAGTGTTCCCAGCTGGTCTCAATCAGTGGGCAGAGCAGAGAGGGGAGGGGGAGGAGAGCCTGCCAGAGGCACCATGACAACATACGCCAACTTAACCTTAATTTTCATTTTTATGCCGATGATACTCAACTTTACTTATCTTTTAATCCTGGTGATTAAATCCTGGTCTCTGTCTAACAATGTTTCTTCAAGCTGCAGAAATCTAGGGGTGGTACTTGATACCGATTTTAATCTGGAGACACATGTTAAATCAGTAGTCAAATCTTGTTTCTGGCAACTACATAGGTTATACAGGATAACCCCCCTCCTATCAAAAAAATGTCTTGAGATGGTGATTCATGCTTTTATTTTTTCCCGTTTGGACTATTGTAACGCACTCTACACATGCCTTTCACAGCAGAGTGTGTATCAACTCCAGTTAGTCCAAAATGCTGCCGCCAGACTCATAACTGGAACCAGAATGAGAGACCACATCACTCCAGTTTTAGCGTCTTTGCACTGGCTCCCAGTCCGTTTTGGAATAGATTTTAAGATTTTAATGATTGCTTTTAAAGCACTCTGTGGTCTGGCCCCTAAATATATAGCCGATCTCCTCATTCCTTACGTACCTGGACGCAATCTTAGATCTTCGGCAAAAGGCCTTTTAACAATCCCACAATCTAGATTGAAGACCAGGGGAGACAGGGCCTTTGCTGTAAGAGCCCCTATACTCTGGAACAGTCTCCCTGAAGAGATCAGGCTCGCTGGGTCCCTACCAGTATTTAAATCTCTGTTAAAAACTTACCTCTACAGGTGTGCTTTTAATGATTTTACTGGGTCTTAAATCTAAAGATTTGATTTCATTGATTTCATTGTTTTTTCTTGATTTTATTGATTTTACTGATTTATTGATTTTATTGATTCTAACCACTATCACCATTTCATATGTGTGCTGGGTTTTATTTCTCCATACTGGAAATTGTTTTTAATACTGACTTTGTCTCATATTAACTGTACAGCACTTTGTAATCTGGATTTCGAAAAGTGCTATATAAATAAAGTTTATTATTATTATTATAATAATACTGTAGCTTTTGTATGAATCCCTCAGCAGCTCAAAGTGACATCAGACTTCGTTTTCACTGTCACCACCAGGTTTAGGATTTCTTATGATGGATGAAGGACATTTTTATTTAACAGGAAATAAACTGTGTGCAAATGGAGGAAAAGAAAAAAAAAGACAGTCTTCCAGTGTAATTTCTCTGTCATTCATTCTAATAATTAATTTATTTTGGCAGTTTGAATGACTTCCTAATGTAAAAGCAAAGCAAGATACGGCAAATCATCAGTTGATCAACAAAAAAAATGGTCTGAATGAAGGAGTCCAGGTCTGCTCTGAGACACAAAGTTTCCCCAACAACAGAATAGCTTCCTAAACTTTCTTTGAACCCATTTAACTTGTCTCTCTGTTGACCCGTTCACTGAACAGAGAGGTAAATGAAATAAAAGCTCTTGTCATTTAGCAAAACAATGCTAGAATAATGGAAAACATTTGCATTTATTAAACTTGTTTTAGGTTTTCTACCCCATCACTTCCTCCAAACTTTTCTGATTTTGTACTTTGGTTAGAGCGGTGCTGTAGATGCCATATCCCACTGTGCGGACAGAGAGCCAGCAGGAGAACACCCAAATCAGTCTATGACCTGGTTGAGAATGTTTCCTGCTACTTTCCTCTTCCTTCACTTTTCTCCCTCCTGAGACTCCCACTTTGGAGTATTAAAGGAGCTCCGATGTGAATCATGAAATGCATTAAGCTCCCTCTCTGTTGGTTTGAAAACAACACGACTCTCCTTGGAGAGCCGCTCAGATGTTCTAATGGAGATTCTGTGTTTTTAGGTGCCTGTCCAGCCTTCTGCTGCCTCAACATTTAGTGTCATGTAGTCCCCGGTGGGGTTATCTCTGTACCATCCGCCCCCGCGCTTCGCCTCAGCTCCGCTAGCTGCAAGGCCACATGGGAGAACGGGTGGGATGATCCGCTCCCGCATAGCTGCTAGCAAACTCATCACAAAACCAAGGAACCTTTCAAAGTTAAACAAATCACCCTGGGGCCTTTGTGTCCCTCCACATTTGGCTCCAACCCTGAGAATGCAGGAAAGTTTAAGAAGGGCATAAACAGCTGAGCGAAACCTAAATGAAAGAACGACACTGAGCAGATTCTGTTCATCTCAAACAGTCTTTTCTTACAGTGTAGAAAAAAGCTACTTTTTAGTCAATACCAGACATTCATTTATTGTTTTAGTAGCTTATTTCAAGCAATAAAGCAAAAAAACAAAAAAATGTTGGTAGCTTCATAAACATATGGCATTAACTAGGTGTCCTTGCGTTTCAAAGAGGAAGTACCAAGAAGGTTCCAAGAAGCCAAAATCCTACAATAGAGAAGTAAACAGCTATTTCTCATTCATTCTATTTGACAGAATAATCTTTCTTGCCCTGCTACCTTTTTTTAACGTTCTTGATCATCCTAATATTTTTTCTGTAGTGAAAGTTATTCAAGTTATTAACTGACCAATCAGAGTCCTCAATAAAAGTTTATGGTCTCACGTTGAACATTTGAAATGTTTAACAGATTTGGTATAGCCTGCTTTCAAGTGGTAGGGGTGTAGCCTTCCAACAAACTAACTTATAATTGATGGGAGTGGTTTCCATTGATACAATGATTCAGCACGACTCAGTAAATTCAGGAAACAGTAAACATAAATGTTTACTGACCATTTCTGGTCTAAATATGCCACAAAGTATCACAAAGTAATGGGGACAAAATTGACAACATTTCGTTGAATCCGGAAACAAGAGATTTTCAATGGGTCTCACTTGGTCCAGCTCTCATTTAGTCAATGGTATTGGGTTATTAAATGGAAAATAGCTTACTACTGAATGAATACTTGTTACATTAAATGAAAAGTAAAAAAAATAAAAGATGCCATCTTCTTGACACTAAAGTTGCTTCTCATCATTCATAGACATATTTGCACATATGCATTCAGAATACATTCACATGACACATAAAACCTATTAAATATAATGCTTGTCAAATAAAATGAATTGAGAAGAATTAAAGTTTAGTAGCTTGAATTCAAACCTTTTTTTGCATTATGTCTTACATGGCAGACAGAAGGAAAATGCAGCATTTAAAGTGTGTTGGGAACAGTCAAAAGCATTGACTACATATGACAACTTGACAGAGTGAATGTGATGTCCCTCATAGATAGTGCCTACCTTCCACCTCCAGCGAAATGATGTCAATTTGGTCCGCAACGATATGGAAGTTGCCATTTTGGAACTAGCAGTTATCAGCAGGCAGTGATTCGATTCAAATCGAGTAAACTTTCTTATAGCAACTGCTCTGGCCAATCAGGAGTGAGCTTGTTGGAAGTGCACACCCCTACTTGATACCGAGCTATATGAAATCTGTCAAACATTCCTTACTTTTATTGAGGCATCCGATTGGTCTGTTTATAACTTGAATAACTTGCAAGAAAAAATATCATGAAAAAAAGATAGGATTGGCAAGAACATTTAAAAAAAGAAAAGGTTATTCTGATTATTAGAATGACTGAGTAATAGTTGTTTATTTCTCAATAGAGGTCTAATGGATTTTGGCTTCTTAGCACCAGTGGGTACCAAGGGGTAGGGGTCACTCAGTCCAGTTTTCATACACAGAAAGTGGTTTAAGCCTTGCCGAACTTGTGCACCTTAAATAAAGAATTGCAAGTTCCTTCTAGTACTGCCATAACACAATGGGGTGGGGGTGGGGACGCAATGGCTCATCAACCTTAGCTACAATTTACAAGCAGGCGCAGCCAGCCTTGTACGGCACATATTCAATGGCCAGAAATTACAAAATCATTTCAAATTTTACATGGAAACTCAAAAAGCTGCAACAAAAGCTTTGCATTTGCGCGATAATGAATCACATGCCACAGCGAATCAATAAAATTGCTGGATCCGCGCTTCCTAGAAGGGATCATTACTCTGAATGAGGGCACTTGTGTGTAACAGCAGCATAGTTAATGGCTCCATGAGTGCTCAGATCACAGTGATTTCAGACAGAAATGACTCAAGGTGTAATCTTTGAGCCCTTTAAAAACTGTGATTTGTGTTTTTGGGTTTTTTTTTGGCGCATCATTGGGATACCGAAACCTAACCCTGCCACTCGAGGGCGAAGGCAGGGTACACCTTGGACATGTCAACAGTCTGTTGCAGGGCCACAATCACACACCTGTGCACACAGCCCTGCTGCTGCTGTGAGCCGGGAGCACTAACCTCTGTGCCACAGTGCAGCCATAAAGTTTTTCATTTCAGTAAAAATGAAACAACAAAAATCATCTCTAAAAGTACGCTATCAAGAGTCAGAGTTTGACGTCCAAACTGGAAAACGGACCAGAACCGTTTAAACTTCCAGGTTTTTTAGCAAGACAGTCCTCTAAGGACAGGAAATGGTTGTGTCATGGCCGTGAACTGAACAAACTACAGTATAGCATTTAGCTGAGCTGCTCTCCATCATCTCTCTGCTTAATACTGGCTCAAATGAACTTTCTTGTATGTTTCCTCGACTTATCCTTAGTCAGAACTACTCTTATGAGTGGATATGGGTTGTCTGCGGGCAAGACATGGACAAACCTGTCTGGGGCACACATGTGGCCCACATGAAATTTTAAGATCATACCATTGACATTGGAGAGCTCAACCCCTCCCTTCTCATGTTCCCAACTAGGAAGTACCATTGCCTCCTGATACCAGCGCCATGTTGATACCAGTCGACAGTGATTGGTCCGAGTTGCTTTGAGTCATTGTATCTATGATGACAGTAGTTGTCATAGATATGAATCGGGTATGCTGCAGATGACAGGTCAGCGAACACTTATTCAACACTTAAGAGTTGGTGATATTGTAGTGGGTAAGACGTAGGCGTGTCATGTGGATTTATCCTTTTTTTCAACCCTCGCAATTCGGAAATTTGACAATTAGAGGATAGTTTGTGTGTGCATCCTGCGAGCACTTGCTTACCAGGTGCACACCCCGTGCGTGCACACTTTACGAGTGGTTAGTAAGGTGCCAGTGCTGACTACAGTGCTGAGTAAAGGACATCGCACAACAGCTTTAATCGTACGTCATGAGTGTGCGTAACTTTCGTTATCCTTCACAATACACTTACCACACGCAATACAATTGTATGTTTAAGTGTTTATTGTATGTTAAAGTGGTCACTTGAGCCACTAGGGAACTGCAAGACAAACCTGCGCTCCCTACTGACTCAGACAACCCAAAAACCTGCATCACCGTGTGGAGTACTCCTGGAAAAGTTCTTCTTGAAAACATGTTTAGCATATGATATTCACACTGGACAAGCGTTACTGTTTACTAGCACATATCTGCCACCTACAGTTAGAAAAGCCTTGGAGCAAAATTATGAAGCGGTGCCAATCTCGTATATCTTGCTCCAGGTTTGTACTTTCACATCTCTATTCTGGTGTATGAAAGACTTGGTGTCATAATTCCGGTCAGACACAAAGTGCAATGATTATTTTCCCCTTCATGATCAATTTTCAAACAGTTTGCAAAGGGACGCCATCAAAAGATGACAAACAAATCCGAATGATTGGTCAAAGTTCAACTTTCATGCGTTCATTGGACTTGCATTTTGTACGCAGAAGTCTGAAACATGTGTTTTACATTGACTTTTCTTTAGAAGTGGTCGCTTGAACACACATTGCCGATGGTGATATTAACGTAGCTTAATGCATTCAAGTGTTGCAGAATTATCCTAACTGAAGTGATGGTGTAAAGCAGTTCAGAAGAGAGTCTCTCCCATCTGCTTTTATTGTGTTTTACCTGTTTTATTCGTGCAGTGGCCTTGACAGTCCTGGAAGGCACTTTTTAAATAAAATGTATTATTATTGTTATTATTATTATTATTATTTGTTTCCTAACTGGGAACGAAACAAACTCTCCTTCTCCGTATTCCTCTGCATTTCTTTCCTTCCAGTCTGCAAGTGACTGATCTCTCCATTCCTGTTAAGAAGCTCTTCTCCATCATGCCCCTGCTGCCAGCCCCGTCCCACTTTCCCAGAGCTATCATAGCGGTCTGTCTGAGAGGCCGGCGATAACGAGCGACCTGGGACGGAAAGGTAAATCCATCTCAGCAACACACTGGCAGGACGCCCACACTCTGTGTGTGTTTGTGTATTTACTGTATGCGTTTCTTTCAGATGTTAGCGATACCCATGCTGGTGCAAATGTGAACTGATGAGAGTACATGCATACATACAGCGGCATGTGTGCCTCCATGCACTCAGTTTGACTGGGTTGTTTGAATTTCATAAAGAATTTTAGCGCTCAATGTGACTCTTTTAAGCCCTAAAGCTTCTGACGTGGTTTCACCTCCTCTCAGCCTTTAGTAATATGGTTTTTTTTCTTCTTGGGGTGTTTAAATGTGCAAATTAGGCCGATCAACAGATCCTTCACTCAAAAAATGAAACTTAATTTTCAGACTGCATTGCGTTTGCCTGTTATTCTTGGTGTAACATCAGCTTGTACACATTTGTTATCGAAAAGATATTTACCCCTTAAAAAATATTTGGATATTTTTCTATATTTTCTGATATTTTTATGAAAATGTACGCAATATCAGTTCTAAAGTCTTTAACTTCTTGTTTATAATGTATAAAAATCAGCAAATTTCCCCTTAAAATGACATATTAGGGCATTTAGAAAATGTTGTGACTCCCAAAGACATAAAAACCTGAGGTTTTGTTTGCTAAATAAGTTATTGGAACATGGTTAATTCACATACATGTTCAGATTTAATTAATTATGGCCCGCAGCAGCAGTCACTGACTGCAAGGACCATATTGTTTTCGCAGTTGGAACGACGACTTCGCCGCCTTTCAGCGAGAATTTGACCCCCGCCACATGCTCGAAAAGTCACCAAAATGTGCACACACCTGGGATAAATTGCAAATGAATTTTCCACAAAGTCAACGTCACCCCCCCGAAGACGATGACATCACGGCCAGCGATCCCGTCAAAAAAATGAATGGGCCGAAAATCGCGTATGGGGCCGAACAAAATGTACTTCAAAATACAGCCGCGAAACCAAGACACACGTGTCGGGGATATCCCAAAGATGTTTTGAAATCATTATGGGACGGCCACACGACCTACGGCTTGGTGGCCATTTTGTGGCGAACTCTGAGAATTGGCGATTTTCGTGTTTTCCCACAATATGGGGAAAAGACACTTTTGTTTGAACGATTTTCAAGCAATTGCACACACTTGCTGCCAGCTCCAGTCTACAAACACCCCAGAAGTGTCGTTGACCTTTGACCTTGGGAAAAGGCCGCCATCTGGAATTTTCTCAAAAAAGCACCTTTAGCACCAGATACAAACGAAAACTCGTCGTTGGAATTTTCATCAATCGTCTCGTAACTTTTCGGGCACCAACGGCCAGCTACTCTGGACAAAATGTTGGAATTAGAAGTTGTAGATTTTGAACGGCGTGCGCGTGGCGAGCTAGCAACCGTTGCCATCTTGGCTAGCTCGCACATTTTTCATCGGAATGTCGTGAAGAGGAAATATGCGATTCCTTGGCCCGCGCTGAACAAAACGATGCCACGCACGACAAGATCGATAAAGGAATGTGGGCGTGGTAAGCAAAAAACCGTCGCGAAAAAATGTGCCGACTCGGCAAAAACGAAAAAATTCGGAACTTTTTTTTGAGAATCGACTAACGAAACCAATATACCCTTGTCCGCGATATCCAAAGGACGTTTTGAAATCATTACTGTTATAACTCCTATGCATTTCATTGGAATACAGTGAAATTTGAATGCATGCATTAATGCCTGAAACTGAATACATTAAAAAAGACTGGAAATGGACATATAAGGAATGTGGGCGTGGTTAGCATAAAACCACTGTTGCTAAGGACAACAAAAAGTTTACTTTATCCGATTCGTCTGAAACTGACGTCAATCTGTTCTTCCTCCCGAGGGGACCAAAACATAAAATGGTTGCTATGGAGATAAAATCAACAGAAAAGCCGCCATTTTGAAAAAAGTGTTTTTTTTTTGCTAACTTATGACGTATAGCTCTCACCAATGGAGGAATATGTTTTTCTGAGACTGTTGATGATGTTGCTCGCTATGCTAGCACTTTTAGCCAAATCAGCATAGCTAGCATAGTTAGCATAATTAGCAAATGCCGTTTTGACTAGCCTTTATCAAAAGTGGGCAGTGAGGGCGGTGAGGGCAGCTGTGCTGCGTAGAGTTGGGCGTGGAAGGCGGGTTGCGTCTGCGGGCCATACAACGCCGCTTGCGGCTTTAATTCTTTCTGTAATTTCTATCATTTGTGATTTTTTTTTTGTGGTTTGTTACTTAAAAAAAAAGCCGTTTTAAACACTGTTTGCTTCCCTTCATCATACCTTGATGTATCATTATATAAAATTCTGGACAAAAACTCAGATTCTTGTTTGAAAAATCAGCAACAACAAATGTTTAACTTCCTCCGGTCTTAATCTCATTAAATAACACGCAGATTTATTAATCAAAAAGGTTTTCTGTTCCAATGCTGATTTAAATGCCAACACAGGAGGATAATGCTTCTAGAATTACAGAAAAATATAAATATATATTCACAGCAGCACAGTAATTGTAACATTAATCTGAGTTATCATGAAGGATTATTCAAACTGATTACTTCTATGAAAGTATTTATCTCAAACTTTCAAAAGACAAAACTCATGCTGGTTGATCAATATGCATTAAAGCCAGTAAACAGAACATTGATTTGGAGCTTAAACACAACAATAAATACCTTCTGCTGGTTGGTGAAATTCTAAATATTAATTGCTACCAATTTTCAAATCATTAATTTTAAAATGTTTTACGGAACCCAGCAATCCATCTGGTTTAGAGATACAGACAAAAAAATCTATTTTTGATAAAGGTTGTATCTCATAGTTTTGTGGCTTTTATCTCCACAAATGCTCCATCCTAACAAGATACATGGGTTTTAATTAGAGTGGGCTGCAGCTCTGCAGCAGGTTAAGGCCAGGCTGAAATTCCAGGAGGCAGAGCCTGCTGTACTTTAAGGAAGAAATATGCTGAAAAGTGTGAAAAATGCACACAAAAAAAGACCTGGTGTTGCTCATAAGAAGTGATCATGAAGGGAAATAATCAGAAACAGAAGTATATAGACATAAGTATTTATTTCTTTGCATTTTTCTTTCAAGTAACTTATGTTTTTAGCTGTGTAGTAATTATTATTTTCATTCCAGGTGCTATTATATTAAAGACTCACTCGAAGAAAATGGTAATTTTAACATGTTCTTGTGGCATAAATAAATAAATAAATAAATAAATAAATAAATAAATAAATAAATAAATAAATAAACAATAAAAACTGCATTTCTGAATATTTCTTTTTTATACAGATAGGTGTGAATCAGGACCAGATGAAAAAAAATTGCAGCTAAAGCTTGTAGCAGTGAGGTTTTTTACAGTTTGTGGGCCACAAGCTCATTCAAGACATTCACAAAGACTAAATTCACAACAAATTCAGCATAACTTTTCTTTAGAGGTCGTATTGTTGGGCAATCTGAGGGCGGTCTTAGCCAATGAGAAGATGCTGAAAATCTTCAAACTCTTCTTGGTGCTTTTAATAGAATGATAGTACATGTTAAAAGTCAAGGCATTAAAACAACTAGTTCTAGTTCCCGCTAACACACAGAAAAGACGTTTTGCTGTTAGAAGTGAAGTGTGGAAAACAAAGCCCATGGTGCGGACAAAGCTCATCAGTTCAATGGTAAAGCGTTTCTGAATTAAATATTGCAAAGAGCATGTCCACTAAATACTAAAGTAAGTATTACATTTCAATTGTTCGCTCTTCGTATAAAAAAAACAACCTTGTTTTAGTTCAGTTAATAATCATTCATTTACTCATTCAATCATTTTCAGTTAAGGGAAAAAAGAAGTCCCCATTTCACAGAACTTAATATATATTTAAAAATAACAGAGGTGTATGTTTACTTTTGCATATATGAGTACATGGCTGGGTGGCTGGCTTAACACTGGGCGTTGACCTTTTGGGTCCTGAGGAGATTGTAGGTGGTCCAGGACCATGGAGGGGCGGCTCTATCTTAAAGGGAGTGCAGGTGTGGCTTGCAGTTCCCTTGTGGCTCATAGGGCCACCTTAAGGGACGTCGTGAAAATGCATCATACTAATGTTGTGCATGTAGAAAGTGTGCTGTGAAGTATTTGTAAATGATAAACGGTGTATGCTTATACAGCCCTCTACTACCTTCTTAGAAGGCCCAAAGCGCTTCACAGTCATATTCACCCACGGACGCACTCATTCACCCACTGATAGTGGCTCCGCTGCTGAACATTGGCAGCAACCACTAGGAGAACCGAAGCGATCGGGGTTCTGGCGCTCTCATCACAGCCGCGCCAGGTGAATGTAAGTCAGGCTGCACACAGAAATGCGCACTTATCAAATGAACACCACTAACGGGCTCCTTACGCAGTAAGAAAATGTGTGGGACGGGTAGAAAAAATGACAAATCTGTACGACATGCCGGCATCTCACCTACTACACCCTTAGGTTGAGTGTACTCTATGACCTTTCACCCACGGCGTCCCCGTAGAAGTACATGTGCATGAATATTTTCCCTCTATGGCAGGGGTCTCAAACTCGCGGCCCGCGGGCTATTTGTGGCCCCCAAGATGATATTTTGCGGCCCCCGCCTCAATATGAAAGTTTAATGTTATTGTGGCCCGCCAGTTTGTATGAATGACACTTTTCCAGTTTTGTGCGCAGAGCTGACCAACCAACCAATCACAGTGGGGTATATGACTCTTGGGAGCAGGACATTGACTGGGCTTGAAAGCAGGAGAACATTTAATGCAGGACACCTGACAGCCCCCTCCCCGGACCACGTTAAGGAGTCCCTTACTTTCCTTTTTAGAACGTATTTGTTCGCTCGTAATTTTCTAAATACATGCAGTCAGTGCTGAACTTGTTTCTGGGCGGCACTGACCCGAAGGAGGGGTAGGGGTTATGGTTATGGTTAGGCGCGCGGCGGCGTATCTCCACTCCCGCAGGAGGTGGGTCGCCGAGTAGAATAAATGTCCCACACCCACATACGTGACAGCGGGGCTTTAGCATTAAACACGTGGGAGAAACATGTAGTCTTAGACACACTGAAAATTCATGGCGAAAATGCAACGATAGACGTGAGATGAACCAGGCCGGGGGTGGTGGTGGTGGGGGGGTGGGGTTGAAGGCGAGGCTGCAGCGAGACTGACGGAGAACAGGAAGTTGGAGTTTTCCTTAACATTTAATTTAGTTTTAGTATGCCTCTCCACTTCAGTATAATTTTTCTATTATATCTTTTTCATAATTATTTTAATGTTTTGTAATGTATGTTGCCTTTTTTAATCAATCGTATTTCAAATTATTTTAATTGATCACTCAACTACAAAAACCGTCAGGACACATTTCCCACATTGCAGTGTTTTGTAGTCATTTGGGCAGCCTTCAGGCAGTGAAGTATTACATTTTAAACTATGTTTGCTCAGGTTGGGGCCATGCTCCCACCCCTTTCTCTGGATATTTTTGTGATGATTGACAGGTGTTGGGGCAAAAAAAAACATACGTCACTCACCAGGTGATCTGCGCAACGTTGCGCTGGTTGGTGATCTCAAACGTTGGTGATCTCAAACACACTTATTGTGCGTCTTGGCTGCACATATTTAGTGTCACCAACACAAATCCGTTTTTGAGCCTTTCTCTGATCTCAGGTATCGGCGACGATTGTTCTGATCTCCAGTGAACAGCTCCGGTTCTATTACGAACCACAGTTTGAATTCAGTATAAAAATATAGGAGTGGCTGACTGGCTGCTCTACAAGAACTAGTGACCAGGGTTTAAATGTGCAAAAAGTCAGAAGGAAGAAAATCCAAAAATGATTACTGAATTTTGTTTCTCCTTTACTGATTTGTGGTTTAAAGAGTAAACTTTAAAAAAAAAATTCAACACAGATTCAAAATTGGGAGCACATCCTCTCTGTCTTCTCCACCTTAAATGTCAATAAGTCCAAGTCCAGTCCAGATTTACAGACAATCATCTTCAAGGCAGACTGAGGGTCTCAGCTGTTTGGGAGGAAGTGCTGCCATTTGTCCAGCAGTAAGAAGTAGACAAGAGAAGCCGTGTTCAGAAGAACCCAATGATGGAGGTTAAAGAACTTGTGTTTAATAGTTATAATTCAACAGTGTTAACTGAACTGTGTTAATAAGGACGTTTAAATTAGAAAACAGCAGATATAAAAGACTAAATGACCAGAAATGTATTACTGATTTATTTACTTGTTGATTTTATTATTTACGTATTTTATTTGAATTAGAGTTTTATGAGTCCATTTTGTACAGAAAACAGTTAATAATAGAGTAGAGTTAATAGTATGGTACATGTTCCATACAAATGTATTGGCTCTCAGACACTCACAAGTTGCGTGTGTGTGTGTGTTGAAGTGACCCTCCCTCAGCTAGACCCTGCCTTCAGTGGCCCCCAGGTAAATTAAGTTTGAGACCCCTGCTCTACGGGCTCTCCATCTACAACTTTGATATCTTGTGCAGACCACTTGCGTACCCCTACATATTTTGTCCGCAGACAGCCCGTATCAATCCATAAGGGCAATTGAAACTATAGGTTAAGGAGTTTTATGACATGTTTCACACAAACTAAATTGAAAAAATAAAAATAAAAAACTGTACAAACAACAACAAAATCCCTTAATTCCACATTTTTATCATTTTAGGAAATTATTATACGACATCTTTTTCTTTACACGTATTTTGTTTTTAATGCTTCATTTATTATCTTTTTAGAATGAAATCAAGCTTTTGAAGTGAAAACCAAATTAAAGTGAAGGAAAAGATTGATGGAAAACGACCATATTTGGTCATTTAGAATGCTTTTAGTTGGTTAAACTGCTGCTTTTGTTTCAAACAGCTGCTTACTTCTTCCGTCCCAACACATGTGAGCGCAGGTCTGAGCCTCTGGATCAGTATTCCTTCCCACACAAAATTAAGAATGCAATTACAATCGCACAAAAGAGGAGGCCCGGCTGGTTCTCCTCGCCACAGCTTTTACCATAATTAAGCCACGGGAGGTCAAAGGGAGTCCATGTAAAAGTAATCACGGAGTAACACTATTTTGAATTTTTTAAAAAGCCCATATAAAAAGTGTGGTTTCTTCTTTTGAATGATGAAGAAGTATTGCAAAAAGGATTTCAAACATTTTGTCATTTTCAGCGGGACGTCTGTTTGCAGAAGATATGCGAAGTTCAATACCGGGTCGCACCCGTCAGGCTGCTGTTCAGGCTGAAAGAGCTTTGTGGTGCCATTTCCAACCATGATGAGGACTAGCAGGAAAAAAAAAAGAAAACACAGATGAGCTGCCCGCTTTCCTGATTAGCAACGGCCCTCAGTTTGGCCTGTCTACCGTTTACTCTGCTTTCTTTTTTCCTGAATTAAGCTCAAATTGGTCCCTAGAAAAATAATGACTAATGTTATTTGGTTTAATGTGTCCAAATAGATTGCGTCCACTAAAATAATTGCTTAAACCCCAAGATAATAAAGTTCACAAAGTATTAACTTCATGATAATTGCACTTTCCTGAAAAAATGCAGGACTTTTCTATACGATGCTAAGAAAACATCTTTATCCAGGACAGCATTCAAGACTTTTTCAGGACTTTTCCAACACAATGAAACAATTTTACTGCAAACTAATGTCATTATTAGTAAATATTATTAGTAGTTTATCAAATATTTTTGTCAAACGTCCAGTTTAAATACCCTTTTACACCTAATTTAAGACAAAACTAGCTCACCAGTAAGTTTTCAGTGAGACATAGTGACTTGTTTTAAGACAATAAACCTTTAAATGTGTTGTTTAGTCCTGAAAACATCTCATTTCAAGCAATATGTCTGATAAAGCAAGCTTTTTTTTTATTCATTGCACTGTATTTTAAAGCAGAAGTATTGATTGTGAATGTAAGTGTGATGAAGCAGCATCCCAGGTTGTAGGACGGCGACTGAACGTCAACCCGAGTTGTTTTCTTATTTCTCACTCCTCCAGCAGTGTCTATGTACTGTAGTTTGCATCGGACACACCCACCTCTCACATGCACACACACCTGCACATGGAAGCAAACCCTATAAATTACTCGGAATTCACCACAGTCATTTTTATTTGAATCCAACCAAGGGTGCACACTTGGTTTTAACACTTAAACACCTGAGACCTAAATAACCTCAGCTTTCTAACAAACCGCAACTCTTTGATCGTTTACTTGATCCACGCGAATCAGCTGATTTTGACACCAAAAAAAAGTACATTAGAATGCCGTTAAACTGATGAAAAGTTACTGTAGTTTATTTTATTTATTTCAAACATGTTAAAAAAAACAACACATAAATCAGTACCCTCATTGTTGTCGTTCATGTTTTTGCACATCTTTTCAGGTGGCGCCACAGCAAATCAGCTTCAACTAATTCAGGTGGTTTGGTAGACATTTTTATGCCGGATGCCCTTTCTGACATTACCTTGTATTTTATCCAGGCTGCGGACCGCCACAGGGAGCCCAACTTGACCCCCTTGTGGCTCCACAGTTATGCAGTGTGTCCCAAGGACCCACACTGGACGAAGCTCATCGTGCCTCCTGGGAAACCTATTTTATTAAGTGTTTTGGAGTAAAGATTTAAAATCATTTCTTTGTATTTTTTTTAAACTGACTAATTTCAAGATTTCATGTCTTAAAAGAGCAAGACACTACAGTTTATTTTAAGAAATGCTACCAAGATCAATTCTAGTCGCTCCGGATTTTGTCCCCTGTAACATCGTTTATTTTAGACCTCCAACTTGGTTGAAGAAAAACCTTTTCCCTTTACACCTGATTTAAAAACATGTAACAGTAAAAATGTAAAGGATAACAGGTGCGTATAGAAAAATCAATCTAATACTCAGAGAAACAGCAGTACTGAGTTGCGTTAAAGGCATTCTCAAATATTAAATTCAAAATGATTTATAAGTATCTAGGTTGTTTCTATTTAGGTAAAAGAATTGGACAGTATCATATCACCACAAAGTTGGTTGAATCTTTTATATGGATTTGTGAACCATAAATTGGGATGCGCTTGAGTCATGTGAGAGGGAAGGACTAGAGGTAAGATCTTAAGCCCGGGCCCGAGTCCGAACCCGACCCGACCGGTCGGGTTCTAAATGACAGTCATTACGTTCGGGTCGGTTCGGGCCGGGCTTCTCTCTCGCTGACTTTTTTAATAAATATATTGTAATGTCTGCAAAGAAGCTCCTTAGGCGGCGGTTGTCAAACAGCTCTTTATTAATCCTGTACGTCAGAACGGTTACCGCACGAACCGAAAGGCACAGCCAGCTTCTGACTCAGAGGGAGAACGTTCCCCTAGCGCACACACCCACACACACACAGGTAGACCCCGCCCCCTCCCACTAGTCACCAGCCCACCGTTGATTGACATACACTGTGGTCCCGCAACTGGCAGAACGAGGGGGGGGGCGCCGGCCACCCGCAGCGTGTCGTGAACGTAATCTTCCCTCCCCAAGTCCGCATCTATTTTGTTTAGGGATCCCCGATATGGAGCAGCAGGAAGTCAAGGATAAACTTCAGACAGGGAAACTGAAAAGGCAAACGCGCACCGCCGCGGCTGCAGTATTTCTCCGCGTAATGAAGCGAGTGCGCATCAAGATCTCTCTGTCACTCTCTCTGTCTGGCCTCTTATTCTGTGTTCCAGCGTTATTTCATTGATCAAATGCATTTGTCATGTAGGGAGGAACCTATGGCAGCGCTTCCAGCGGAACTCTATGCCACAACAGAGAGCTTATACTGCAGCGACCATTCTCTGTTCGAAAGAAAAAAAACTTTCATGATCATAAAAATATGTAGATTATTTTACCTTTAAGAAATCTGGCGATTTTTTTCTGCCAAAACTCCTATGGGATACATTGAAATTTCGGGTTTGCTTTGGGCTCGGTCCTGCAAATCAACTTAATTGGTCGGGTTCGGTCCGAGTTCGGCTTTAATGCCAGCGGGCCTGTGTCGGGTCGGGCCGGATTTTTTAAGCCCGATCTTACCTTTAGGAAGGACACACATCCATGTCTAACAATAAAGGACTTCTTTAGGTTTGAAAGCTTGTTTTCTAACTGGGGCATTAGAATTCAACAGCATCTATCCGTCTTTCCCTCTAATCCCCATTTGTTTGTGTGTTACAGTGAATTTGTTCACCTTTTGGCATATCCCATCGTCACAGCAAATCAACTTTCACTAACACAACCCTGTGTTTTAACCATGCTAGGGACCTGCACAAGGGGACCCAGACTTGGACTACATGGTTAGGCTGAAAGGTCACGCATACGGACCCACACTGGAGCTCGTGGGGCCCCTTTAGAATAAACCCGGGTGTCGCAGTCCTACACACAGCCAACTGAGCTTATGTCGTACAGTGAATTGTTATAGTGAATTGGTCCTTTCTAATTTTTAAATATAAAAGTTAAAAAAACAACAACTTGACTTGACTTGAATGACTTGAATCTGCACAAGCTAGCAAGAGAAAGCTTTGCGACACAGCACTTTGTTAGCTAAGACCTTTTGTCTGTGGACAAGAACCAACACCTCTGCGGGGGAATGTGTTACTCCAGCAGCTTTTTCATGTATGCAAACAAAGAAAAAAGAGCAATGTCCCTCTAATTTGTTATGTTCCCTGTCCTTAGGAACAGCCGCTCGCCTGCTCCGGCCCATTTGTTCAGCACTTAATAAATTGCAAAGCGGGTTCAGAGAGGTGGCATGATTGATTACCGGATAAGGAGTTTGCCAGCAGCAGCATTTGTCTGGGATTGCAGAGAAAATTAGTAATAACCAACTGTATTTGGAATAAGGAAATAACTCGAGCGACGAAAGGCCTGCTAGTCCATTCAAGAGGGATTTTTGGGCAAAACAAAAGGCAGCAGAGCACAAAGGAAGTAACTCTCCACGTCAAATACAGCAGAATGAATGAGTCTGTTTGGGTTTTCAGCATTGTAATCTATGTCTTTTTAGCATACAGTTAGTTTCAAAGCTTGTTCAGAGGCTGTTTAATGAACAGCTCAGACTCGGTTTGGTTCCATCACCATGGATTTCACCTTCATCATTTAAATGAAGGGCTCAGTAATCAGGCTAATTGCAGATAATGGTAGTCTTAACCTCCACCACAGGATCTAAGGTGTCAGCGGGCGCCTCCCTCCACATCTCCTCATCTCACCGCTGAGACCCCCACCCCCCAACCCCTACTGTTCCTGCATGATTAATACAGAATCTGAAACTCAACAAGCAGGGCATGTGAAGAGACATGACTGCTAGCTGCTGGAAAATATGCTGGGATGCGTGCGCCCAAAGATGAAAAATTACATATAGGGGAATAGTTTTGAATAACATACAGTGAGGTCACATGGTGTACCATTAACCCCTTCACAATGTATATTGCTAATTCAGAATCAGGTGTCCTCATCACTTGGCCTGGTCACAGGTGTATAAAATCAAAATCTCAGGCATGCAGACTGTTGTGACGAACATTTGTGAAAGAATGGGACGCTCAGGAGCTCAGTGATGTGGAACTGTCATAGGACACCGCCAGTCCAACAAATCCAGTAGTGAAATTTCCTCACTCCTAAATCTTCCACAGTCAACTGTCAGCTCTATTAGAACAAAATGGTAGAGTTTGGGTACAACAGCAACTCAGCCACAAAGCGGTAGGCCGCATAAACTGACGAAGAGGGATCAGCGGCTGCTTGAAGCGCACAGTGCAAAGAGGTCGCCGACTTTTTGACACAACACACACAATCTCTTTAGATTCCTCCTCTCAGGCCGGTGTTTCAGAGCTCTGAACGGCAAGACCTCACACCACAACAACAGCTCCCCCCCTCCCAAGCATGTGGCTCTGCTGAACTCTTTACCAATCAGTGTAATAACAGAAACTGGAGAATTTTTTAAACGGCTTCAATGTCGTATTCATCTTTTTTGCTATTCTTTTTACATCTATTTATTTTTGCCCTTGTTTACCTAGTCATTGTCCTTGAGAGCATAAGACACCAATACTTTGCCAGTAGAGCTAAATCTGATTCTAAAATTAGAATTTTCAAATAAAAGCTTTAACAAAACGAAAGCATCTTGACATGTTTTATGGTCTATAGATATTTTTTTATCTTTCCTAAAAACAGGTGAAATTGTGTTTCAGCAAAAAAAGGGTATTTTTACCGTTTCCTCTCGATTTACTGAATATCAAACAATTTGGAACTTAATGTGCGTAAACATGTCCGTTATTTACTTACCAAACCTTTGTACACCAAAGAGTGCTGATAGCAGCCCTCAACAATCATTTCTGAATGATCTCTCTGTTTCAGTAGTTGAAACATCAGCCCTGCGAATTGTCTTTGCTCTGCGTTCTGACGGCTCTAATTGCTGCTGCGCTGCAGAAAGGAATATTGATGGCGCAGCTCGGTGAGACTGGCAGCTGTATGAATCGTTATTAGCCAGGTGGCTGGACTCTGGTGGGCTGTGGAGGAGCTCAATAGGCTGCCATGATAAAGCTTTATGCTGCTGGACCCCAGGAGAGGTGATCCCTGCACAGACAGGAGATAATTAACCATCTGAGGCTGGGGGCCCACGGGCCAGCAGCCAGGTGAGGAGGTGAGATGGATAAAACCGCGGGACGGCACAGGGAGGAAAGCTCGCCTCAGGAGCATCGCCACCACGCAGGCAGTTGCTGGACGTCAGAGTGAATAAAGACTGAGAGCGAGGGCTTTGAATGGGATGATTTTAGATGACACTAGTTAAACCTGAGGGGAGGCTGGGATCATGCAGCAGATAATAAAGTCATTTTGGTAAACATACTATTCTATTTTCAAAGAAATAGCCGCCAAATATGTCATTGTCAAATTCAAATCTACAAAAATGTATTAAAATCTGAAAGCATTAAAGCATTATTGTATAAAGTTCAGGTCAAACACTGATTCAAATATTTTGTTTAAGGAAAAAAAAACACCTTCTTAAGCAAAAGTTAACCTCATGACCTGGTAGAACATCACATTTCTGACACAAACCTCACATCAACATTTCAAAATACAAGAATTGCAAAACAAAAACTTTCCAGAAATATATATTTTTGACTTTATACCATTTTATTTTAATATGCTATAACATATTTTTGAGCATATTATTTATTATTATTATTACGCTTGTTTAACCATTTTAATAATTTTTTTAAATGGTCTTTATTTTATTTACAGATGCACCTTGTAGCTGTTTTAAATTTGTTGACTGAGTAATCTACTGTTTATTAGTTGCAAGGGCTGCACTGTGGTGCAGTGGTTAGCTCTCTTAGCTCACGGCCAGAAGGCCTTGGTTTGATCCCAGCTGAGACCATTTTGGGTGGAGTTCTCCTTGTGGATCCGTTGGTTTTCTCTGGGCTCTCTGGGTTTCTTACACAGTCCAAAAACATCCATGGTTCCCTCAGGATGCTCTAAGTGTGGACTTGTACCTATGGGTTTGCACTAAACAACCAATAACAGGATTCTGTATTTTACATCTAAAGCTGATATGAAATGAGGCACTGACCTGAAGAGTGACCTCTTTGCAACGCCTGATGCTTTCTGGGTTAAATCACAAAAGGAAATCAGAAAAAAACTATTGAATTTGGCCACTTTTATCTAACATATGTGAACCCATGTACATATAAGTTAAGTCATGTTATGGAACATAAACATTTGAGACTACAGTTATGCTGAAGTGGCATAAAAAAGTCAATGCTTTTTAAAGGTTTATTCTCAGGAGTGCTTTTCAGCTGCCACTTCAGTACAATTTGTTGCATTTGAGCTTCTCTGATTTTTCAGCCATGAACCACACTACATTTGATGTGTAAGCCATTATAGACACAATTTCATGTTATCCCTCAGCTCTGTGGCTTTTGTGTGGCTCCTGTACCCAAAGAAATAATGAAAAGAAGAAGAAAAAAGGAAGGAAAACAGAAAAATTATCATTTTTTCAGACACGCTGAATCCCTCACAGGGATGGTGGAGCCCATCCCAGCTGCTTTTGGGGGGAAAGAGGGGTACACCCTGGACGGTCCATCACTTCACAGGGCCACAAACTCACACAAACGCCTAGACCTATTATCCTATCACGCACATATTTTGGACTGTGGGATGAAGCTGGAGTGCCTGGAGAAAACATGCAAACTCCACACAGAAAGGACTCAGTCAGTCTGCATTTGAAGTGCTCACCACTACACCACCGTGTAGCCTCAAACAAACAAACAAATATATGGAACTGAAAAATCTTTCAATGGGTTTGTTGAATTTGGAAAACATTGATATCATGGAGTATTTTTGAGTTTTGACCAGGTTTATGCCATGCAAACATCAAAAGTAAGACCAAAACAAGAATAGTGCGTCAAAGAATAAAGAGAATTCAGCTTTTCTTCACAGCCATCTGGGTCACATTTCAAGCAACGTTTACATTGCCCTCTGCAACGCACGTTCAAGAGATGACTTCCAGTGAAAAGTCTACAAAAATGCACTTTTCCATGCTCAGAACTCTTGTATTCACATGTAGCTACGCAAGCTTCTACATCTGCTTTCGGGCTCTATGTACAAAACACGTGGCCATTGAATGTCCGTTGAAAATAAACCAGGTCAAACTATGATCAATCAGGGTCTCGGATGTGGTAGTGACGTATGGATGATGTCCCCTTAAATTCACAGAGGTGCAAACTGTTTGAAAATTGATCATGGAGGAGAAGTTTGTGTCCAGCAGGAATTATATGATATTAAATCTTTCATATATCTGAACCAGAAAGCCACTCCCTGGCTGTCTAGTGTGAACTGTGTGTTTAAGAATCCACATTTAGCGCATTCTTTAACACGCGTGATATATCTGGTGTGTTGGTAGTGTCACACTGTTGGAATCAGCAGAGTCAATAAAATGCATTAAAAAAAATGATAATGTGTGACATTTTGATGGTGCTTTTGTTCTATTCTCCTCTGGACACTTCCGATTCTCCTTCTAACACAGTTGAGGAGTTTAAAAGTTTTCTGTTTGCAATAGATTTCACTGATTTTTACTATTTCATTTGAAAATGTAAAAACAATGACGTCAAAGCTTTGCAGACTATGGTAAAATAAGTTGCAGAACCTGACAATGTTCCATCAGAAAGATGTTTGATGGTAGGCAGTTATCTGTCTTTTCTTCTCTGTCCTCTTGATTTTTGCTCTGTACACTTTGAAGATTCTGCTGGAGAAGCTGACTGCATGCGCCTGCAAGATGAAAGGCCCAAAAGTACCCTGCTTAGCTCAGGTCCCACACCGTACCACAGCCGATTAGCATAAACGCACAGGACGTAGCTCTAGGACTCAATTTGTCCTATTTCTACCAGAGATTGTCAAAACCTTGCTAATCCCAACTTTACATAATAGCTGCTTTTTTATAGTAATCGCATTTGTCAAGGAAGAGAGGACGATGATTGTCAAAGTAACACTTTGCAAGAAGTCTTGCATTTTCCACTCCATGACGATTTCTCTTGGGGGGGAAAAAAACCCCTCCATACTGTCTTTTCCCAACGTAATCCTTCAACTTCTGATCACATGCTCAGACTTTCGCACAAACACACAAGGCTGAATATAATAAACCTCATGCTTTCTTTGCCTGGAGGCAAGTGGAAGGTAAATTGAACAGCGGCTGGAGTGAAGCTGTGTGATGGAGGAGACTATTGTTGCAGACGTGGGATTAAACACCATGTTCTTTATGTGCTCAACACAGTTATTGACCATCTGTTGTCCTGTCCTCACTTCAGCCTTTTCTCCACACTGTTCAAAGTTCGTCAAGAAAAATGGGCTAATTCACCTCTTCCTCCTGTTCATTTTCATTCAAGAGGACGCCATCACTCCTGGCTCAATGGTCACCCATGTTGAATTGCAGCATTTTATCAATACATGTAAATGATTGTCCACCGCAATATCAATCATGAACCTCAGGTGGAAAAACAGAAGCTTACAGGGAAACTGGGCATCAAAGGCTGAGAAGCTTAGTTTTGACAATGATTAGTAGACCTAAATATGTTGTTCTGTCAGGAACTGGTGGTGGAGGACCCAAAATGCAGGAGACCAGGCTTGGTGACAGGAAATAAAACATTTAATTAACAAACTGAAACATGACAAAACTATGGGGAGAAACAAAACAGTGACACAACAGAGCAGATGACCTGACCAGGATGAACAGAAACCAAGACACTTAAATAGGCTGAGGGTCATTAACTGAACTGAAGACAGCTGTGGATCATGAACCGGAAACTGGAGTGACTGACAAAAAGAAAACCAAAAACATGACGAAGAGCAAAACAAAACCACTGAATCCTTACATGTTCACCATTAAGCATGTCCCTTTAAGAGTCGCCACAGCGCTTTCCCTGATGTTTAAAAGGTGCTTTTGCAGATGATTTTCACGCTGGTTACCCATCCTGACACCACCCTGTGTTCTTTTGTTCAGGGCTGGGGACCGGCACAGGGGGCCCTGTGGCTGTATAGATAGGCATTAGCGTGAAGTGTCTTGCCCAGGGAACCACACTGGATGAAGCTCATCGTGCCCCCTAATCCACACCAGCCTTGACTTCTTCTTAAACTTTACTAACTATTTTGTTGGCTTTTAAACTGTACTCAAGCAGTAGTTAAATAAAACATGGACTGAAAACAATGACGCATATTTTTGAAAGAAGCAGATTGAGCAAATGTTTTCTGGTTACAGTAGACATAGGCTGAAATCTAAACCTACTGTAAATTTAGAATATTTTGCCTTCGATTTAGACTTAGGTTTAGGATGAAATGCATGCCTTATTCACAACTGGCCTTACGGATGGACATGGGCTGTCTGAGGCTTAAAAAAACAGGCAAATTTGTGTGGGACGTGCAGGTGGTCCACATGCAATATCAAAGTCATCGACCACTAGGTTAGCCTATAGAATAAAAATGTTCACTTATATTTTTTCTATGGGCATGCTGCAGGCGACTAGTCATGGCACTTAAACAACACGTAACTGCTGGGTGAAGTAGGTGAGACGCATGCATGTCATAAGGATTATTCATTTTTTTAAACTCCTCCAAAACGCGGGCACTGCAGGGGCCTGTTAGTGCTGTTCAAGTAATAAGTGTGCACTCCTGTTGAGCTCCCAAGGGTTTGCAGCCTGATTGTTAGCAATGAAGCAATTGCACAATCAGTGTTTAATTTGAATGAGCATCGCACAGACGTCCCATAGGTACTTACTTATCACCTGCACACCCTGTGAGTGCAGGGTTTCCCTGCGGTCAATTTAGGGAGGTAGTATGCACACGTCACCAACGACTAGTGTGGCATAAAGACACCATACGACAACATCACCTGAATGTCACAAGTGCTTGTAACTTACTTTAGCCTTACAAATACTTCACAATACACTTATTACACAACATTTTCATGACGTCCCTTAAGGTGAGCCTCAATTGAACTGAAGGACACACCAACGTTCCCTTTAGGATGCGGCCGTTTAAGAGTTACGGTAGTAAATTGTCAACACTGGAGCTAAAGCTTCGATGTTAGAGGGTTAAACTGTAGATTTCACATCAAGAAACAAGTTAAATCTTTATGCAAAGTCATACAGATGTTAATTTAAAAAAATAGGTTGTTACTGTGTGAATGCATGAATATTACCCTTTTCTAAAGTGTTTAATATACAATTTCAAATATCAAGTTTTCATTTTTGAATTGCAATGCTTAAACACTTTTACACCTGATTCATTTAAAACACCCTCTAATTCATTTTAATATGTTCTTTTCGGTGAAATTTCAGACTTTAAAGAGATTCCAGTGAATAATTTGTGCCTTGATTCAGTGATCGTTTGTTGATTTTTTTTTTTTTTTAATCTTTCTGGTGTTTCATGCCTCTTCTTCCACTGGAAACTGCATCTTTAAGTAAGCAACACCTGCTCCTGTATGTGGGCCCTCTTGCTCGCCCCCTGCCAGACTTAATAAATCCCACCGTGACGGCAAATCCACTAAGATACCGACTTTAATTATGAGAGCGATAAATAACCTTTTGGAGAACTGCATAGATCAATGTTCTGCTCAGGATCCGCCACTGGTGAATTATATTCCAACAGGGAGCGTTGCATGCTGGGGAGTGCAGTGACAGATTGCAGCAACGAGGCCTCTGCTGCTGAAATATTTGTTCTTACCTTTAGTATAACGCTCCTGTGATTAATGGTTTCATCTCAGCATGGAAATATAATTACTCCATATTTATGCAGGGAATAAAAACCCCACGACTACTGATTCCTTGATTGTAAACATCTCTTAAAAAAGCAGATTCTGTTCATACGTAACGAAACATGCTTTAAATAAAGGCTGCATTTGAGGAATGTGATTGTTCACAGTGCAAAAGTTAAATCTTGAAGTAGGAAGACCCTTGTTTCAGGAAAAATTGTCCTATTTTCTGCCTTGCAAGAATCCTGTTTTTTGGTGTTTTTAACCGGTTGTTGTGGCTTTTTTTTTCATGATTTAGGACATATACAAAGAATATTAAGTCTAAAATTGAATTTCTGAGTATTTGTTTATTCAAATCATGGTGAATAAGGAGCAGATGAAAAAATGCAGTTGGAAAAGGATTGTCTTTATAACGTCTCAAAATTAGACTGGGCAGGCCACAAGCTCCATGTAACTCTTTGTTTTCCTCGTCTGAGCTGGCATCTGGTTCTGAACTGTACAGCTGGGTAGCTCCAATATTGCTCGCCATTTTGTTGCACTGTTAATGTTAGGTTGGGGTTGTGGGGGGCTGTACGCTAGCGGAAGAGGGTGTAAGCAGAGAGCTCTCAGTTATGGGTGTCGGGAAGGGGGATCGGGCTTACTACGCCTCAATGGTCCCACCCACAACCCAGAGACAAATTTCTAATGAGCTACTGCTGCTATAATCATAATTAATTAAGACCACTGGGAAGACTTTTAGGATATGTCAAAAGATGCTCAGAGTGGGACTGTAAGACAGTTTTTACTAGTTTAAGAAAACTAGTCTTAGTGACTAGATTAACAATGAAAGTATTAGACATTTTTTACATCTGATTTTTTGGCTTATTTCATGAAAATCTGTCAAGTTTTATGAATTTTTGTCTTACTTCTAAGAAGGCCTGTTTTCCCTTCTTCTGGTTCTAAATGCATGATATTTTAGAGCTCAGAACCTTTTTTTTTGTTTTGGACTTTAAAGAAAAATAAGTCACTGACTTTTCAGTCAAAGTTACATTTTTCCCCCCGTTTTTATGTTCATCTAAGAAGACGACTGCAGTTTGTTGTGTGCTTCACATCGATTGTTCCTGGCAGCCTGAAGGTTATAAACAGCAGAGGAAGCAGAGTAAATTTACTCTGGATACTTCAGCACGTCAAGATTTATCAGCAAGGATTGCAGTTGAAGGGAGAACAGAGGGGGGAGGAAGGAGAAAAGATAGAAAAAAAAATCAAATAAATTCAGAGGCGGCCTGGCAGACATTATATCCATTTGTCACCTCGTGCTGCGTGCAGAATAAAAGGCCTGTATGAATGGGCTCCATTATGAGAGGAGCGAGCTGCTAAGCTGCTTGCCACTGTTGATTTCTTGCAGCAGTCGATAAATTGAGCAAGGCCTAAGCAGGCCGTGGATGTCCCATTAAACAGCGAGCACCGTTTGGCGTGTCGTACTTTTCACCAACGCTCCAGCAGTTCCTCCTGATTGCTATTCTCTTTATTGATTTGCTGTATTCACCTGCTCGCCATGCAGAAAATGTAAAGGAGACGGATACTGTATTTTTGGAAAACCAAATGGTCCTAATGACACCCCTGCAACTTCAGTCCTACACATTGGACCAGAATCAAGGCTGCAAAGGACATTGGATTCTTCTCTGAAGATCTCCCCATTGGCAGAACTTTTATTTTACCTTCTTCCTGTTCAATTAAATTGTCTAGCACCTTGTAAATACGGGCTTGATCGCCAACATTTTTATTCAATTTCAGTTCAATTCAATTTTACTTGTATAGCCCAAATTCACAACAGTCGTCTCAGTAGGGTTTGTATCAGTAATTGTAAAGTAAACATACAATCAAAAAGGATCATAAATGCATAGAATTCAATAGGGTAATACTAAAACTTCAACAAAAAAACAAAAAAAAACTAAACAGACTAACTAAACTGAGCATCCCTGACCTTAGACCCCCGCTTCACGGTAAGGAAAAACTCCTGGAGTACAGTCTTAAGTGACTGTACAAAGTTTGTACAGGTGTTTATTTTTGGAAGATGTGAACTTTAAGAAAAATTGATCAAATCTCTTAAAAATTCCCCTAAAATAAAACAACAGTACATCAGCATTTCTGTTAGTTCTATAGAAATGCTGCAGGCTGGTGGAGCGGTTTGTACTCACAGCAGCATGTGTCAAGTATTCTGAACCACATGTTGTAGGTTGGAGTCAGTCTTAGGCAGTGGAGTTTCAATCAGTGGTTTGTGACTGTTATGCACTTTGGGCCTTCTGAGAAGGTAGTAAAGTGCTACAATGGTAAATGCCATTGTACAAAATACATGTTTGTATACTTCTTTCTCTTGCTGATAGTTTTATTTACTGGCTTTCTGCAAAAATTGCCACGCACTTCAAATTCATACCAATTGATATTTTGCATCCAGTAGATGCTATAGAGCAAATGAAGCTTGGAGAAGTTTTGTGCCGGAGCGAACCAACTGGATAAAAGGCTTCATGAAGCTTCATCTGCCCATCACTATACAGATCATTTATGTTAGTTCCTTGGAAAAAAAAAAAAAAAAGCATACATGGAAAAAGTAGCAGGCTCTATGCTGGTGGGCCAGTTTGCAGTCAACCTTTACAGCAACAAGGCTCTGGTTTAAATCCCAACTAACTTCTAAAAACTAAAAAAAAACACTAACCAGCAATTCATGCATACTTAAGGAGGAGGAAGAGTGTGGGAGCTCTCAGTGGAAGTAGCTGAATTCTAAACAGGTGAGCACAGATGTGGCGAACTAGAGGTGATTGGGTGAGCGTGATTACAAACAGGAACAGGACCAAATACGGTGAGTATCAGAAGCACCCAAGTGGGTCTGAATTATGTACTTTTGTGTTTTCTGTAGTTTGCATTTATGCATGTAATTATGCAACAGTTTGTCTACTTATTTGTATTAATTCTTCCTGAATTTTTTTTATTTTAAGGTAAAAGCTCATTTTCAACTGTACCCAGGTTTATAAAGTTGTATATAAAGCTGCATCACTTAAAAATAATTACTGTAAACCTTTTTTGTATCCCTAAATGTTGGAAAAATGTATAGAAGTTATCTCATGTTTGCTTTTCTGCATTACCTAACTAAGATGCTTATAAAAAATTCAAATTGTGGTCAACTATAAACAGCTGTATGAAGTCATGAAACCGGATCCAAGTACGATTCCAGTCTATTGAGAGGTGGACTTGTTGGTGCGTTTAGATCATTGTTCCGCTGCTGAACCCATGTACGGTAAAACCAGAGCAGGTCATCAGAATCAGAATCAGCTTTATTGGTCAAGTACAGCGCATGTACAAGGAATTTGTCTTCGGTGTCTGGAGAACATCCAGCTCAAGGATTTCAGGTGTAGAATTTATGGCTTCTATCAATTAAAGATTTCAATTCGCCAGGGTTTGGAATCGCCAAAGCAGATTATGACACTACCACCACCATGTCTACTGCAGCTTTGATTTATGTTTACCTGAAAAGAGGTGATCTTCGACTCCAGATGTAATGCAACGCACCTTCTAAAAACTGATCTTTTTTCACAGTTTACAAATTTTTTTTTTAAATAGCTAATAAGTTAAAGGTTTTTCTTTTATTGTAATGTGAGTTAAATCTTTCAGTTTTCAGTTGAGTCTTTCCCCAAATAACTGTCTCCTTGGATCTATTTTTGTCTTGATAAATGAAGAATCCTAACACTTATTCTGATTCTTCTGCAATCACTCTGAAATTTTTTAAAATATGGCCAAATTCCTTTATTACATTAATTTTTGGATGCCATTTATTAAATATCATCTTCTAAGTTTTAGACATCTAAGGTATTTGATATTTTTTATGTTTTTATGTTTAACTTTGTAGTTAATCTTTTTGTATCAACAATGAAAGTTAATAAGTAATTTTAATGCAACATTTTTAATTAATTGATTAATCTTTTAATTGGAGCCCTCTTAGTTTTTGTCTTACTCTTTAATTTATTTTAAAACAATCTTTTTATTTGCTCTGTTTAGAATTCCAGTGTTTTTCCCAAATCCTCAACCTCTTTCCTTTCCTGTCATATACCTTAGGTATATTTTTGTCTTAATATATGCTACATTTGTAAATATGTATGCAGTTATTTAACCGATGTGAATGCAGAGGACAAGTAAGACCCCTAAACAGTTCTATGTGTTACAAACTTCCCATACAAATATCACCAGTTGACCAATTAATTAAATGATTTCTTTTGATAACGTTTTATAATAAGAGTCCTTAATAAACCTTTTATAACAAATTAACAAGCAGTACTAATTTTTTATTAAGCCGCTTATAAGTATATTAATTAGCATTTGTAAATGTCTTACAACTGACTTACAAGTTTAAATAAGCTGTTTATAAATACATTAAAATATTCATTAATAAACTACTTATAAGACATTAACAAGCATGAGTAATGTGGTATTAAGATGATAATAAAGGCATTTATTAGTACTTTTTATTCCTTTATAAAGTATTTGTTAGCATTTGCAATTTTATACAAATACCTAAGATAATAATTCATGTGCTAACTGTGTTCTTGTTTACAGTTTACTGAGTGTTTTGCAGCCCCCCAACCTAAAGCGTGACCAAATAGGGGTTCATATTCAAAAGCCATTTATAAATTGCTTGTATGGGATTAATACATATATTAACAGTTCCCATGTTAATGTTTTCTTTTTTGAGATGTTAGTTAGATTGAAATTGACATTTAATTTTCTAAATAGATGTTGTCTTTAGCGTGCAGGCGCATTACCTCTGGAGCTCAGGGATTATCAAATAATGAGTAAAAGCTTTCTGGAACAGAAGAGGTTAAAGCATTTTTCAACTGGTGCACAATCTTTGGTTTCACATGAAAAGCCAATTCCAGGAACAGCAGCTGCCTCCTCATATCTGAAACATAAGGGGAAAAAAAGTGTCATGTTGGTACAATCATAATGCAAACCAATGCAAGCAATTGAGTTAAAAAAAAGAATACATTTTCACGGACACTGCAGGGAGTTGAACCCCGTCTAGCTGAAGCCAGAGTACCATCTACCAGTGCCTTTTGCTTCTTTGACTGAACATGTGAGGCAAATTTAAGCCTGTAGTCCAACCAGCATATATACCCTCTCCATTTCTACACGCTTGGGACCATCACAGAAAGTACACTTTTGTGACTCTCTGAGGCTGGATTATATGTATGCTTTTTAATTTTTTTATGTTTTTATTTATTTATTTTACTTTTTTTATTACAAGCTAAAAACAATTATTGCACACTATATACATTTTGCTAAATGCATGGAAGTAAAACCTAATACACTTTTAATAAATTACTTGAAATAAGCACTTTTATTAAATTTATTTTAAAAATAAATTTCTTTAAAATCTTTTTAAATGTTTTCCTGGATATTACCAGTGTCTTGTGTCATTACATCAAAGAATCTTCATTTTCACTTTTGTGTGTGTGTGTGTGGGGGGGGAAACTAGAGCACCCAGAGAAAACCCCACGCATGCATGGAAAGAACACGCCAATTTAACTATGCAGCCAGTTTTTTTTTGGAAATGGTTCAAGTCCGTTTATTTGATCTAGAAGAGGATGTAGCAGATGTTGAAGTCCTTGTAGCAGTGATTGTTGTACAGTCCTATTGTATTTTTCTTGATTGTGGGGGGAAACTAGAGCACCCAGAGAAAACCCCACGCATGCATGGAAAGAAAATGCCAATTTAACCACTTAGCCCGTTTTTTTAAGTCTGCGCAGTCGCTTGTTTAACTTTTTCGAGCTAAACAATCTGCTGCAAAATTTGGTGAAAGAAAACCTCTTAACCTTCCTTCCTTTCTTTAGTTCCACTTCTACTTCAGCCTGTTGTTCTTTTTTCTCCCTGCTTTAGAGGTTCTTGACAGAAAGTTCCTCTTGGATTTCTTGAGGATCTTTCTTTATTCCATCACTCTCCTTCTCATTTTCTGTGTCAAGAGTTTGTTTTTCCAACCTCTGCTGTCTTTTCTCCAGTCTGGTCTTTGGGATTTTTGGTTTCTACCTCTTTGGCGATGCAGTCCTGATTCACAGTAACCGCGTTTACATGGGCAAAAGTAATCGAAAAGAATGCCTGATCGGAAAGAAAATGCGTCATGTAAACTCGCCGTTTAGAATACTCTGCCCCGGTCAGACTAGTTCGAATCAAACTTTCTTTCCGAGGTGGGTTATACCTATCGTTTATCCGATCGTGGTACATGTAAAGGGTTCATTCCGATCGTGTGTCACTACTGCTCTGGTTTGCATCATGCATAGACGGTGTTTCGCTGAGAGAAGCTTTGGAGCTCATACGGGACAGTCCAGCTACTCTGTAAAGGGCAGTATGTGTGTCTCTTCTTTTACAATGTGGTTGTGATGTGTTGAAGAGTTGTTATATGTTTGTGGCCTGGTTAAAGTAATAAAGATCATTTTTCATATTCTGTAGTTTGTGGTTCTTCATTGACTCAAACTGTCAATGAAGGTTCTCGTTCATTCAGGTGGAGTAGTGTTGAGGCTGAGTCATATCAGCTGGACTTAAAAAAATGTAAGTCCAGCTTAACATGGGAACTGTTAATATATGTATTAATCCCATACAAGCCATTTATAAATGGCTTGTGAATATGAACCCCTATTTGGTCACGATTTAGATTGGGACGCTGCAAAACACTCAATAAACTGTTAACAAGAACACAATTATTATATGTATTTTTATCTTATAAGGTATAAAATTGCAAATGCTAAGAAATACTTTAGAAAGGATTAACAAATGCTAATAAATGTCTTTTTAATCAGCTTAATATGACATTACTCATGCTTAATGTCTTATAAGTAGTTTCCTAAGAAATATTTGAATGTATTTATAAACAGCTTATTTAAACTCGTAAGTCAGTTGTAAGACATTTACAAATGCTAGTAAATGTACTTAGAAGCAGCTTAGTAAAACATTAGTAGTGCTTGTTAATGTCTTCTAAATGGTTTATCAAGGACCCTTATAAAGCGTTACTGATTTTTGTACTTGGTCTGTATGTAAAGCGTGTTTCTCTGCAGCCCTTTTCTCATCATTTACCGGTACTCCAGTTTTTTTTTCTTAAGACAGCATAATTTAAAATGCTTAACTGTATAGTAAAGCTCAAACATATACATAATTTATGTGTAATATATACATAAATAGATAATACTTCCATTCCATTCCATTCCCAATCAGGAAAATGTGATGGACAGAAAATCACACAAAATATAAATATGTATTTAAAAAGCAATAAATACTTAAAATATTTCCTAAGAAATAATATACAATTTTATTGCGGCCAGAAAAAAATATCTACAGAACCTTCTTAATAATTTAGCTTTAACAAACATAAAAAAGTCTAGTAAGTTACCATCACTTTACAGCAATACAAATATATGACATTTCTAGTAATAGTACATGCATTCCCATGACTTTTTTTAAAGGTTACACATGTTCAATTAAAGAAAACCTGATAAAGCTGCTCAGCTGTTCACTTACAAAAAAAAGGGGGGGGGGGGGATCCCCGACTTTGTTAATGGGGTCGAACATTCCCTCTTAATAAGTTTGAACCCTTTTGTGACCCAAAGGATTTTTAAAAAATGATCTAGCCAACCATTTCCAAATTATGGACTTTTTAAGACTTTTTCTCATAATTTTACTTTTTTCTTTTTTTTCTTTTAAATGTACTTTTTTTTTTTTTTTCATTGTGGCTCTAATACTCCGTGGTACAGCAGGCCCCCACATCACATGAAAAACGCTTGAGAAATTAGGTCTTCTCAATAATGCCTCATGATTTTATTTCTTCCTTGTATTTTAAGTGCTTCATCAGATTGCCATCTGGCTCTTAAAACACACACACACACACACACACACACACACACACACACACACACCTACACACAAAGCACCAATAAAGAGCAAAGCTGACTTTTTCTGCCTCAATCTCCTTCATCCAGCTGTGTAGCTCACATTTTCAAAGCGAAAAATAGCTTTTCTCTTTCAACAAGACAAATACGATAATGCAGGACCTTCGAGCCCGACACCTCCTCTGTATCACAAAAGTGGTAAGGAAATGCAGCGCCACTAATGTTTGATACCATCCGTTCTATTTCCATGTATTTAATTATTCTCCTCTGGCCTGGTTTAGTCACAGTAAGGCAGTTTATTAGGAGTGAAAACAGAAGCACGCTGCTCTTATACATCACCGCGATACAATTGTGCCAGAACCGGTGCGACGACAGTCCTCCATTAGGTGTTCTGTTTCCTAATTAACAAACTGCCATCTTTTCCAGCAGACTGCGCGTCTCTTCCTCATTATTCACCCTCAATTACGTGAAGAGTTTGTCCTGCGCTACTTAATTACTTCATCCAGGAAGATGATAAGTTAATTTTGTGATTAACCTGCCGACACCTGAGCAGACAAGAATATCATGAGGGGATTATCATTTCATTTGAGGATGTCATCGCCACTGTTATTTTGTAACGGGCAATTGAATGTCAAAGATTGCTACTTTTTATTATGCAGTATGCATCTTTAGACTTTTAATTAGATGATATTTCAAATAAATATGCCTTTTTTGTGATTAGAACGTGGATCTTGACATGGTTGGACAAAAGTGGTTTCTATTCTTCCTTCATCTCCTCTGATAACTGCCTTTACACCAGATTTATGGTTGACTATCAGCTTCAGATTCCAGCTAAATTTTCTCACGAGAGCTGGAGATCCCACTTGACTGTTTGCTTCGGAATTCTGCCGGTGGTTGTGAAGATGCTTGGAGCGAATGTGGGGCCTGCTGAGCCTCACACACGTCAGGTACTGTCTTGTAAGAATTCCCTCGAGGTTGGTTTGTTAAACAATTACATTTCATAGTTCATTATTGCATGTTGGTGGAGAATGACTGCATTTAAGCTTCAGAGAGCCAAAAGGAGATGTTTCCACCTCTGTCTGCTACATGAATCCACTTCCATCGTATTATTTCCAGCCAGCTGTTGTTGTTTACAGACCCACTCTGATAAAAAATGGTGTTTTGATTGTGTTTCTAACATTATCTTGTACCATTTTTCTGATGATGGAGTGCATATATAAAGAAAAAGATTGAAAAAGATCAGAGCTTCCTGCTTCGCTCCATTCTGATGCATCCGCTTGTAGACGACAAGATCCACATACGTCTTTGTTTTCCTCGCCTGAGCTGGAATCTGGATCTAAACTGTACAGCGGGACAGCTGCAATATTGCTGGCCATTTTTGTTGCACCGCTAATGTTAGGGTGGGAATGTGAGGAGCTGTACGCTAGCGGGAGAGACAGTAAACAGAGAGCTCACAGTAACGGAAGGAAAATGGAGGGGGGGGGGGGGGTCGGGCACCTATGGTCCCGCCCACAATTTCGAGGGAAATTTCTAATGAACTATGTCCTAGAAAACAACACAAGTTTTTGTTTTTAGCATAAAGTGGTATAATTATAATTAAAAGACCACCGGGAACGCTTTGACGATAGGTCAAAAGATGATCAAAGCGTCTTTAAAAGTCTTTAAAAGTCTTTAAAGGAAGATACAATGGGTAAAACCAATAATTTCATATGAAAATCCAGACTCATTGAAAAACGATTTAATAAAAACTAAACTACAGGGTTCAGAAGTCAGTTAAAGTGTTACACTTGACAATTAGCCAAGTGAGGAACTGCTCTGGCATGTGTAAAGGCAAAAAGTGTCCCATTTCAGAAATTTCTGGCAAGATGGTTTTTGGTCTTCCTCCAGAAACTTCTGACATTCAGACAAGTAACACAGGAGTAGCTGTGTGTTACTAACACTGTTAGCAGTAGCCATGAGGTGCTACTCCTCTAACAAGCTGATTCCTGATAAGCTTTCAACTGAGACTTACTTGGGTGGGTGGCAGGGGGGTCCAAGTGGAGGTATTTGACTTCCAGATTGAATCTCAAGGGAAAATTAACTGGTGCCACGTCAGCTTAGAAGGTGGCTTCTTATACAGACATAGTTTTCCAGGCAATGCAACATTAAACTGTTCCGCTTTACAAAAACAGTCTTGTCCCAAAATTTTATGAAAATAAAATATATGATACCTGGTGCTTTATGCTCATTGTCTACAGGGATTATATTCTGATGGAATAAATTCACTATAGCTCTAGAAACAGGGGAACAGTTACAGAAGAACCTGTGGTTGAGCTGTGAGATGTTGACACTCTTTTTTCCCTTGAAAGAATCTAGTGTGTCAAGTTTGACAGCAGCTAAGAAGATTTAATGCTGGTAATCGCCTCTTGATTTCCCCAAAACCCATTGGGTTCTAATCCTAAACTGTCAAAAGTAAAAACTTTTGCAAAGAGGAGAGTTCTTATGCATTAGTCACATGCACTTGAACGGTGGGCTGACCTGTATTGCTGCGGGTTTTCTTGTTGTCTCTGGAGGCTTGTGGATAATAAATACCTAGAGGGATGTCATGAAAACGGGACATACAATTGTCGTCCATGTGCTAGGTGTATCATGAAGTATTTGTAAGGCTAATGGAAGTTACACGCACTTATGATGTACAGATGGCGCTGTTGTGTGTTGCCCTTACGCCACACTTAATAAGGTTTGCATACTAGCTCCTTACTGACTGCCCACAAATGTTGCACGCGCAGGATAAACTTGTAATACATAAATGTTCCCACACAAACGACAATATGATTGACTTCTATCCTTAATTATAACAGTCAGGCTGCATGCACAGGGTGTCCCCTTTCTCCCCTCAACAGCACAAACTGGCTTCTTGCACAGTTAGCAGGTTTCAGGGGTGGTTAATAATATGAAAATCTGTATGACTTGCCTGCGTCTTGCCTACTTCAACCTTTTGTACTATCGTGTGTTGTTTTAGTGTTTGCTACGACCTGTCGCCCACATGATGGCAGTAGAAGAAAAAATGCATGAACATTTTTGCTCTACAGGCTCGCCGAATTGTCTACGTTCTTTAGATTTCATGCAAACGGCCTGTGTGCCCCATAGAGGTGTACCTATTTTTCACCATCAAACAGCCCATATCTACCCCATAGGAGCAGTTGTGACTAAGGCTTTAGGAAAGTGAATAAGGATTTCTTTGTGATCCAGAAAAATGTGCAGAAGCAAATAAATCCATAATCTTTGGGGTGAAGTCTTTCATGCTTGATGATAAGTTTGGACCAAAGATGAATTAACCTTAGAGCTTCGATGCTAACGGTGATTAAGAGCAAAACCATTACTGCAGGTGGAGGTGGGCGAAAACATCTGGAATGCAGAGAAATAAACATCCATCCATCCATCCATCCATCCATCTTCAGAACCTGCTGAATCCCTTTTTGGGATCACGGCTTTCTTAAATCTAACCCACCTACTGTTGAGCGGAGGCGGGGTACGCCCTGAGCAGGTTACCAGCCTGTTGCAGAGCCACACCCTCAAAGTGAAAATTTGATTGTGACTGGCAAAGGAGAAAGAAAAATGTAGCTTCTGGTTCAGAATGAAGGCGGACTGATCAGTGGTGTGTTTACGTAACAGCACCTGAAGGTTCCAAAAAACGAGCTAAATCTTACTGAAATTGCCCCAAAGCTTCACATTCATTTAAATCAGTTTTGGTGTTAAAACGGAAGATTTTGGTCGAGCAACAGTTTAAGGAAAGCTACTGACTGAAATTTGCAATCAGTTATACTTTTTTTCCGCATTTTTAAAGGTGAAGAAAAAAAATCACATTTATCTGAAATAAAGAGCTAATGTAATATGTTAATATTGATATTTCTGTAAAGACTTTTTTCATGACTCCAAAAAACAGCAGTAGGTCGGTTGCAAAGTCTTTGACCTTTTTTCCACTCTGCCATAATTCCACTAAAATGTTAAGCTTCTTTCAAAGACAGCATAGAGAAACAATAACCCAAACTGTGAAGCTGCACCCATTAACTTTTAGCTCTTGATTAACCAGTGCGGCTACACGCCGTGCTCGGCAGAAGAGCCTTGTAATCAACTTCCAATCATTAATGGTCCTGTTATCTGCACCTGGCTACTGAATAAACAAAAATCTCATTGCTCCCCTCAATCACTTGAAAGTTATCCCACTGAGAGGCACTTTCAACATCATCAGCGACACAAGCGGCTGATTCTGGGTCCCCAGTGACAGAACACTCCCCTGGAAGAAGCTTGATCAGCTTCCTTTGCCTTAAACCGCAATTCTTTTTTTTTTTTTGTCAAATCATGCTGCTCAGTGACTCATAATCACAGCTCAGCTCAATTGGACTCATTGTTGTGGGGCTGACAAGTCTGCTTTGTATGCTGATTGATTCATGTCATCTGAGAACGAGATGCTCGAAAAGACTTATCATCATTCATTTGCACGCATTTCTGTGTGTAGACCACACTATTGATGATTACTATATCAGGAGATCTTTAATTAGCAGCTTTTGTGGTGAAGACAAATAAAAAACAAAAGGCAAGCAGAGCGAAGAGAGATCAAAATGAGGAGCGCTTGATGAGTAAACAGTTTAATTATGGGGTTAAGAATAAAATGAAAGGTAACATTTGCAAACAAATTAGCGTAAAGGTTACTTTTGTTACAAAGAATTTCACTACAGCTTTGTTTTCACGTGTTCCGTCGGTTATGTTTCTAGACCTCTCCCATCCTATGGGTGTAAAGAGGTAAGTGCTAAATGAAATTCTGTTTCTTTACATAACAGCAATTTGCAAAGTTAACAAACAGGTTAACACATAAAAAGGCCAATCATCAGAGATGTGTAGTTCTATCAATTCTATTCAAAATGTAATTGCACAAATTTTGTTGGTAAACCAATAAAAGTTTTATCTGGATAGTTTAACTTTTAACACCAGAGATGTTGCAGGCAGGGCTGCATGGTTCAACAGAACATCAAGTTTGCATGTTCTCCCCGTCCATGCATGGGTTTTCTCCGGGGACTCTGGATTCCTCCCACTGTCCAAAAACATGCTTCTCAGGTTAACCGGTTACTCTAAATTGTGGCCCTGTGACAGACTGGAGACCTGGCCAGGGTGTCCCCAGCCTTTGCCTACAAGTGACCGGGATAGGCTCCAGCAGCCCTGTGATCTCAAAAGGGAACAAACTGTTTAGAAGATGAATGAATGAATGAATGAAGATGTTGCAGGCAACACCCAAATGAAATGCTTTTTGATGTACTATAACTCTTTGACTGTTTATGCAAACAATGCGAATGTGTATCCTTCCTTCTTCCAACAGTAGTAGGCAGTCTCCGGCTACCCCAGCAGGTTAAAAAAAAAAAAAAAAAGAGTTGTTGGTCATGTGACTCATTTAATTCTAAAAAAGTCTTTCCATTGATTGTAGTGTTGTGAAAGATGTCAATTTTGGTAGATCTCAAAAACCACCTCCTCCAAGCACAAAATTCTTCTTTTTTGATGAATGCAAGTTTTTTCGAAATTGATGTGTTACCATTAAGTGAATTTATCATTGCAAATCAATTTTGGGAAACTTCCTAGTCAATGGAAATATGTCTGCTATGACCATCTTGTTATGATTTGCTTGATTAGTTGTCTTTAAATCTTAATTTGCCTTTTCTTGGGTGTCAGTGCAGACTGGCTGTGGCCCATTCGCCTGTGGATCCTATAGAACAGTCAAAGCTGCCTACCCTTTGCTAATCACCCACACATTATATAAAGACCTCTCTCTGACCCTTTACTCTTTGCTTGTCTAGCTTCATGCCTATTCTCTGCAGCTATTTACTAAACCAGCTATGTACTGGCACACATGAAGACCAGGGTTTTCAGATCATTGCATTTTCGTAGTGAAACAATCTGATTGCTCTTTTGTTTTTATTTTTTTGGCATGTAAATGGTTTCAAAGTTCCAAATATCTAGAATTCTTTAAGCCGACTCTTCTCGCCACCAGGTTACTTATCCTATTTCGTAGTGATTGGTAACATTTGGATTTTATCTGGTGCAGGTGTCGAACTGGTTCTGCTGAAACAGTTTCGGTGCCTAAATGGTGTTGGAACTTTAATTCTGAAAAGAAGGAGCATCACAGGTTTGAATGTGCTGAAGATGCTTTATTACATTGTAGACGTCTCTTATCCAATAGGCCACCCAATTAGAATATTTTGCTGCTTTCGTTTGCTTTGTGTCACTTGTGTTTTCACTGTTCTTCCAAGGACCCTCATTACCACACCCAGTTTTTTTTAGCCTGCCCACAATTGCTGGAAAGTTAAAATGACTGGCTAGAATTAGAAAGAAAAACTGAATAGAATAAAAGCAATTGACATTTTTTAAACGAAGCACCAAAATTTATATTTTCATTCAGTACCGTTAGTACCATATCCAGCAACTGGATAGCTCAGTTGGTTAAGCAGGACTGGCACACTAGAAACCAGGGTTAGATTCTCAGGAGGTGCAATAAGCTTCATCTTTGGACCCTTTGCGCACCTGTCTAACTATGTAGCCACAAATGGGCCAGAGGCTAAGTTCCCCTGTGTCAGTCCCCAGCCCAGATAATATACAGGGTTGTGTCAGGTAGGGCATCCGGTGTAACCTGTTGTGTGAAAGCTGATTTTATGTGGCGACCCCTCAAGGGATATACCAAAAGGTGAACAACTACAAACAGTAGTACTGTATCCTTCGGTATTGGTACCAACTTGGCACCATCAGTACCCATCCTAACTATACAGGGGGCAGCTGTGGTGCAGAGGGAGTGCAGTAAATCTTTGATCAGAAGTTCACAGATTTGGTCTTTACCTTGCCTGCCCATGTCAAAAGTATATAACCATAAATTAAAAAAAAGGTCCTTGGGTAAGACACCGAACCCCACATTGCTCTTTGTTTATTATAAAGCATTTGCATGGCTGCAGAACCACCATCAGTATGTTAGTGTGTGAGTATGCAGGTGAATGGCTCTGTGACTGTAAAAATCTTTGGGCCTTAATAAAAGTGGAAAAATGCTGTATAAGTATATGTCATTCACAATTTATTCTGATTTACAGTAATTATGTAATTTTGCTTGAAGTACATCAAGGTCTGTAGATATTTGTTAGGATTTATCAGCATCTTTTATAAATGAGGCGATGCAGAGATAACATTTAAACAAACACAAAAAGCAATTCTATTTCCAGTACTCAGATGAAGTCATATGATCGTAACAATTGTTTATCTGATGCATGTTTCTGTCGTCAACAAGGTGACTTATTCCCTGCTGTGTCTGAGTGTGAAGGACTGAGACCACTGCTTTTGTTTCTGTCCATTATTTGAGCTGATCTGGCCGGAGACCTTTGCCTTGCTGGGAGCCAAACGTGATGTGATGTCGGCTGACACATCCTGTCGTCCCCCCGCCACCCCCTCTGCTGCTGACTGCCGGCAGTCTGGTGGAGGCTGGAGCTCCACCTCGCAGCCCGCAGTTACCCAGATATCGTTTCTCAGAGAACGAGGAGCGGCATCGAAGCGAAAACACAGAAACACAATCGTCTGCCGCCAGGCCTCGTGTCGGGAGGATCCAAACCTCTGCAGGTTCAGCGAGGATAAAAGTTGAAGCTGTGAGAACAGAATGTTACAAGGTGTCGCACGCCAACATCCCCACAAGCAAACAAAAACTGGCAGAAGTTAAATATTTCAACTATCGCTGAACTATTTAAAGAAGTTTCCTTTAAAAAAGAACACTTCAAAGCAGGAGAACAATGATAAAGTCGCAGGAGTTCCAAAAAAAAGTAAAAATCAGACATGCTTGCACTGTTTTCATTAATACATCTAATATAGCTTTTATATTAAAGGCTAAATCAATGCATATTTGTCTTAATGTTTAAGCTTTAGGTTGTTCCAGACAAATGGCCTTTGTAGTATATTTAAAACTCAAAATGCTTGGTAATGTCTCAGATAGAGGTTAATGTGAAATTTGTTTCAGCTGTCAAGAAGACAAGCAACACTTTCAATACTTTTTGTTTGCTTTTGACTGTACCCCTAAAAATGACAATGAAGTATATGAGGTTAGTCTGGTGTAATTTTAATATCCAAAGTATTCATTTTAGTTTGTGCTTCAAAATATGAGCTATAAAGTTTGAACAAGAATTATGGTTTGCTTGAGATGTGTGCTAATTGATGGTGAAATTCCATTCATCTATCCATTTACCATTTACCAGTCACGCTGCCTCAGCAGAGTGACTAGCATCATCACTGACTCCACCCATCCTGTTTTCTCTCTATTCAACCTGCTGCCCTCTGGCAGAAGGTACAGGTCCATCAGAACAAGGAAAAACAGTCTAAGGAACAGCTTTTTTCCACAGGCAATCACTATACGGAATACACATACTTCCACCAACTACAACCCACTCTGACTTTTTACAAATGCTAAATTACTGACTACTACACGTGTGCAATATCTTGACATCTGTGCAATAACCGCGTCTCTGTGCAATAACTCACAATATTTATATGCTGCGCTCATAGCAACTCAACCCATTCCATTTTATTTTGTCCATACATAGTTAATATTTAACTGTTTCTGTACATATTGTACATTTTTGGTTAGAGATGTGAGTACAGTATTTCTATTTTATTTTATCTTCATCACTCCAAGGCTGCTGCAATTTCATTGTATCACCATGTACAATGACAATAAAGAATTCAGATTCTTATTCTGATTATGATTTTTAGAACCCTCTAAATCCCTTTTGGGGTCACATGGTTGCTGGAGCCTATCCCATCTACCATTGAATGAGGGTTACCTTGGACAGGTTATCAGTTGGTCGCAGGGCCACACAACCAAGTCCATGCACATTCACACCAAGGTGCAATTTCAAGTCATCAATTAACTACAAAGCAGGACTTTAGACTGAGGAAGGAAGCAGGAGTGCCCAGAGAAAACACACATGCAAAGGGAGAACATGCAAACGTCAATGCTGAAATAACATCCATCCATTTTGTGATTTTACGTAATCCCTTTTGGAGTCAAGGGGTGGCCGGAGCTTGTCCCAACTACTGTTGGGTGTAGGCGGACAGGTCCCCAGTCTGTTGCAGGGCTGCACAATCAATTTAGAATGACCATTTAACATGCAAAGCTTGTTTTTTGACTATGGGAGGAAGCTGGCGTGGTACAAAAATGCACACATGTACAGGGATAACATGCAGACTGTAATGCAGAAGTGTAATTGTATATTTACTGGTTTGTAATTATAATGGGATTTACATTGGGTTTTGTAGTTCTTTGTCATGATTAGTTATACAGTATGTGTAGTGGTCCATGCTTGTTCAGTGTTTGTCCTGTGTTGATCCGTAAGCAGGTGAACCACTAGAACTATGATATGACACAAAAAATAATTAAATTTTCAATGTAATTCAATTCAGAAGTACAGTTTCTCTCAAATGCCAAAACACATTTCACAAACGTGTCCTCCATGTTCCCCTATGTCTAAACACAACACCCTTTTCTAAAGTTGCATAAACACAACCACACCTTCTCACTTCAAAACTCAAACTTTTACAGCACAAGAGAAGCTCGGAGCTTTCAAAACTGTAACACTGGACACATCATTACACCCCACGGCAAAACAATAGAAACAACAATGCTCAATTTGTGAGGTTTTTTTTCACAACTGACAAAGCATCAATCATTTTTAGAAACTTTACAGTAATGGATGTTCTTAGATCTCTGCAGAGGAGTAGGCATTTAAATTTGTGAGTTTCATATGAAGAGTATACATCTAAATTCTGCATGTAAACTACTGTAACACAACTCTATGCAAAAACAGAATCTGTTTCACACACAGTACTCTTGAGAACATGATTGAGTGTGAGGTTATTTTATTCAGTTTACAGTAATTACACCACAATCACTGTACGGCATCATGTCGCTGAGCTGCATCCGTCCACATCACCTCATCCACATCGCAGGCTGTATTGTCTCTTGCCAGGCACCGTGGGAAAAATGCCCTAGAATGACAAATCCATTGCCCTTAGGAGGTTCTCTCTAGTGTATGGGTGTCTGTCATAAACTTTCCATTTTCTCCGTGAGAAGAACTCCTCTGTAGGGTTCAGGAAAGGGGGGTAGGGTGGCAGACAGATGTTTAAAAAGTGGTTACTGTTGGTGGTGAACCACTCTCTGATTTGGTTTGTTCTGTGGAAGGCAACATTGTCCTAAATGATCACATAAATGTGATGTGATGGCCCAGGATAGTGTTGTTGGTGGTCAAGGAGGAGACGCTGGGTGTTGTAAGACCCAAGGACAGCATACCTGTGGACAATTCCCTCCAGCCCAGGGCCGCACAAAGAGTAATATCACCCCCCCTTTTGGCAGGGAACCTCAGTGATGGCTCTTTGGCCAATTATGTTACAGCCTCTTTGCCTTCGTTTCTGCAGGTTGAATCCAGCCTCATCCAGGAAGAGGTACTCATTAGGTCTGGCCATCGCGTCCAACTGTAATATCCTCTCTGAAATGTGAAAGTACACAGGTGTTAGGAAAACAACAGTCAATCAGGTAGCACAGTATTGTCCAGAAGTAATGTAGGCCACTGAGCAACACAGTATCTCGACTAACTGTACTGTGAACATGGATGTATACTTACTTGCACATACTCGTAACGTAGGTCTTTGTGTTGTGCAGAGTTGCGCTCAAAGGAAACCCTATAAAGCTGTTTTACCTGCATCTTTTTGTGCCAGAGAACTTAGTCTATTTTGGTCAAGCTGACACCATCAATGTGCTGAAAGTTGACATTATTGGCAATAACTTTGTGTCTGATCTCCCGGAGTCGGATGAGGTTGTTCTCACGAACCATATCCACAATGTGGGTTTCTGTTGCCACCTCTATGTGGCATTCTTTCAGCTCTAATGTTTTACAATACAGAAACAACTGATTTGAAACCAATAGACTACTTTCACAGGCTTGTAAAATTGTTTTGTGACAAGAAAGCAATATAGTACCTGTTGAACTATATACCTGTTGTGTTGTCTGAAAGCCCCGATAATGCTGGCCACAGTAAACCTACAAAGGTTTGGATGGACTCTTTGTCCTGGTTCAGCCATTGTCATGCCATGGACAATGACTGTTGCTCGCATCTCGTCCGTAACGATGGTGCGAGTTTGTCTTGCTCTCCCTCTGTAACCTTCTCCTCTCCCTTGTTGGCCTCCTCCTCTTCCACCTCTGATTTGAACTCCTCTTTGTAGTTGGCCTGCTCTTCTCCCTCTTCTGACTCGAATTCCTCTTCCCCTGACTGTTCCTTCATCCATTGTGTTTGTTTGAAATCTTCATCAAAATCTGACTCGAATTCCTCTTCCCCTGACTGTTCCTTCATCCATTGTGTTTGTTTGAAATCTTCATCAAACTGTGCACTCTGAACGTGCTTTAAAACACGTTGTCACAGCATTAGCAACAAGTATCTTAAATTTTGAGTCTTTGTGTGTAATGAAACACGCCAGGTGTGTTCATTGTCTTCAAACATTGCTGACTGTTGCATCACATGAGCTTTCATTTGAGAATATGAGCAGAGTTCTTTTGCAACTTGTGTTTTAGCAAAGAAAAACATTTTAAGATTTATGAGAACAGAGGATTGTGTTTTGTGAAGTGTGTCTTCATGTGAAATGTGTTTAAGATATTGGAAAAAGGTGGCTAGATATAGTAAATGTGTTTAGACAACTGGTAATTTTGTTTAGGGGATTGGCTTTTTTGTTTTAGCATTAGAAAAACTGTAAACCACCAGTTATTTACGGTGTCTGTTATTGTGTACCAGTTTATGTGAAATGGAATTGTGACAAAGTGATGATTTTTATTTCAGTCATACAAAAACTCTTGCAGTAGAATACATTTATTTTCACATACTTAATATACATCTTAGTTGGCATTCACAAACTTTGATTGGCATAAGGCTCCGTACAATTCCATGAGATAACTTCCATAAACTTTAGGGTAAAAACCCCGAACGGAGCCCACAGGTGGAAGCCGGGGAGGAGGGAGGGGCGACGAAAGCGGCGCTGCGGTAAGAAAGAGAATGAACGCTGCACACCTGGACTTAAATAGGAGCTGAACAGGTGAGTTAATTAACTACCGCCCTAGGGGGGAAGAGACTGCCGAGTTTTTGGTGCCTGAAATGCGAATATCATTCGCTATTTTTATATACAAAATGTAGCTCTTTATTGTTAGACTGTGTTTGTGCAAGTGGAAATTCCAATTAACTTGAAGTGCTCACAGGCCAAACAGAACAAACAAGTGTGTGTCAGACACCTGTGGATCCTTTATTAACAACAAGGAGCAAAGTGGACAGAAAGAAGGACGGATGTACCATAGACAGTAATGACCCAACCCCGAGATCTGCGCAGCACAATGGAGGCTGGTGGCACACTGTCTGCAGCATTGCCTGTAAGGGGCTGCAGCCTCTGTCTGAGCTTCAGTAGGTGGTGCTGCTGATTAGCCCTAATTCCTGCTACCTGTTCCCTCTTTTATAAATCCTGACTCTGCGATTTTAGTTTTGCCAGAACGTTGTCAGCTCTTCATGCAGTTTCATCATTCAGTCTTCCTCAGTCAATCTCTGTGGCCACTTTCTCCAGATGCCAGAGGACTAACCCTGAGGTCTTAATCTTCCTTCAAGAGCATTAGGTAGATGTGCCCTGTCCTGTGTGTCTGAACCAACAAGCTTGAATTGTCCAACGGTCTCTGGATAGACTTACTTGCAATCTTACCTAAGTCTGTTTCCCTGAGTCGCCACTCCTGAACCGTCTCACCTGAGCCTACGTCCCAGAGTCTACATTATTTTGGCCTTTTCTGTGTTGTTCATCACCTCAATCTTTGACAGAGCCATGTCACAGTGGGCGTTACTAGAGGCAAACCTACCAGGAGACAGAAGATGCTGGGCCATGCAACTGGCCTACTGGGAGTGAGAAATTTATCTTATCTAACACATAGCTTAAACCTAGTTGTGAAGAAGGCAGTGGAACAAACAACTGCCCTGACCAACATTAGAGCAAAGGCGACCAGGGTTGTTGTCTACTTCCAAAGTAGTGTAAAAGGCAAGGAGAGGCAGTGATCAGTATGAACTAATTAGGGAGTCCATAGAAGTTATTGGACCATTCTACATTGAAACAACTGAACCCTCCTCAAAAAGAAACATCTGCTTCAAAAGTCAAGGCCCCTACATCAGTCCCTTGTGAGCAGGTCTTCTCCAAAGTTTCTCCAAAGCTTCTCCAAGTTACCTTGGAATTCCGCAGGCAAATGGCAACCTGGGACAGGCAACAAGGAGAGCTGCAACAGCTAAATACCTCCAACGAGTAAGTTGCAAGTCTTGAGAAGCCAGCTCAATGGCAAGATCAAGACCGGGCAATAAACAGTTACGCACCGCCAGGTATCAGATACCCTGCAGGAATAATAAGATGGCCAAAGAAAGAGTTACAGACGACAGATGTTAAGACACGAAAGCTCCTCACCATACGTGGAGGGTTCCATCCCAAATCCAGCACCCTGAGACTGTATGCTAGCCGCAAGGAAGGAGGCCAAGGACTAGTGAGCGTAGAAGCCACTATCCAGGATGAAACATCCAAGATGCATAAATACATCAAGCTCAAGGCCCCAACTGACAGTGTGCTTAGTGAATGTCTCAGACAATGGAGAGCAGAGGATACAGTGCTGGAGGACAGATCCTAATGGGAGGACAAACCCCTACATGGGATGTATCTGAAGTCGCTGATATAAAGAAGTCCTACCAATGGCTAGAAAGGGCTGGCCTACAGGACAGCACTGAAGCGCTCATCCTAGCAGCTCAGGAACAAGCCCTGAGCACCAGAGCCACAGAGCCTCAGATCTACCACACCGGACAAGACCCAAGGTGTAGGCTGTGCAAAGAGGCGCCTGAAACAATCCAGCACAAAACTGCAGGATGTAAGATGCTGGCAGGGAAAGCATAGATGTAGTGCCACAACCAAGTGGCTGGAATGAGATACATAACATGTGGGCAGAATCTGGACTGGAAACCCCAAAGTCAAAATGGGAAACACCTCAGAAAGTGGTAGAGAATGAGACAGCAAAGATTTAGTGGGACTTCCATATCCAGACTGACAGGATGTGTAATGGCGAACAAACCATACATTCTAGTACTGGATGAAGAAGAGAGGAAAGCTGTTGTGGTGGATGTGGCAGTAGCAAGTGATGGAAACATCATAAGAAGGCACATTATAAACTAGAGTAATACCAGGGACTCAGAGAAGAACTAGAGAAAGTATAGAAGGTGACAGTGCAGCCTGTGGTAATTGGAGCAGTAACCCCCAAGCTGGAGGAGTGGCTACACCAGATCCCTGGAAGGACTTTACACATCTCAGTCCAGAAGAGTGCAGTGCTAGGAACAGCTAAGATACTGCAGAAGACCCTCAAGTCAGGTCTCTGGTAGAGGACCCGAGCTTGTTTGAGAAACCACCCGCGGAGGGTGAAAGGAGCAGGTTTTTTTTTATATATATATAAGAAGACAGGTGAAGAAAATACCACTGGAGGACGAGACAAGCCAAAAAGAAAAAAAGAAAAGGTATGGACTGTGGCACTGAAACCTAAAATCAGTGTGAAGGGAAGCGCGATTTCTCCTACACTGCAGACATATTGGAGTTCTTCACCAAAGGCAGACACAAAAATAAATAAATATATGTGTAGGAGATGAGCTCTTGAAGCTGTAATACTGGGCTGACGGCTTAAGCTTAGAGAGAGAGGGACTGAGGGACAAATTTAGTAGCAGATCTTAGAATAACTAGGTGGGGATAAAGCTTTAAAAAAAGTGCAAATGGCTGCAGTTCTGGACGCTTTGCTTAAGGCTCTGAGATGAAGTGCTGACTGAAATGTTTGCCAGTTTGGAAAAATGATGAAAGAAAGTTCTAATCAACATTTTTTTTTACGTTTAAACCTCAGGAAACAAAATAAGGTTTCTGTGGAATGATAACTATTTCATGCCAAAGTTGAAGTCTTCCATGCTTCTGTTTGTAAAAATCAGTAAAAAATAAAAACAATAAAGATACAATACATAGCAATATTGCTATTTTATGGGAAATCAAAAGGGAGACTTGCAGCGCACTTAGGTTTCTCACCTAAAAAGAAAGGAAGCATAGATTTTAAAGAGCCTACATCATGCAAAGTCAACTATTTGAGAATTTAATTGTAGTATAATGTTTAATCCCTCACTATAAACAACCCCAAAGTGGTATTTTGATCCATTAATGCATTTCTTAGCATTCCTCTAAAAACTTGCTCTCTGAGCACCACTCCCAACCCATTTACAAAAACGAGTGGGTCCTCACATTGTGACATAGAAAAGTGAGGAACAGCCCCTTTTAGGAAGAGTCTGCACTGCCAGCTCCATCCCCTGGCCAACATCACACACTCACTTTCTCTGCAGAGGCTGTGACTCAGAGCTCGAGTTGTCTTACCTCTGGGTAGGAAGTCGAGCAGTAAAAATAACTCATTTTTCATTAAAAAATTGTTCTTCAGTGTGCCAAAGTCAATATAATATCATACATGTGGATATAGTTTAATCTCAAAGACTTAAGAATGACGTAGGCCCTTTAAATGAGACCAACTTGAGAGAATCTTATTCTGAAAATTAAGTAGGCCTATTACAGTAACATTTACTGTTTGCTCTTAAAAGTACCATGAGGGTCTTGCATCTGATCTAATTTAATAGACAATATTTTATTGTTCAAAGCAGAAACATCAGCATATCAATATTAAGTGTCCTTTGTGATTTTATGAAAAGCAAAATTTAGATTCTTTGCAGGTGTTAAGTCAGGGTTAGAAATAAAAATCAATGTCAAATAAATATTTAGTATTATTTCCTATATATATATATATATATATATATATATATATATATATATATATATATATATATATATATATATGAAATAATACTAAATATATATATATATATATATATATATACAGTACAGATAAAAAAGTTGGGACACACCTTCTCATTCAAAGGGCTTTCTTTATTTTCATGAGTATAAAAACTGTAGAGTCACACTGAAGGCATCAAAATTATGAATTAACATGGGGAGCTATGTAAATTACAAAAAAGTGTGAAACAGCTGAAAATATGTCATATTGTAGGTTCTTCATAGTAGCCACCTTTTGCTTTGATTACTGCTTTACACACTCTTGGCATTCTCTTTATGAGCTTCAAGAGCTAGTCAGCTGAAATGATTTTCACTTCACAGGTGACTGTGTGAATCAGACCTTCATGGTAGAATATCTGCTAGGAAACCACTGCTAAAGAACGGCAACAAGCAGAAGAGACTTGTTTGGGATAAAGAACACAAAGAATGGACTATAGACCAGTGGAAATCTGTGCTTTGGCCTGAGTCCAAATTGGAGATTTTTGGTTCCAACCACCGTGTCTTTGTGCGACGCAGAAAAGGTGAATGGATGGACTCTACATGCCTGGTCCCCACTGTGAAGTATGGAGGGGGAGGTGTAATGGTGTGGGGGTGTTTTGCTGGTTAAACTGTTGGGGATTTATTCCAAATTGAAGGCATACTGAACCAGCATGGCTACCACAGCATCTTGCAGCAGTATGCCATTCCATGCGGTTTGTGCTTAGTTGGACCATCATTTGTTTTTCAACAGGACAATGACCCCAAACACACCTCCAGGCTGTGTAAGGGCTATTTGACCAAGAAGGAGAGTGATGCGGTGCTGCGCCATACCACACTGTATGAGCACATGTCTTGGCAAAATTCAAAGTCTTTCCACACATTGGACTGTAATATGGACTGATCATATTTTGCCACATCACGTGTTACATGCTATGATGCACTTGAATTTTAACGTTGTAGTAAAATAAACTTACTGTGTGTCAATTCAAATGCTATTTTTCATCAACTTATTTTAATTTGAAATGAATTTATAAGGGTTAAGGTCAACACGATTAACAACCACTTTCATGCGTATGTGTTGGTCCTTCATTTGCAAATGGCATTTAGGTCAATGCTACTTACAAATCTGCTAGTGTGCTTAACAAAAACAGGAGGTGTGATTCCACCCTCAGCCTCTGTGACTTTTCCATCTGCTCCTCCCCCCAAACCTGGATTCCTTCAGAACGAGGCCTCTTTAGGCACAAGAAAACGTCCCCTTTTTCTCTGCTTCCTCTTCTCAGCTGTATCCAGTGCTGCTCCTGCTGGAGCTATTACCGATACGCTCCGGCCAAGTGTAAAAGCTCTATCTGCCCCTTATCAGTACACAGACTTTCCTCCATGAAAACTTCCCGTCATGCCAAACCTCTCCTCACTTGCACCACAGGGGGACAGATTTGAGGGTTTTTCTCAAGAAAACTTTACTCCCTGACATTTTAAAATTGGTCACATTCTTAACATTCCAAATTAGCTGTAATTAATTTTTACCAATTACTACCCCAATAAACACGACTGTATCTTTCTAATGAGAATGTTGGAAGGTTAGCCTACAAAGAAAATCATATTTAGTTAATTAAACTACATGAACATTTTTCCTGTGAATAAAATATCAGACCGAACCTGAACAGTGTTTCTTTGAAACAGCAAAGTTATGGAAATTTACAAGCCTTGTAAGAATGGAGAATTCCATTAACTCACATCTCTGTCATGATCTTTATAGGCCAGCATTATAAAAGGTCCAATTAAAGATTTAATAAATTAACTTCTGTGTGATGTCAAATGAATTTGGCAAAAGCTTTTCATCCTTCCCCCTTTTTTTACACACACATACATGATTACATGAACACCAAAGCAAGGGGCTCAGGGTTATTTTATCATGGAAAAATAGGCTGAGCGGGATAAGCCTTGGAAAACAAATGTGTTTTTTGTTTCAAATGAAAGAAAACAGTTTTTAAATATGTTTGCATATAGGTCAGAAATTGAAAGAAACATCAGAAGAAAAAAAACATGTATAAAGTCAGTCATAAAGAATAAACAGATGATAAGTAAATGTTCAATCCACTAACCTGCAATTATACCCCAATTTGGGTTGGACCGATGAGTGTTTTCAACTCAATGGTCTCGCCCAAAACACCTCCCCAGGGAGGTGTCCAAGAGGCATCTGGAGTAGAGAGTAGCCACCTCAACGGGCTCCTTTTGATGAGGAGGAGAAGCGGTTGTCCAGTGTGAACACTACTGGTTTAATACGCTACGTATAGCGCGTTCTTAAACTAGCCACACGCGCCCGGTACAAACTCAGCATTAGGGACCAGTACTCTCACTGTACAAACAACTAGATTGTGGTGTAGCGTCCGATAGCATCACCTGTACATCATAAGTGTGTGCAACTAACATTTGCCTTACAGATACTTCAAAATACATTTATACACACACTGCAATTGTACCCTTCTGTTTCCTGATGTCGCTCGAGGGCCTGGACAGCACCCATATGGATAAACTCCCCTATGGATGCATGGGACTAAGGCTTTTACCACCAGACTGAAATCATGCTCAGGGCTCCAGACTGCGACCAATTGGTCGCATTTTGCGACCAAAATTTGAGAGTGTGCGACTGAATTTTACATCCAGTCGCACATGCGCGACCAGTAAATTTGCCTCCCCCACCCTACGTATTTTTCATACATTAAACGAGGAAGGGGCACGTCAATGATCAATCAAATAATCAATGTGACGCGAGCGCACACGCACGCAGGCAGACACACACACTCGCGCACATACTCATGAAACGCGAGCACACACTTGCGTGATGCCCGTCTGTGAGGCGTTCACTGCGTGTGAGAAGAATGGGGAAAGCAGCTGTAAGTGGTTAAAATGTGTGGAGGGGGAGGGGCCTAGAGATAATCGAGCGCGCGTTAACATCTGTGGGAAGGAAACTGAGACAAATATCCTCACAACCTGACATGTGCGTCTGAGCTATGAGTAAGTGAACTATTGATTCATTCATCCGACCTGCGGCTAGTGTACCAGTGACAGAACTACAGCAGGGGTCTCAAACTCGCGGCCTGCGGGCTATTTGCGGTCTCCAAGATGATATTTTGCAGCCCCCGCCTTAATGTGGAAGTTTAATGTTACTGCAGCCCGCCAGTTTTAATGAATGACACTTTTTCATTGTCTGCACGGAGCTGACCAACCAATCACAGTGGGGTAAATCAGTGGTCCCCAACCACCGGGCCGCGGACCGATACCGGGCCGCGGGACACTTGGCACCGGGCCGCGGAGCGGTTCCAGGCCGCGGGAAATTTTTGCACCGGGACGCACAGAAAGAAAAAATAATTTCCATTTTATTGTTTTTTTTTTTCCGACAAAAACGTTTTATTTTGAAAAGTGAGCGGATTCACTTTGTTACATCTGTCACACTTAACGCACGTCAAAGTCGCGACACCAAACATCAGGTGATAAACCCCACTAAAATTAAACCCAAACAACCAAAATGAGCAAAAAACAAACTTCTTTAGAAAGTTGCTTTGACAAGGGGAAAATTATAATCATTATTGTTATTATCATTACTAAAGAGAAAATACCATCCCCGGTCCACGGTATACGTGTCTAGCGTTGCACCCCCCCACCCCCACCCCCCCGGTCCGCGGTAAACGTGCCTTGCGTTGTACCGGTCCACGGTGACAAAAAGGTTGGGGACCACTGGGGTAAATGACTCTTGGGGGCGGGACAATGACAGGGCTTGAAAGCAGGACACCTGACAGCCCCCAGGTGTTCCTTACTTTCCTTTTTAGAACGTATCTATTCGCTCGTAATTTTCTAAATACATGCAGTCCGTGCTGAACTTTTCTCTGGGTCTCACAGAACCGGAGGAAGGTTAAGTTGGAATTGTCCTTAACATTAAATTTAGTTTTAATATTCCTCTCCCCCTTAGTGTGATCTGTGTTATTATATATTTTATGATTATTTTAATGTTTTGTAATGTATGTAGCCTTTTTTTAATGAATTGGTATTTTAAATTATTTTAATTGATCACTCAACTACAAAAACCATCAGGACACATGTCCCATAATGCATTGTTTTGTAGTCTGTAGGGCAGCTTTCAGTCAGTTCAGTTTCCAGCTGTGTCCGGGTAGGTTTGCCCCTTGCTCCCACCCCTTTCTCGCGATATTTTTGTGATGATTGACAGTTGATGTTGGAGCAAAAACAAAAATATATGTCACACACCAGGTGATCTGCGCAGCGTTGAGTTCACCTGGGTGATCTCAAACACGCTTACTGTGCAATTGGCTGCACATATGTGGTGTCACAAAGATGAATTTCCATCTGTTTTCTTTACTATTTGTACTGTCATGACAGTGATGGTTCTGTCAGTTTACCTGTTGTTGCATCTTCAAAAGTGCAGGATAACATGTGACACTGAATTTGAAACAGCTCATTGTAATTTCTGCATCTATTATTCAAGTATTTATTACTAATACAGGGGAAATTAGTAGATTTGGTTAGCATGTTGGTTTACGGTATGCGCCCCTAAATTTTCTGGTTGTGCCCCTAAAATTTTCAGTTAGGGGCCACAGTGCTCCTAGTGAAAAATGTTAGTCTGGAGCCCTGATGCTTATGTAAAGTTAAACAGTTTGAATTTACCGTTATGAGAGACTGGTTATCTGGGTGAAATGACATCGTGGCTGGATGGCTCAGTTGTGCAGGACTGCCACACGGGAAATTAGGGTTTGATTTCCGAGGAGCATGATGAGCGTCATCCAATGTGGGTCCGTGGGCAAGCCCTTCGTGCTACTGCCTAACTATTCCCCATGCAGGCTGGAAAAAAAACAAGGTTGGGTCAGGAAGGAATCAATCGAAACTTTATTTGGAAAGCACTTTAACATCCACTAGAGATCCAAAGTGCTGCACAGGTAGGAAATAATACAATAATAAAACATAACAGTAACAGTAAAATAAATGTTAATAAAAACACTAATAGAGCTGGCATAACTGTCATCTACTCTTGTGTTAAAAGCCAATGAAAAAAGATGACATTTTAGGAAAGATTTAAAACCATATAAAGACCAGGCAGATCTCACAGACAAAGGGAGATAGTTCCAGAGTTTAGGGGCAGCCACCAAAAAGGCTGTCACCCTTAGTCACAAGTCCAGCCCTGGGAACCACTAGGAGCATCTGATCTGCAGGTCGCAAAGCTCTACGAGGGTGATGGTGCAGCAGGAGCTCAGTGAGATAAAGAGGTGCTAAACCATGTAAACACTTAAAAGTCAAAAGTAAAATTAATTCTAAAAGATACCAGCAACCAGTGTAGAGAGCGTAGTATTGGGGTAATGTGATCACGCCGTCTGGTAGCTGGATTTTGGACCAGCTGAAGATGGAGTAGGAGGGACTGCTCCATCCCTGTGTTAAAATAAAGGGAATTACAGTAGTCCAGTCTAGAAAAGATGAAGGCATGAACAACCCTTTCCAGGAAGGGCATTCGGCATAAAAATATTTGCCAAATCACCTGTGCAGATCAGTGAAAGCTGATTTGCTGTGGCTGTGGGAGGGGATATGCCGAAAGGTGAACAACAACAACATCTGGTTAAAATGACTTAGCTGCGGTTATTTTTTTTAATTTATAGATCTTTCTTTACTAGTTTGGACATGAACTTTTCCAGCAAGTTCTTCCACTCGACTATTTTCTGGTTTCCTTTTAAGGCCGAACCCTCAGTGGATTTCGTGTGGCATTCCTGTCATATGTCCAAACCATCTTTTTATGTAAGGACATTGTAAGTTCAAGCACCTCAGAATTACTTTTAAGCCGCCTTTGTCAATTATATTTGCCGTATTTGTTTACATTCAACAGTTTATAGCCATAAATGAGGGCAGGAACAATTAGGTTTACTTTTCATCTTAACTCCTTTTTTACCACAGGAATTCTCCTAACATCTGTCCCACCAGTTTCAACTTTGGTAACAACAATTCCAAAAACCTTCACAACTCAATCCACAAAGTAGCTTAAACCTACTGTCCCACTGGCAGGTGGTGACGCCTCTGAAAGAGTCCCACGTGGCTTGTTCAGGCTGAACCCAGCTGGACCAAATGGATGCCCGTCCATCCTGTTACTGTTCTGCTAGAGCAAATGTCTCCATGTTGCCTGTGAAACTCAGTTTACAGTTGAGATCTCCAGTAATATTGATTAAAATTCACCAGATATACAGGTGAAAAGCTTGCTCCAACAAACTTTCCTTTAAAACCCAACAAACCATAACAACCATTCTCTTGGCAATCCAGCGAACACACGTGAGCCTCTGGTGACTAATTTTGAATATAATAATCTATTTAATCGCAACTTAACATAATGGATCCCTGTGTTAAAAGCTATTTATGTGAAGGTCTGCGGGCTGACAGAATGATGCACTCTTCCCCCTCTGTCATTTATTTCCCATTCTGCCACATTGAGCCAGAAGCCTGGAGCGTGCCACAGAGATAAGAAATTAAATGTGCGTCTGCTGTAAAGGACATGATCAGGCTGGAAAGGACAGCATGAAACTCTCACTATCTCTTTAAACACACATTGTTAGCAACACTGATCCGGTTTGAGTATCGTTATCAGAGAACAAAATCACGGGTGGCATCAGAAATTAATCATTAATACAACAAAATTTGTATTTTAAATTAGGTCTTTATTTTTCCTGCCAGCCATCAAGCATGTAATGTTAAACAGTTACATGCTGTGACATCTCGAGTCTGTCAGCTAATTTTAACTGTTCATACTAACATGGATTCTTCCCCATTATAGAACCATTTTTGTTTGTTTTCTTATATATATTTATATTAATTATAAATGACAGCTAGTAAAAATAGATAGTTGGTGTTGGTAAACCTCAAGGTAAACAAACTGGCTTAAGACAGCACAAATTGTTTTTACTTTACATAAGACAATAAAATCCAGAAATTAACTTTTTGTTTTCTCTCTCTATATATACATACAAAGTCATCTTAAGTCACAATAAGCATCATTTCAGAAGGAAACTTTACTTCTAGTGATTTTTGTCCAGATGATCAAGCAAAGGTTTGTTTCAAAGAAACAAAGTCTACATGTTGGGTTCTTAATCGCTTTTAGTGCAAGAAATATCAACCTTTAACTCAATTTCTTAATTTCTTTCATTCATCAAAGCAAACATTTTTACCAGTTTGTATCGAGCAGGAAAGAAAACAGGCAAACTATTTCAAATTAAAGGCAACTTTGCCATTGATGGTAAAAATGTGATAAAGATCCTGTCATGTCCATCATAGAGCCATTTGAAGGACAGACTTGCTGTTGTGATAAATTCTGGAATAATATATCTTCCAAGTTTCTGCTAGTCTGGTTACCAACCAGTGTTTAGGCCGACACAATAATATAGAACACGTGAGCAGACAATGTGACCGGAACCTCTCTTCCTTTTTTGGGCGTCCAGTATCACTTCTTATTGGATGCACTGCAACAAATCAGAATTGAGTATTCACCCGGGTCATGGTACAAACACAAATAATTTTCACAAAACAATACCAAAATGTTGATTTGCTGATTGAACTGGCAGCTGCTGTCAGACTAAGCGGTGTGTCTGAAAGAGGCTTGTGGGCTTTAATTAGTCACACTTTGGCTGCACGTCACCAACATGTTCACACACCCTCTGCTATATTTACACATGCACTGCAACTGGCTGCATGTTGAGTGTAATTAAAGCCCAAACCATGATATGACAGGGCCCTGCCTCATGCCCTGCAGCTGCTGGAAGGTGTCCTGGCTTATCAGAGTGGTATTGATCTGCACTCCAGGAGAGGCTGCACTGACAGAACTCATGTTCATTTTGGAAAGAGGACACAGCTGTCAGCCAGCCAAAGATTAGTCCATCTGAGGAGCTTTTCTGACACAAATGCTAAACAGCGTCTGGCTCCATCCAGACAGGAAGGATCTAACCTCAGCTCCAGAGTGGGGAGGAAATCATTCAATTAAAATTCAAAGTTATTCTGTTAATCCCTGAAGGGAAATTACAGTTTTAAAGAGTTCTAAAAAGGCCTTTTTGAATAGCATGACAATTAAAAAAAAAAAAAACTTTCATGAGTCAATAATTTCTTTGCAGCAAAACAAAGATAACAAAATAAATGTTTAAACAGAAAGGTTTTACTCAATTATTCACCAAACAACCTGATTTTAAAGCCGATGCCTCCTACAGGTGTCAAGAGAGACTGAATTTATAAAAAAGACTTGGCTAGGAGAACACCCACCACATGATTAGGTTAATTGATATCATGTCTGGAACATGATTAGCTCTGAAACAGATGTCTTAGGGTAGGGGAGACACTCAAAAGGATCAACGAAGACGGCATAAAAAAACAGTACTTTAAAATATTGTTTCACTTCTGAATGCAAAGACTTTGCAAAGTGCACCATCTGCTGTGCACCACACTACTATAATATTTAGAGAAAGTGGAAAAATCTTACAAGGCAGAAGGACAGAATGCTTATGATCTGGCTATCCAGTGATGGAGCATTACACATTTATGATGACATTTCTGAATTGACTAGACTTTGTCGTAATTTTCAAAAATCACTGTTAACGATGCCTCTGGAGTTGTTAAAAATCCCTAAATTGTTTTAGAATTGAAAAAAAAAAATCTGGAAAGTTAATAAGTTAATAATTTACAATGATTGATGTGAATGGAAAGGAAAAACATTAAAACCTTTGTTGCTTAACTAACAGTTGCAACACTTGTATGCCAATACTTAACCCTTTGATACTGGAGCTGCCACTGCAATACAAAAGAACACATGTCCTACGGCCAGGATAAATCTTTGACCATTTACATAATACCAGGAATTCAGTGAATTCTAAAGTAGATAAAAGCTTGCAGCACTTTAACCCATTAACACAAAAAATGTCACCAGTGATCCCTAAATAACACACTGTCTTTGACATATTGAAACTCTTTATTTATTGTTTATGCGATCAACGTGAATCAACTGATTCTGTTGTGGAGTGCGTATTAACATCGCACCGACTCATCAATCACTTAATGCAGGTAGTCATAAAGGTGGGTTTCTTTTCTTTCATGGTGCTGGCCACACTTTTACAGACCCGATGTGCTGCTGGTGGCAACTTGGGTTTCCATTGGAGCCAATTTTTGAGTAAAGCTTAGATCAACTTTTAGTGAGAAAGAGATTAATGAAGCCCCCTAGTCTCCTCAAAGGCTGATTTGTAAACTTAAAATACATTTTCGCCATGTTCAAAGCAACATTTGTGTAGATGGAACAGACAAAAAGGAGAGAAGAAGAGATGTTAGAAACGAGTGGCAAGGTTACTAAAGAAAGGGGAGACAAAAGTGATGATTACAGTCTCGGGAGCCGGCGGGTCAGGCCAGTCTTTGGGCGTCTAAATAGTTGAAAAGTTATGGGAGTCCGAAGAATGTCTACGCTTAAGCTAGAGCTCCAGTATTCATGGGTTAAAACCTATACAAAAAACTAAGAACCATCAAGATTAACAATTCCAGCTTTTTGGTCCTAGCTTAGACTGCTGAAACCACATGACCTCCCTCTTCACTCCCTGTCTGCCTTGATGGATCTCTGTGTGTTCATTTATAGAAGCAAAGTAAGTGTGTCTAATTAGTGCTAGTCTTTTTATGCTAAATTTGTCTGCAAAAAAGTAGATATTCTATTAGCTCCAAGTAACATCTCTGTGTTTTTTATACAACAGCTTTTATGAGCTCTCCAAAATGTGGCTGCATCAAAGGAGACTTGTCAGCTCATGAATCTTACCCTGCTAGAATCCTTCAACCCCATTATCTGGGTAAAGTGTCCTTCCTTTGCCATTTGTGCCCTGCTGGGCCGCGCACCATTACCTTCTGATGGCTAATAGCTCCTCAGACTTCCTATCCTGAGAAAAGGGCTAGACTTCTTTGGTTGCTTTGCCCTAGGATAAGGTGTAATAGTTGCATTTGAAACCTTGTAGAATAAGTGTCTGTGCTAGAAATGAGAGGAGTTTTTCATCCCAAAGTATCCATGACATTTACAGAAAAGCAGCTGTTGTGAAATCTTGACAACATGGAATGAAAAAAATCCCCCCCCCAAAAAAAACAAAAAAGCCTTGGAATTTTTTTCTTATCAAGTTCATATTAGATGGTTATCTGCTCTGCATGGATCTGCTCAGCCATGCCTCACCACTCTGTGGAGTCCCTTCCACAGTGCAAATGAATATGAAGGGGGGAAAAAAAACCTCTCAAGGATAATGGAAAATTGATTTTTATCTCCCCATATCTGTTTAAATATGATTAACAGTGAGCTTGACACAGCATGTCAAATTAATAATGACACGTGGAGGGAAAAGGCAATCAATAATTGACAAGATAAATACAGATAATGCTCCTGATGAGGGTCACACTGATAACAAATGAAGTGTCGGCGTGTGAATAATAATCAGGAGTCATTAGGTGGGTGGGAATGACAACGCAGCATAAACACGCCTGGACTTCACCTCCTTGCTCTCCGCGAGCGTCCGGCGGAATCATCCGAGCTTCGTATCACACTGATAATCTGTTCTGGAGCCTGATAGCAACCTAGAGGTCATTTGCCAGATCAGCGTGCTTCTCCTCCACATCTGCTCGCCTCCCACGTATGCCTACTGCCTCTGCTGAATCATAAGTGGAGTGGCCACTAATGAAAACAAATCGGACATTTGTACGTCGTTAGCATTGAGTGCGCTCTCAGGAGGCAGCGGGCTGTCGGACACGTGGTTCAGCAGTGATTACGCCGAGGTTAATGGGCAGTCAGACATAAGTGTTGGACTCCTCAGATTGTGCCGATTTACTGAGCTGTTGACCCATTACTGTGATTAAGCCAGGCATTTATGAGAAAGTACATTAAGTTTTATTTCAAACATTTGCTTAATATTGCACCAAAATGTAATTGTAATCTTTTTTTTTGCTAAAACTTTTCTGAATGACGCACATATGCATCAATAGTGTGTGTCACAGGGATGTGCAGACCTTTACTTATCATCCGCCAGCCCCTAACTATAGGTTTTAGATGACAGAGCTCGTAAATGGGCTATCTAAAATCCAATATATATTGGAAGAGAGATTGCAGGGGGAAAGGCTTGCTTGACTATTTCATCCTGATCCATAACTTTCCCCCCCAACTAGGGGCCCATTTATTGTGGATTCCATTCGAAAGATGGGTCTGTCAGTTGGGTGGGAGTCCTGCTGCTGTTTATTTTCGAATCAATACTCAATTACTATAAGGAAGATCCACTCCCTTGCCTATTTTCCAGACGAAATTATGGACTGCAGCAATAACACTTAGTCAAGTCGAGGGCTGGTGTCATTGACTCACAACTGGGCAGGATAAGTATACCAGGATTTTATAGCATCTGGATTTCTAACCGTCCTCCTCTCCTCCCTCTACCCTTTTAATTTCTAATTAATCGATATGAAAAAGACTTTTCAAGACATAACGGATGACTAGAGAAACAATTTCCCCCCAAAGAGCCTTTTCATTTTTAACTCTGGGAGCTCATTGACTGCAACTCCCAACAACCCATCAATGATAGTTTTTAATGCACTTCCTCTTTTGTTATTGAGAAGAATGGAGAGTCAGCAAGGCACCGGCTCCTCTTCATAACTCATTTTATCGATTTGCTAAATGCCACACATTTGCCACAGAACAGAACTCTGCCAATGGCGGTAACTGGTTGTGTGTAAATTACGAAAATACACAACAACGTTTGTTTATAGTTGACGGAAAAGTTAGGCTGTGTGCAAGACCTGAAATAAAATCTTTTTGTTCTGCAAAAGTCTGGTCTGGCATTTGGTAGTGCCAAACCCTTTTGTTTCCTGGATTTGAACCTAACCAAATAGTACCAAATATTGCAATTCTTCTGTTTACCACTTTATTTTCTATTAATGAAAACTGTTGGGGGGGGGGGGGGGGTGAGGTGTCACCCTTCACTTTATATCCATTGACTGTATATGAAAACTGTTCATAGTGAGTATGACATAGAAGGTGACATGGTAGTGGATTTTCATTCCTGTCCCGTCCCGCTCCAACAGAGAGTAATGTTGTCCCATCCCACTCCTTGTTATCTGACTCCCGCACTTGTCCTGTTCCCTTATATATAAGGGAACAGGACAAGTATTTCTTACTAATCATTTTTTTCTGTTGTCAAACCCGCCATGGGTTGTAATTCTCCATCGCTGCCATTGATATATGATCACTGTACTTTAGATTTAAGTTGGAAAAGTGTTGAAAAGTTGGAAACCGTGGTAAGGAACACTGGTGGCTTCTGGGTAATGTAGTATTATTTCAATAGAGTTACATTGTAGGCGTGTCATCGGAAACTACTAAATGGTTCTGCCTTTACTGTTTTTTGCTGTCGTTCCCATTGGTTGTAGTGATGGGAATTGCGGCTCTTTTTAGAGATTAGGGTCTTTTGGATTGGCTTACTAAAAAGAGTCGCCTCTTTCAGCTCCCACACGGCTCTTTAGGCTGTTCTGTTGCTTTATTCAATTTATTATCAACAACTATATAAAAATATGCACAAAATGAATAACTATTGTGAAAATGTGTTTAAATACATTATATGAATGTGCTGTTATTTATTCCTTCCAGATAAAATGTACAAAATAAAGGATAAAAAAAAAACTCGCTATTAACAATTGAACTTTTAACTATATACATTTTTAGTTTTTTCCTTTAAAACAAATTTGCAGTGAAACAAAACAAAACACATAACAAAATGTGCAAAACGGGGAAAATAACTTTTTATTCATAATAAAGTTTGACATTTATAAATACAGTGTTGAAGGAGGCTCTTTTAGTTCTCATGTGTCTGTACAGGTTGGTACAGGAATTTGTTATAGTTGGTCTGAGTCACAGTTTATATGGCAACAACTTTCGCCAATGTGGAGTGATCTTGCTGGAAGTCTAAATCCCTGCCACAGAAAGAGGGCTTGAGAGAATTTGTCAATCAAACATTTCAAACATTCAATATGAGACCACATGCTTTTATCGAGTCATCTGATTGGTCAGTGTATAACTTGAATAACTTGCAATAAAAAAATAATGAAAAAAACAAGGATTAGAAAGAACATTAAAAACATTAATAGAGCAAGTATGTTTATTCTGACATAGAATGACTGAATAAAGCTTATCTACAACATCCACAGGTTATTATCTTTAAAATGTTCAAACTGATACTCAAAATCCCCTAACCCCAAGGCTGGAGCTTAGACATTGGTATGCTGATAATGGAATAGTGGTGGGAGCAGCTATAGTACATTCCAATGAAACCCAGCAGACAATGTTCAGGACAGTATCTTTGCAAAAACCTATAGGCTTTTTTGAGATAAGAAAATACCTTAATGTTTTCACCCAAAAAAAACTTAGTGAAAGATGCCTTTTGGTGTAGGCTTTGTTCTGTTTCACCACATTTACAGAAAAGTTAGGGTAGGCATATATGGTTATGGCTGCAAGCTGAGACTCTTGGCAGCACAACTGTGGTGTCTTCTATTTTTTTAAAGTAGTTGATCTAGGTCATGACTGAGGATCTACAAAAATACCACCTGCTAGACAATTTCTTCTTTCATTCCTTATAGTTAAAAAAGATAAGCATCGTCTGTTGTGTCACACAATGATGTAGCAGTGGTATTTCTGTAGAATCTCAATTTCTACATTTCATTCCTCACAGTTAAAAATGATGAGCCTCGTCTGTTATTTTTCACATAATGGTAATACTTTCATTTCATAATACCTGTTGTTTCTTTGTACAAGGAAGAAAAACCTCCAAATCTAGAAAGCGAGGGGCAAAAGAAAAATTCTCTGTTGAGAGGTACTTATACTCTGTCATGTTTCATTTGGGGTTGTAAGAAGCCAGAGGTTGACCACCTGAAGGGTAAAAGTTCTGATATATATTTTCGCCTATTTGAAAAAGTTTTCCACCAAGCTGTTGAGAATCATCACTAGTTTCTTCATCTTCTTCATCTATTATCTCCTCTTGACATTTATTCTTAGCACTAACATACTCTCTATGGGATGGTGAACCAGGTTCTCCATATTTAATCCTCTCATCAAAGACTGCAACTACATAATCATCCTCAGGTTGATGGAAATGTACTGTTACATTCTCATAGTCATTATCATCATCACTGGTTTCTTCATCAGTTTCCTCCTTTTGACCTTCCCAATTAGAACTCACAAACTTTCTGTGGGATTGTAAACCAGGTTTTGGATAATCAATATTCTTGTAAAATATTCCATTCACATAAACTTTACAGTCTTCTTTCTCAAACTCATCTGTGAGCTTTGATGGGATGTGCTCTCCATGAAGATTTTCAAAATCTTTCACATAGTCTCCACCGCTCTCTCTAATGGTCCCTGAAATACAAATAAAACCACATTTGAATGACATTTAAACAAACTGTTGTGCTTTAAATGTATTGTGTCTTCAAGAACACACTTTGAATCTGGAAAAGGACCATTGGATGTCCAAGTTTTCTTTTCCTTTGGACCAGGAAGACCAGGAACAAGATGAACAGCAGCAGAAGAATTACTCCACCCAGAATCAACAATCTCAGTAGAAGCAGGGAATCTAGACCTGTTTTGAGCAAAATGTTGTCTTCTAGTTTCATGTAAGCACAGAGGGTTACATTATGGTTTTCATTGCATTTTACTTCATAATACATGAACCTAACAAACACATTTTTTATTTAAAAAACTGCATGGCATATGCTTTCACAGTCTTGTGTAAATAAAAATAACTGCAGTCATCACATGGTCAGTACACTTGTGTTGTTCTACCATACTCTGCCTAATGTACAAATGACCATAGACAATCTGTGTCAGATGGTCCAGCATTGCCAAAGAGTCAAAGCTTGTGTAGCCAAGTCTCTATCCACCAGAACAAAAGGGCTTTAGCTTGGGTGGTGGACGATCCACCCTAAAGTCCCCAACTGTCTCAATAGAAGGAATCCTAAAACTATTCCTTCAACCACCTAAGAATATCTAAAATCAAAGTCAGCTGTCCTCCATCCTAATAAAAATTTGTGCTAGCAGACAACTGCTTTGCCCTCCTAAATTGCCGGATTGTCTACCAGAATCCCTTCTTGGCTGACCGATAATCCTTTTCCACAGCCTCAGCAAATTAGTCCCTGGACAGAGTGTTTGCCTCCACAACTGGCCAGGCACCAACTTGCCTAAGCTTTTGGTACTTGTGATACTAGTGATGGTGTCCATCACTAGGTATGGTTGTCTCTGAACCTTTAACACTGGAGATGTTAAAGGGTTCATAAACTCTGATATGTTACTGTTAGAGTAAACAAAAAAGAAAATGCAAAAATATGAACACTTCTTTTGGATAAACTCTGTTACACAGAAATAAAAAAAAAGTTTAACCTTACTTACGTTTAACAACAACAGTGATTAGTGCTGACTTAGCAGAGGTCACGGTGCATCCAGACTGATCAACCTGGTACAAACAGCTGTAGTTACCCTGGTGTTCAAATTTTGCCTCAGGAAAGGTAAAGGTGGCTGAGTAGTTGACTGCTGGGCTGCTGTTTGTAATGGTGTAACCAGACAAGACGAGAAAGAAATGACCCAGAGGAGATTTAGACGTAATGGAGCAGTTGACGGTAAAGATGTGACCTTCGGTCACCTCCACTTCTCCTGGACCATGGACTGGCCCCACACCAGGAGATGTTAGAAAGATGTCGGGCATCTGCAGTTCAGCTGCAGCAACATAGAGAACAAGTTTAGGACAATTAACTTAAATTTTTTCATTTCCTGGCCAATTTTGGCAAAATGTTTAGAATGCTTAAATTTACAGTGGTGGACAAAATTGTTGGTACCCCCTCAGTTAAAGAAAGCAAGTCCACAATGCTCACTGAATTGACTTGAAACGTTCAAAAGTAACAATAAATTAAAATTGCAATTACAGTTTCTGTATTCGTCAATGATTCTTCTGCACCTGTCGACAGGTATTTTGGCCCACTTCTCATGAGCAAACTGCTCCAGTTGTCACAGGTTTGAGGGGTGTCTTCTCTAAATGGCATGTTTCAGCTCCTTCCACAGATATTCAATGGGATTCAGATCTGGGCTCATAGAAGGCCACTTCAGAATAGTCCAACGCTTTTCTCTTAGCCGTTCTTAAGTGTTTTTGGCTGTGTGTTTTGGATGGTTGTCCTATTGGAAGACCCATGACCCCCAACTGAGACCAAACTTTCTGACACTAGGCAGCACATTTCTTTAAGGCAACACACCTGATCTTCTATTTCCTGACCCTTTCTCTGACTCTGTTTGTCTGCCGCCTGCCCCGACTCTCGACTGGATCTTGACTACCCCGTCTCTTCTCTGATGATCTCATGCCTGTTATTGACCCCTGCCTGCCTGATGCTGATCCCTCTGCCTGTTCTGGTGACACATGAACTTCTATTGAGACATTAAAGTCTATGGCTTTTCCCTTCAGGGGTTGCCACAGCGAATTAGCATCTTCTGTCTAACCCTGACATCTGCATCCTCTACTTTAACTCCAGGTGTGTTTATTTCTTTGTTCACTGTCTTGGCTCTACTCTCTCTTCCTACAAATGTGCCTTGTTTCTCTCCTTCTTTGATCAACAATGGTCAAATTTCCACCAGCACCCTGTTGGTGAACAGCACCGATGGCAGTCGATGTTATACCGGTATTGATATCATCGATCTGATTTGCATATTTGGTTTAGCAAAGATGCCCTTCCTGACACAACCCTCTACATTATTCCGGGCTTGAGACTGGCACAATGAGCACAATGCCCTGGCTTGGGGCCACTCTTTGCTACATTTGATAAACCGCTATTACTTCGTCAATATACTTGTCGGAACAATAATTTTTGCTCTGCTACCTTTTTTTAACATGTTCTTGCTAATCCTCATTTTTTCATGTAATCTTTCCGTAGCCCAAGAGATACAAGATATAAACCAATCAGATGCCTCAATAAAAGTATGTGGTCTCACTGTGAACATTCAAAAAGTATGACAGATTCTCCAAAACCCTCTTTCAAGTGGTAAGGGCTGTGGCTTCACAACAAGCTCACTCCTGATTGGCAAAAATGTTGCCATTGAAATGTTGACTCGACAGACTCGGACCAATCACTGCTTACTAATGACGTCTGGCTCCAACATGGTGGCATGCGCACCATGAGAAATTGGCGACTGGACTGACTTTATTTTGTTGAAGTGGGAAGTAAGTCATTTTCTATGGGTGAACTCACCCTCACTCAGTCCAGTTCTCATATACAGTCAGTGGTTCTAACTTTGAACAGTGAGCTAAACCTTTTAATGCATGTACTATGTACTGACTAGACAAAAATGTGTTTGTTGAAAGGGGAAATTCCCACTTTTCATTTAAGACTAAAAAGTATTGAAAAAAGTACTTCAACAGTCAAACATGGTGATGGTCTGGAAATGGTTTGCAGCTTCACGACCTGGACAATTTGTCCACATTTAAGAAAACTCATATGTGCTTGGCTTTTGCAGCAAAACAATGACTATGCAAACGAAAAATTTAAATAAAAAAATACTTTAAAAAGATTTGGGAAAGTTCTAGAAATTTCCTCCTCAACATTATGTTGTAAGTATTTTACAAACTAAACCTGGACGGTTAAAAAAAGTGTCGCTAAGCAATCAAAGTTTAACTTGTTTGTCAAAGGCTTTAGAATCTCATGTTTCACTTGTTGAACAGTTAGAGGTTGCATTCAGTATGTTGTGCTGAGGCTCAAAAGCAGAATGTTTTAAAATTCATAAACTACAGAGAAGGAACTTTAGCTTGCGAGAGTATGACCCAACAATTATTTTAAAGCTCAATTAAAAAAGAAAAAAATCAGTAAAACTGCAGTACAAGCTACTCTAGAAAGGAAAAGGCAAATAATTGTATCTCTCTCTATATATAAATATTTACATATATATCTGTTAAGGTTCTGTTGGTCTGACTTTATAAAAACTTATCTTTATGCTTTGCCGTAATGTCATTTCTCTAAAAAGTGAAATAATGTTCTTCTCACCCGTAACTCTCAAATTCAGAGGGGCATTTACAGGTGAAGTGAAAGTTTGACCAGAAACAGTTTTCTCATTCTGACACTGGTACGATCTGTCAGGATCGAAGTTCACTTTAGAGATGGCGTTCAGCTGCAATGAAACAAGCGATTCTCATTTCCCTACCACAGAAGGTTATTGCAGCAACTTCCATGGAGATGCTGGGCTTCACAGGACTTTCTGTGGAAAATGTAGGTAAATAAAAAGATTTACTGAAAAAGTGTCCTCTGACATTAAAAAAAGAAACCAATTTATCAGCAGTTTTCAGATAAGTATCTTTCAGTCTTCCCTGATCTTCACTGTCTTAAAGAGAAACTCAACTGTAGACAAATATTACTGTAAATATTATGTTGATATGACATTCCAGACTGCAAATAGTTTTCTCAGCAGAAGTTGACCACATCACAAACTCTGAGCAGCATGCCAGGAACAGTAAAGGATTTTCATAAAACTCACAATAATGTAGGAAGTCTCCTCACCTGAACAGAGGACACCAGCATCTTCACCGTGATTACAGTTATGTTTTCCGTAACCGTTGTGACCACACTGTGTTAATGAGCTTTCACTGCCTGAACACTCCATATCATCCAGCCAAATTGGGTCTGATCCTTGACCAAAATAAGCTGATCCAGGAGTTTGAAAGGCTGTCCCACAGGACAACTGTCTGCAGACCACATTTGCATCATTTAGATCCCAGTCATCATCACAGACTGTTCCCCAGACTCCATCTTGTAGGACTTCAATTCTTCCAGAGCAGCGAGTCGCTCCAGATCCAACTAGTCTGATCTGACCTTGAAACACATCACAAAAATCTATGTTTTCCCTAGATTAACAGAAATTTATGAAGAGAAAAAGACAGGAGAAAGAACTGACCTGAGACAAATGAGCTCCAGACACAAAAGACTAAAGTATTGGAAGAAACAGAATGTGTGTTAAATGAAAAAAATAACATTCAGATCATTAAAAATAACATTTTTCAGTGAAAAGAGTCATATGTAAAAAATACTTACTCAAAATCAGATGAAGGAATTTTCTTTGCTGTTTGCTGGGTATGGCTGGGATTAATCTGCTGCTTGACCAATTTGAAAAAAACAAAAACAAAACTGAAGCACATAAGAGAGAGAAGAAATGTTTCTTGCTGCCTTTACAGAAAAGTTCCTCTTTCTGAAAATGCATCTCATGGAATTCTATAGAATCTAACAAAATGTTGAATATTTAGTCTTCCTCTTAAATGTTTGCATGACTTGCATCATATTTTGATATAGTTATCTTTGTTCATTGCCTTTTCTGGTGAACAGATATTTATCTGAATGGTAAATGTTGCTTCGTTAAGATATTTTAAAAATGCATTTAGTTTTTAAATTTGTTTTCCTGCACATGTGTTATGATGTCCTGTGATGTCAACTGCCATACACCAAAAGTTGGATTCTGTATACTCGCCCACACCATTTTCAGGCCTTTTCATATCAGCTATGATGTACAGAAATATTAATTTAGGTAGGACACACATTCAGTTTATCTGATTCTCTTTTCTTTAGTTTTAATTTTTAACTTCTTTGATTTCATTTTCTTTGAGCAACCTGGGAAATTTTACTTCCTGGTGTCTTTCCTCCGGCTAAAGATGATGCCACTTTCAAGCTGAAGGCCACTTAAAGGACCCAGACAATGAAGACATAGGAAGTGGCTAAACTAGGATAGTTAATTTTAATTTAGGTTAATTAAGGTTAAGGTTAATTAATGCCCCCAAAAGCTAAGTTTCATGACCAAGTTACCAATTACCATGCTTTAGTTGACAACAAAATTCCTTAACTCACTTTTTCCAACTTGAAATGAAACCCTTTCTTAAAAGGATTTTAGGGTCGGGTCCTCTAAAAAGGATTTAAAAAGGCAGCAACTGACCTGAAAGAAAAGATCATGTCTAAAATGAACACTAAGCAACCCCTACACTGCTACAACGGTTAAGTGATGTACCGCCTGAAAGTCTACTGGAAACTGTGAATGAAGCATTGAGGACAATTCCTACCACAACCATCACAGAAACCAATGAACTGGTTTACACTTCAGCAGTAGTGATCCTTGAGATGCTTGGCTATATGAGTGAATGATCCTGATCCAGAAGGATCCCTCAAAGGGTGCAGTCCCGTCCAACTACCGGCCAATAACCTGTCTCTCCACAACATGGAAGCTCATATCAGGCATCATTGCAACCAAGATAAATAGGCACATGGATCAATACATGAGCAACGCACAGAAGGGCATTGGTAGAGACTCCAGAGGAGCCAAACACCAACTCCTGGTTGACAGAACAGTCGCCCAAGACTGCAAGTCACGACACACAAACCTGTGCACAGCCTGGATTGATTACAAGTAAGCCTATGACTCAATGCCACACACGTGGATCACTGAATGCTTGGAGCTGTACAACATCAACAGGACTCTAAGAGCCTTCATAGAAAATTCGATGCCAGTTATCAGATACCCTGCAGGAATAATAAGATGACCAAAGGAAGAGATACAGACCACGGATGTTAAAACACGAAAGCTCCTCACCATGCATGGAGGGTTCCACCCCAAATTCAGCACCCTGAGACTGTATGCTAGCCAAAAGGAAGGAGGCCGAGGACTAGTGAGCGTAGAAGCCACTATCCAGGATGAAACATTCAAGATGCATGAATACATCAAGCTCAAGGCCCCAACTGACAGTGTGCTCAGTGAATGTCTCAGGCAATGGAGAGCAGAGGATACAGTGCTGGAGGACAGATCTTCATGGGAGGACAAACCCCTGCATGGGATGTACCACCAGACCATAACTGAAGTGGCTGATATCAAGAAGTCCTACCAATGGCTAGAAAGGGCTGGCCTACAGGACAGCACGGAAGCGCTCATCCTGGCAGCTCAGGAACAAGCCCTGAGCACCAGAGCAATAGAGGCTCAGATCTACCACACCAGACAAGACCCAAGGTGTAGGCTGTGAAAAGAGGCATCACAATCCAGCACATAACTGCAGGGTGTAAGATGCTGGCAGGTAAAGCATACATGGAGCGCCACAATCAAGTGGCTGGAATAATATACAGGAACATGTGTGCAGAATATGGACTGGAAACCCCAAGGTCAAAATGGGAATCACCCCCGAAGGTGGTAGAGAATGAAAGGGCAAAAATCCTGTGGGACTTCCAGATCCAGACTGATAGGATGGTGATGGCGAACCAACCAGACATTGTAGTGGTGGATAAAGAACAGACGAAAGCTGTTGTGGTGGATGTGGCAGTTCCAACCGATGGGAACATCAGGAAGAAGGAACATGAGAAACTGGAAGAGAAGAACTGGAGAAAGCCTGGAAAGTGAAGGTGACAGTGGTGCTTGTGGTAATTGGAGCACTCGGGGCAGTAACCCCCAAGCTTGAGGAGTGGCTACAACAGATACCTGGAAAGATCTCAGACCTCTCAGTCCAGAAAAGCACAGTGCTAGGAACAGCTAAGATACTGTGCAGAACCCTCAAGCTCCCAGGCCTCTGGAAGAGGACCCGAGCTTGGAGGAGAAACCACCCACGGAAGGGTGAAAGGGCCAAGTTTTTTTTAAGTTTTTTATATATATATATATATATTTATATATAAAAAACTTAAAAAAAACTCTTGTTTTTGTATATATATATATACATATATATATATATATATATATATATATATATATATATATATACATATATATATATATATATATATATATATATATATATATATATATATATATATATATATATATATATATATATTATAATAATTATCCAGTTAAGTGTTAAGGTTTAAAAAGCCACCAGCAAAAAAGGTTTCCTCCAAAGTATTGAGACTTGTTCTTTTAACCCGATCTACTGGAAGCGTCTGAACAGGGAAGTGAGCCCCAAATCAAACCCTGGATCTCTGCTGCGTTTTCCGACCACAGTCAGAAACGCCATCTCAGGAAAGGTTCAACATTTTCCCCGAGAGGGAAAAATAAAACCAGAGGACCTGATTATAATCATTGTCTCAATGAAAATAGAAAAATATCACAAGGTTCAGGAGGCCGAGCAGGCTTGTTCCGCTTTGCGCAGCTGCCTGATCTGACTCTGTCGGTCCGCCAGCTCACCTCCTGCGAGCCGACATAAGGCACGATGTGAGCTCTGAGTGAATGGCGTGAGAATGAGGAGTGTTTCAACGGGGGACTTCAAGATGTGGACGACCAGAGCTCCTCTGTGGTTTGGTCCACACAAACCCTCAAACTACAAAAACAGCGTCGTCCATGTTTGCATCTTCTGCAGCAGACAGATTGTTTGTCTCTACTTGATCTCTAATGTAAGTAAAGCCGCGCGGAAATCGCTGAAATATGTCGTCTCTCTGACTGGCACACCGCTGAGCCGGTATCAAGGAATATGAGTCGATTTCCATGGATGAGCCAATGAGCGTTTAGATCCCGCCCACTTTCACTGATTGACAGACAGACTCAATCTCCTGAAAAAACTCTTCATGAAATAAATAAGTCATTGTGAAAAACAGCAACATGAAATAAAAACAAAGCTACTTTGGAAAAAATGTATTTTGAAATCCAAGGTTCTGAAAAAAGACATAGAATTATAATAATATTCAACATGATTAAAAATGAATATTTAAAAATGTAGTTTAAAATAATGAACAGGTTTTTAAAGCAAAATGAAATATATTAAAGAATATAATGGCTAATTTAAAATCTGTGTGCAGCTTTTTCCCAATTTCATGATCTTTTTATATATTTATGAGAGATTTATTGGCTGATTGTGTATTTGCATGAGGTCATATTTATTTATTGAATTAAATATTTATTTATTTAATTATGAACAGTATATGACTCCATACTTTTGGGGCAAGGGCCAAACTTTTTCTCACTGAATTCTACATCCAAACCTGTTCCAGTATTGGATAACATGCGGTTTTGTGGCAATCTCACAGAGAACGGATACTTTGATTATTCCTGCCAGCTGAAAAACACATCTTTCCACACCACATTTCTGTTAATTTGGGAGGAGAACATAGAGTATTTGAAGGAGAACTGCTACCCAGAAGTCTAACACCACCTGGGATGGCTCCAGAAACCAATGCAAACTCTGCAGGTGAGACATGCAGATTATAGGTGGACAGGAACTCAACATATGACATCAGGTTAATTTGCGGATTACTCAGCTGCGTGTCACAAGAGAAATGTTCTTTTCAAAATAATTTTCAAGAAAAATAGTCTTGTTTTTGTATAGAATATCTGCATTACTCCAAATATAGTAGCGATGAGGAGAAAATGTAGGTTTGTAGATCACAGTCCTTGCCAATAAAACCTGCTTATGAAAATTAGACAGTTTTAAAGGAATTTTCCCTATTTTTCAATTAGATAATGGGAGAAATGGCAGACCACCAAGCTTATCAAATATATATTTTGGTATGAAATTTCCAAAATGAGGTTTCACTTTTTAAGAAGTTTTTTAACCATTTAATTTTGAGGACATCATTTAGAGTGGAAGAGTCAAGAAAGTCAAGTCCTCTTTTGATGATTTATTTACTACTGATTTTTGTACATAGTGGATTCTATTTCTTCCAAGGAAATTAAAAAGTATCTGATCAATCCTTTTTGCATTTTTACTGTCCAGAGACAGTGAGGAAGCAATGTAAACTAGTCTGGAAATTCCCTCTGCTTTAGGAGGGCACGACCTTTTAGTGAAAGATCTCTTTGTAGCCAGCGATTAAACTTATTTTGTGCTTTTGCAGTCATAGGATCCTATCCTCTTTGTTTTTTATCCTTAGTTATCTGCAAGTCCAAATATGTGACATTTTCTTTGACTTCTATACTATTTGTGGATGTTAGAGCACATTGTTTAAGAGGAAATAACTCACATTTTTTATATGACACCCAGCTCTATCTCTCCAATAAACCCAATTCCTCTCTCCCACCCTCCTCCCTCACCTCCTGTTTACTTGAAATTAAAAACTGGTTGCCTCTAAATCCACCCTTTCGAAAGTTCCAAAATTCACGCTCTTCATTGACTCTGCTTCAGTTTCCCCCTCCCCTCAGGTAAAGAGTCTGGGTGTCATTCTTGATAGTTCACTCTCCTTTGAACCCCACATTAATAACATTTTCAACTGCACAATATAAATCGTCTTCGCCCCTCCCTCTCTATCCACTCCGCTTCCATTTTGGTTCACAGTTTAGTCACTTCTCGACTTGAATACTGTAATGCTCTTCTCTTTGGTTTACCTAAAAAACTCTCAATAAACTCCAACTGGTCCAAAATTCAGCTGCTGGCAGCGTTTCCAGAACTCCACCGTTTAATCACATCACCCCCCTCCTTCAGCAACTCCACTTGCTCCCAATCATATTCAGAATACAACTTAAACTTCTTCTTTTAACTTTCAAAGCTCTTAATAACCTGCCCCCCCCCCCCTCCCTGCTCTCTCTGGTCTTCTTCATCCCTGCAGCGCTCTGTCCTTCCATCCGTTGGCTGATTTTATTGTGCTTTTAGTGTTGATTTTATTTATTGGATTTATTTTATTTTACTTATTGTATTTTCTGTAATGTACAGTGTCCTGAGTGGCAAGAAAGGCACTTTAAATAAAAGCCTTATTATTTATTTTTAATTTCATTGGATGTATAGAAAAGAAAAGAAGTTGCAGCATTGATAAAAGAGGAAGAGTAGGCAGGGATTAGGTCTTAAGGGATATTAATTATCTTATGTTACCCCTGTAGGAGTTTAGTGAGGTTGGGTATTGTTTTGGAGCATATATTCAAATGTTCTGTTTGTAAATAGAAATGATAAAATATAGCCAGGGAACCACTTACAGCTGCGACTTCTGCGACAAAGAATGCCTGACCCTTTTCAGCCACCAACGACGCTTTCCCAGACAATCCGACACCAAGAAGAGAGCTAGGATACATCATCCATGGTCAACACTGACCGACGGAGGCCAATAATAATAGGTATATTTATTCATTTTAATTTAAATTTTATTTATTTTATTAATACATTTATTTGTTTATTATTTTTATTTTATTTATTCACATTTACCATTTTATATTTGTCTATTAAGCTTTATTTATGTACTTATTTGGGTATTTATTAATTTTTATTTTTATTTGATTCCTTTTACTTTTTTTTTGTAACTCCACTGTTTTCCTCAGAGGGATCCTCCACATCGGTGAGTGACCCTTCTCAGTGAACGGGCTAACTGCAATTGAGTCTCTAAAGTCTAGGTCTTTGTTTAGATCTGGTGGGTCCTGATGCAGTGTATTCTATGAACATGAGTGGGGGTCACTGATGTGGACATGTCCCCAAAATATAATTTTCCCACTCCAGTACAAAGCCAGAGTTCTACATCCATCATCTTATCAACCTTCTTATTATGGTTTGTGTGAGTGGGGAGGGTTGGCATTATGTGGGTTTTAAACAAAATATTTGTGTGTCTTGTTCTTTTGTTATTAAATTTGATTATGTTTTTTTATGTATAGCCCTTTGAGTAGCATGAGTTGTAAAAGTGCTATACAAATAAAGTTGGTCTATTTGAAGTTTGATTTGGTTTGTTCAAATTTTTCTTTTGTTGTAGTCCATAAGTAATGAAATGAATGAAATGCATATGCAACTGGATAAGTAACTTCCTCTCAAACTGATTGCAGACTGTGAGACTTGGCCCCCATCTCTCCTCTGCCCACACACTTAGCATCAGCTCACCACATGGCTGTGTGCTAAGCCCCCTGCAGTACAACCTCACTCACGACTGTAGTCCAGGCCACAATAATACCTGCATTCTCAAGCTGGACAATGATACCACAGTGATTGGACTCATCATGAAAGCCTACAGGGAGGAGGTCCTTAAGCTGACAACCTGGTCTTCAGATGACAATCTCATACTAAACACCAAAAAGACCAGGGAGATCATCAGTGACTTCAGGAAGCATTGCGATGACACTGCCTCCCTCCATATCAATAACTGATCCAGGTGGCGCCAACAAAAACTTTTTCAGTTCATCAATAACGGGCGTGTGGAGAGGGTCAACACCATCAGGTTTCTCGGCATCCTCATCTCTGCCCAAATCTCTTGGACAGCAAACATTACAGCAATACTCAAAAAGGCACAGCAGCATCCACGCAGGAAGAACTATCTTAACACCAACCTGCTGCTGAGCTTCTACCGCTCATCCATCGAGAACCAGCAGACAAACTGCATGACAGTTTGGTTTGGCAGCTGCACAACCACAGACGGGGAGAGGCTGCAGACAGTTGTAGAGACAGCTCAGGAGATCATTGGACACCACCCCAACTGACAAATGACAGCATTGTTTATACCAGAAGAAACACTGGGGAGTTTTGTCCTGCTTAATTCGGAGATGCTTGGTCAAGTTGTATCCCTAGTAAACATTCCAACCTGCCTTTTAGATCCCATTCCCACTTCACTTTTTAAAACATGTTATGGATTCTTTGAGTCAGAGCTTTTAAAGTAGTAAACTGCTCTCTTCAGACGGGGGTCTTCCCCTCTGCCTGTAAGACGGCGGTGGAGAGGCCCCTTCTGAAGAAGAGTCATTTAGATCCGAAAATTCTGGATAACTACAGACCTGTATCCAACTTATCATTTTTAAGTAAAATTATAGAAAAAAGTGTCGCTACTCAACTGCATGAGTTTTTAAATACCCCAAACATTTTAGAAAAATATCTGTCTGGTTTTAGGACAAACCACAGTAGAGAGACGGCTGTTTTAAAGATCGTTAATGATCTTAGAATAAACTACGACTCACAGAAACTTTCTGCTCTGGTGCTACTGGATCTTAGTTTTATGTTAGTATGGATACATGCTCTTCAAGAATCCATAAATTAAGTTGTGGGGTTCCCCAGGGGTCGATTTTAGGGCCAATACTTTTTAATTTATATATGTTGCCTCTTGGGGAGGTCATCAGGAGACATTTCGGGCCGGGTTGGGCACTAAAATGACAATCATTTGGGTCGGGCCGGGCTTCTCTCTCGCTGACTTTTTTAATAAATATATGTTTATAAAAATTTATACTAAAACAATGTGTGGATACTAAACTAAGGAATACTTGTTATAAATAAATAATTTGGTTAAAACAGAGAAGGCGCTGTAAGGTAATTGCTATATAACACCTAGTGGGCTGCAGTATTTCTCAGCGTAATTAAGCGAGTTCGCATCAAGATCTCTCTTTCACTCTCTTTGTCTTGCCTCTTATTCTGTGTTCCAGCGTTATTTCGTTGTGCAAATGCATTTATCATGATCATAGAAAATATGTAGATTATTTTAACCTTAAGAAATCTTGCGTTTTTTTAGCCAAAAATACTATGGGATAAATTGAAATTTCGGGTTTGCTTCGAGCTAGTTAATTGGTCGGGCTCGGGCTGGGTTGGGCTTTAATGCCTGCGGGCCTGTGTCGGGTCGGGCTGGATTTTTAGGCCGGATCTTACCTCTATTGGGGAGCCAGTGACTCCCTCCTCAAACTGGTTATCTCTTTCAGCTGTTAATGACCCAGGTGGAACTAGTTTGGTTTGTTTGGGTTTCAGAACACTGCTGTAGATGGATGGAAAAATAAACCTGAGACCACCATTCTTATTAGGAGAAGGTTTATCCTTCTTGACAAAGATGTCTTCTTTTACTCCTTTCTCAAACCATCCTTTCTCTCTGACTAGAATTCGGACTTCACTGTCCGAATTCTAAACCTACTACTATGACTCTTTTAAATTGTATTTTAGATATATAGTCATGGATGGCAGAAAACGTCCTACAGCTTAACCAGGACAAAACTGAAGTTTTAATCATCGGTTCTGAAGGCAAGAGAGAGATGATCTTACCACATCTTCATAATTTTTAAAACTTCTCAATGTGTAAAAAAAGTGGGCATATTTTTTGACTCTGAGCTTAATTTTATCCCACACATTAAAAATGTCATTAGGACAGGATTTTATCATCTCAAAAACATAGGCAGAGTCTGCCCGTTCCTCTCTCTTGCCAGCACAGAGGTGTTGCATGCTTTTATTTTTAGTGGTTTAGATTATTGTAATGCCCTGCTCTCTGGTTTACCCAAAAAGTCTATTTCAAATCTACAACTATTGCAGAACTCTGTGGCAGGAGTTCTGATCAGGACCAGGGGGTGGGAACACATTACACCGGTTTTAAAATAACTGCATTGGCTCCCTGTGCATTTCAGGATTGATTTTAAAATTATTTAAAGGGTTTATAAATGTTTTATGGTCTTGGGCCTTCTTATTTAACCCCTGTGCTATCCTAGGCACTTTACCGTTGGGTCATCTAGACCCACTAGACAGTGTGCTGAACCTTTTTTTTTTCCAATGATTTGTGATCTTCACTGGTTCGATGGATTACATGAAATTTTTCCATCTTCATCCACCTTTGTCACGGTAGGGAGAACATGTCAAAGTAAGGATGGGGTCATCTAAGATAGCGCAAGGGTTTAAATGATATTCTTTTAAAAATGTACCCTCATGGACCCTGAGGTCCTCCGGTGCTGGCCTCTTAGTTGTCCCTAAGGTGAGGACCAAAACTTATGGTGAGGCTTCAGTCTGCCATTACGGTCCTCGCCTGTGGAACAGCCTGCCGGAGAACCTCAGGGCCGCAGAGACTGTAACATTTTTAATTTAGCTATTAGTTGATTTTAACTGCTAATTTATTCTATTAGTTTTAGTATAGGTTATTTTATGTATTCAATTTCATTTTATTTATCTTATTCTCAATTTTCTGTCTTTAATTTTAGTATCTTATCACATGTTCCTTGTGGGGATCTTTTCTTCCAGGGCTTGCCGGCTTGGTCGGTGGTTGTTGCCGCGGTTGTCGCCCTTGCTGGGGTAGCTGGAGTCTAACTTTGCAGCTTCACGACTGTGAAGTGGACCCTGCTGTTGTCCCAGTCTGGGTGGGTGCTGTGGCGATGCTCCTTTGGCCAGGCTGGCTCCTGGTATGAAGAGATTCCCAAATACTGTTTCCTCACAGCAGAGCCAAGCCTTACTTATTTGTTTGTTTACTGTTACATAGTCATTATTCTTTGTATGTGTATGTTTTACTGAGGGGAGTGGGAAGGGTAAAGTGTGGGTTGGGTTTTTACAGTAATATTGTGTGTTTTCTGTTTTTAATGTTAAAACGCTTCGAGTTGCACAACTGCATTTGAAGCGCTATTTTATAAAGTCTGATTGACTGATTGATTGACTGATTGGGGTGGGGGGGTGGGATACATTTTCTTTTTCCTAGTGGGGGCCTTGCAAAAAATAATTGAGAAGCACTGAATTAACTAAAGTTGCGGCAAAGTTGAGGTGAAAGGACAGAGTTGCAGTGTCACAAAAAAAGTACAGGATTTGTTTGGATCGCATCTTCGCAAAATCATGAAGAGGCTACTCTATACTCAGAAGTGACTTTCCAGGGTTATCACAACCCTTACCCATGGTGCTGTTGTAATATTGTTTTGCTTTAAAATTTGTCAGATACTCAACTTAGCAAATGTTTTTATCCTTTTTAAGTTGTTTATCCAAAGATTGTGATATTCTGTTACTGGTCTGTGCCGCAAGGTGAATCGCAGTGATTACTTCTGAGAACACATTGTGCATGTGTGTTCAACATGTGAAAAGTCTGCTTCTTCAACTTCAGTCATATGGTTCCTGTTACGGCTCATAATGTCTAGGGGTACCAAGGAACATAATATAAAAGTAAAGATTTGCCCTGACTGTGACAAAAACACAAAAAGTTGTCTCCCTCCCAAATGTAACAAATGTATTTTTTTAAATTGAGAAATAACAAACAATAACGTAAAAATGCTTCAGGGGGAATCAAGGCCAAAATAACAAACAAAACCCCACCAAACTGAAATATGTGATCTTACCTGTCAATGAAAGAATAGGGAAATCAATGGCAAAACACTAACCTCCCTAGACTATCAAAAACAGGAGAAAACAAGTATGAAAGAAAATGGCAGTTCACCCCTGCAGCTTCACTTAAACAGAACTACACTAAACAAAAGACAACACAGAGTGGGCCTGGTCACACAACCACAAAATTACAAAGTGCAACACAAACTAAAACAGGTGGAGAACTACAAAACAAATGGAGAAGAGTGCCAAGCTGCAGTGGAGAAAGGTTGCAGCAAATCTCCCTTCTTGCAGGTTGGAGGTCCACATGGTGTTTTTAAAGGCTGGCTCCATCAGCTTGGGTCCAAATGGAAGCCACAATCTTTCCAGCACAACACCTGAAAATAATCAGACAAACATACACACAAAGATACACAAAAACAACAAAGTCCCATTCTGATAGAAATAAAATACACAAAACAGAACAAAAAGAACAAACAAAACCAAACACGTCCACAGCTTTAACAGTTCCCTAGACTCACTAAAGATATCTGGGTAGAAAAAAAATTGTATTGGTTTCATTCTCTATGACCAAAAAAGAAAAATGAGTGTGGTATGTTATGTTATATAATGGCTAAATAGATCATACCTTTGTCATCTTAAATCTCTGTATAGCATTAAGCCTTAAAAGACTGCAAAACTACAAAGCATTAAGCGAAAGAAAAACTTGAGAAAAGCTCTTGAAAGACATTTGACCTCCATCTGGTAGTCATTGGTGACCTGTTTCTCACCTGATCCTGATAATTTGCCAGATTGCATTTTGAAATGCACGTAGCCAGAAGTGGAATACCTATAAGCTACAACTATATTCTCCTTTGTCTCTGAATGTTTCTCAACAGGTAGTTGTAAATATAGTTCCATTCACGTATTCATTATCCTCATCACTGGTGTCTTTGTCCATTTCCTCCTCTTGGGATTGTAAACCAAGTTCTGGATAATCAATACTCTTATCTAAGACTGGATCTACATAAGTATCATCAACAGGCTGATGGAAATGTTCAGTTACATTCTCATAGTCATTATCATCATCACTGGTTCCTTCACCCTCTTCATCCATTTCCTCCTCCTGACTGTTACTCTTAGTATTCAAACAGTTTCTTCTGGATTGTGAATCAGCTTCTGGATAGTCAATCTTCTCATCATAGATTTCATTCACATAATCATTTCTGTCTTCGTCTTCTGATTCATTTGTGAGTCTTGATGGAATGTGTTCTCCATCAGGATCTTCATAATCTTCCTCACTGTCTCCAGTGCACTCTTGAGGAGCCCCTGAAAAACATTAAAACCAGAGTTAAGGCACTCTTTGAACAAACTGATGTACTTTAAATATATTGTATCTTAAAGAAGACAGACTTTGAGTCTGGTAAAGAACGGCTGAATTCCTGAGTTTTCTTCTCCTTCGAACCAAACAGACCAGAAACAAGATGAACACCAGCAGAAGAAAGATTCCACCTGAGATCAACAAGATCAACAACAGGGACTCTGGAACACACAATTGATGCACAAAACAAGTCTAGTTTATTTCCAGCAGAGTTTTTTGACTATTTTACAAAAATAGTTCATTTAAACCTAAAATTGTTGCCTGAACATAACACACACATTCAGATCTTGGAAAACTGCATAGCACATGATCTCCTACATTCTTGTGTAATTAAACTACAGAAAGCACATGCTTAGTACACGTGTGTTGCTCTCCTTCCATTGTTCATCCACAAATGACCATAGAAGATCCATGTTAGACGGTCCACCATTTATTGGCAGCTATAAGTAACCTGATTATAAAGTCAAAGCTTTTGTAGCCAAACCAGCTTTCTCTTGATCAGCCGCCTCAGGTAAGTCCACATCCTGATTGAATTTTTTATTCATAATTTTACTATTAAAATGAACACTTTTTCATAACACTGCTGAAAAAATTGGAATTGAACTTTACTTACGTTTAACAACAACAGTGATGGGTCCTGATGCAGCAGAGGTGAACGTGGTTGTAGACAGGGTGACCTGGTACACACACCTGTAGTTACCTTGGTGTTCAAATGCTGCCGCAGGAAAGGTAAAGGAGGCTGAGTTGTTGATGGCTGGGAGTCTGTTTGTCTTGCTGGAGCCAGAAAACATGAGTAGGAAATGACCCTGAGGAACTTTATCAGGGATGAAGCAAGTTAAGTCAAAGCTGTGACCCCTGGTAACCTCCGCTTCTCCAGGACCCCAGACTAACACCACTCCAGGAGATGTGAGTGAGATATTAGGCATCTGCAGTTTCACTGCAACAAAACACAGGACATGATTAGTACATGAAATCTGCAACAATTTTGTCCACTTGTTTGAGGTGTTTGTTGTGCTAGTTTTTGTGTTTCTTTGTATTATTGTATCCTGTTTTTATTTTCTCAAATGCTTTATGATTTTTCATTTGTAATTTGCTTAATTGAGAGCGAAGGCATGCATTGCAACCCACAAGAAGTGTGATGACCTGCAGTTGAGCAAAAATAATGCCTGTCTATAACCGACCTGTGTTGTCATGAGAAGAGTTACAACATGCTTACTAATGCTTTTGTAGAGCTCTTCAGAATAAATACATCTGATCGCTCAACCTCATCTTTGTCTACCATGCATTGTAAATTAGATATATAGTCAATGCTTACATGTAGCACTAAAACTAAAAACTTTTGATGGTAGCTCCTCCCACACCTATCAGAAGCATTACGTTTATGAAATCATTTTGTTATTATTTATTCACAGTTTTACTATTAAAGTGAACACTTTTTTATAACACTGCTAAAAAAAAATTGGAATTAAACTTTACTTACGTTTAACAAAAACAGTGATGGGTGCTGATGCAGCAGAGGTGAACGTGGGTGTAGACACGTTGACCTGGTACACACAGCTGTAGTTACCTTGGTGTTCAACTTCTGCCACAGGAAAAGTAAACGAGGCTGAGTTGTTGACTGCGAGACCTCTGTTTGACTTGTTGGAGGCAGAAAACATGAGGAGGAAATGACCCTGAAGAACTTCATCAGGGATGAAGCAAGTTAAATCAAAGCTGTGACCCCTGGTAACCTCCACTTCTCCAGGACCCCAGACTAACCCCACTCCAGGAGACGTGAGTGAGATATTAGGCATCTGCAGTTCCGCTACAACAACAAACAGGAGATGATTAGTACATGAAATCTGCAACAATTTCATTCAAATTAGATAATTTAAATCTCTGCTTTTCTCTGTCTCTTCTGGTGTGCCCCAAGGTTCTGTCCTAGGTCCCCTTCTTTTCAGTACTTATCTTCTACCCCTTAGAAATATCTCCCATAAATCTAATATACATTTTCCTTGTTTTGCGGATGACACCCAGCTCTATTAATGTAGCAAACGTTACTTCTCTCTTCCACCCTCCGTCCTCTACTCCTATCTATCTAAAATCAAAAACTGGTTAACCTTATATTTTCTAAAATGAAATAGTTATAAAACCGAGCTACTTCTCGTCGGTTGGGAATCCACCATCTCAAAATCTACAGGTTTTAGTCTTTTCATTGACTCATCTTCTGTCTCCCCATCACCGCAGGTAAAGAGTCTGGGTGTTATCCTTGGTAGTTCAATATCTTTTTAGTCTCATATCAATGACATTGCTCGGTCTGCCCATTTCCATTTACGTACCATTAATCACCTACATCCCTCCTTAACCATCCATTCTGCTTCTATCCTGGTTCAGAAACCCTCTGTGAGCTTCAACTGGTCCAGAACTCAGCTGCCAACATCATTTCCAGAACTCCTTCCTTCAGTCATATCACCCTGGTTCTTCACCAGCTGCACTGGCTTCCCATTACCTCCAAAATCAAATACAAACTCTTCCTGTTTACCTTTAAGAACCTCCATAATATCTTAGCCATTAGTCATTTTTGTGTTTCTTTGTTTGATTTGATTCTGTTTTAGTTTCCTCAAATGCTTTGGGATGTTTAATTTATAATTTTCACGGTGTGATTAGAGCAAAAGTCTGCATTGTAACCCACAAGAAGTGTGATGACATGAAGATGTGCAAATAAATGCCTGCCAATAAAAGACCTATGTTGTCATGAGAAGAGCTACAACATGCCTACTGATACTTTGGTAGAGTTCTTCAGAACAATTAAACCTGATCTCTCAACCTCATCCTTTTCTACCATGCATTGTAAATAAGATACATAGTCAATGCTAATGTTTAAAGTAAATACCTTTTCACTGTACTTTTATATAAGAAAATGTTGCTAAGCCATTAAAGTTCAACATGTTAGTGACGAGCTGCAGAGCCTCATATTTCACACATGTTGAGCAGTAACAGGATCCACCCAATTTTACACAAACCTCAAAATGACCTTAGTGCTGAAGCTTAAAAGCAGAACTCAACTTATTATTCATTTGCAGTACGAACCAAAAGGAGGAACTTTTAGTTTAGTTTTCTTATATAAGCAAAAATGCAAATGAGAAACTGCGGAAAAGTTTATCTAAGCGGTCAAAAGAAAATATGCTTAGAATTTTTTCATTGTGATTGTGGCATTTTTAGCCAACATCAAAAACCTGTATTGTTTTATAGGACATAGTTTCTGCAGAGCAGACGTGTTTCATCAGACATTCACCTATTGCTATTAAAAGAGAGTGTGTTCTAGTATATGGGAACTGTACTGAGTGACCCCCTCCCTCCTGGCGTTCCAGACAAGAACTACCCGCTGGTTCCAGGAAGGCATACTCCCAGGGACCTCTATTGAGACATAGACGTCTATGGCTTTTCCCTTCATTGGTTGCAACAGCAAATAGGCTTCTTCCAAATAATCCTGACTTCTGCATCCTCTACTCGAACACCAGCTACCGTCTACTCTCTCTTCCTAGGAATGCACCTTCCTTCTCTCCTTCTCTGAACAACAGAAGTCCAATTTCCACCAGCACCCTGTCGATGAACAGCACCGATGGCAGTTGTTGTTAACCAGGCTTCACACATAAATGCATAAAATTGTAATTTTTGTGAAGAATCAAAAGCAAGTGGGACACAATCATGAAGTGGAACGAAATTTATTGGATCTTTCAAACTTTAAAAAAAAAAAAAACATAACATAATATTGAGCGTGCAAAATTATTTGGCCCCTTTACTTTCAATGCAGCAAACTCTCTCCAGATGTTTAGTGAGGGTCTCCAAATGATCCAATGTTGACGATTAATGATGAAAAACAGAATCCACTTGTATGTTTTCAAGTCTCCGTATAATTGCACCTGCTCTATGAAATCTGCAAAGACCCTGCCGTCCGTCTGAATTTTCAGCTCAAACAGGGAGAAGACTGATCAGAGATGCAGCTAAGATGCCCGTGATCACTCTGGATGAACTGCTGAGATCTACAGCTGAGGTGGGAAAGTCTGTCCGTAGAACAACAGGCAGTCATATACTGCACAGATCTAGCATTTATGGAATAGTGGCAAAAAAGCCATTTCTTAAAGATATCCATAAAAAGTGTTATTTAAAGTTTGACATAAGCCACCTGGGAGACACACCAAACATGTGGAATAAGGTGCTCTGGTCAGATGAAACCAAAATTGAACTTTTTGGCAACAGTGCAAAACATTATGTTTGGCACAAAAGCAACACAGCTCATCACCCTGAACACACCATCCCCACTGTCAAGCATGGTGGTGGCAGCATCATGGTTTTGGCCTGCTTTTTTCAGAAGGAACAGGGAGGATGGTTAGAATTCAAAGAATGGAAAGATGGATGAAGCCAAATACGGGACATTGCTGGAAGAAAACCTGACGGAGTCTACAACAGACCTGAGACTGAGACGGAGATTTGTCCTCCAACAAGACAATGATCCAAAACATAAAGGAAAATCTGCAATGCAATGGTTCACAAATAAACATACCTTATCCAGGTGTTAGAAGGCCAAGTCAAAGTCCAGACCTAAATCCAATTAAGAATCTGTGGAAAGAACTGAAAACTGCTGTTTACAGATGCTCTCCATCTAACCTCACTGAGCTCCAGCTGTTTTGCAAGGAGGAATGGAGAAAAAGTTCAGTCTCTCGATTTGCAAAACTGATAGAGACATACCCCAAACAACTTATAGCTGCAATCACACCAAAAGGTGGCGCTACAAAGTTTTAACTTAAGAGGCCTGAATGAATTTTCCTTCCCAATTTTCCGTTATTTTTTTTTTCATAGGTTTAAAATATCCCATAAATTTCGTTCCTCTTCATGATTGTGTCCCACTTGTTGTTGATTCTTCACAAGAAATTACAGTTTTATGTCTTGGTGTTTGCAGCCTGAAATGTGGCAAAAGGTTGAAAAGTTCAAGGGGGCTGAATACTTTCACTAGGCACTGTATGTTGTCTCACGTTGAACATTCAAAAGTATGATAGATTCTCCCAAACCCACTGTCAAGCGGCAGGGGTTTGTCTTTCCAACAAGCTCGCTTCTGATTGGCAAATGTTTTGCCATAGAAATGATGACTTGATAGACTCTGACCAATCACTGCTTACTGACAACGTCTGGCTCCAACGTGGTGGCATGCGTGTGATGAAAAAAAGGCGACTGGACTGACTTTATTTTGTTGAAGTGAGCAGAAAGTCATTTTCTATGGGTAAGACCCACACTCACTCGGTCTCGATCTCATATACAGTCAGTGGTTCTAACTTTGAACGGTAAGCTAACCTTTTGATGTACTACGTACTGACTAGACAAAAATATGTTTGTTGAAAGGTGAGATTTCTACTTTTTATTTAAGACTAAAAGACATATATTTATAAAATATATCAACATTCCAACATGGTGATGGTCTGGAAATGGTTTGCAGCTTTAAGATCTGGACAATTTGTCCACATTTAATGTAATCTGGAGTTATTTTCAGTTTAACCAGAAAACTCTGGGAAGAACATGTTCTGCATTATATTTTGCCCAAAAGCTCATGTGGGCTTGCCTTTTGCAGCAAAACAATGACCTAGCACATAACAATTTTAAATAAAAAGTGTTTTAAATAGATTTTGGAAAGTGCTTGAAATTTCCACCTTAACTTCAAGTTCTAAGCGTTTTACAAAGAAAACCTAGACGGTAAAAAAACTGTTGCCAAGCAATAAAAAAGAGACTTGTTTGTAATAAGCTGCAGAGAATCATGTTTGACACTTGTTAAACAGTTAGAGGATACATTCAGTATGTTGAATGGAATAGAATAGAAGAGAACAGAATAGAATAGAATAGAATAGAATAGAATAGAATAAAATAGAATAGAATAGGATAAAATAAAATCGAATAGAATAGAATAGAATAGAATAGAATAGAATAGAATAGAATAGAATAGAATAGAATAGAATAGAATAGAATAGAATAGAATAGAATAGAATTGAATAGAATAGGTCTTTAATAATCCCTAAGGAAATTTCAAAGTGGCCAACTGCTCACACTCAAAACACAGACACACGTTAAAACAATAAAAATGTGCTGAGGCCAAAAAGCAGAATGCTACTTTTTGACATTTCATAAACTACAGAGAAAGAACTATAACTTGCTAAAGTATGACAGCAGTAATTAAAATTCTCTAAAAATTAAAATAATGCTCTTCTGCTCTTCTCACCCATAACTCTCAAATTCAGAGGGGCACTTAGAGGTGAAGTGAAAGTTTGACCAGAAACAGTTTTTTCGTAGTGACACAATCCGTCATGATCAAAGTTTACTTTTTACTTTAGAGATGGTGAAGGTTGCAGCGCAGCTTGAAGAAATTTGGTTCTGTCTGAAGGAACCTGAGCTTTTCTGGAGAATTTTTTCCAAAAGTTCAGCTGCAATGGAACAAGTGATTCTGACTTCCCAACCACACCAGATCTCTTCAGCAGGATCATGGAGATGCTGGGCTTCTCAAGGCTCTCTGTGGAAAGTTTAGGTAAATAAAAAGATTTACAGAAGAAGTGTCTTCTGACATTAGAAAAAGGAACCAATTTCTTAGCTGTTTTCAGATAAGTATCTTTCAGTCTTCCCTGATCTTCACTGTCTTAAAGTTGCGGGAAACTTGGGAAACTCAGCAGAAGTTGACCGCATCACAGACTCTGAGCAGCATGTCAGGAACAGTAAAGGATTTTCATAAAACTCACAATAATGTAGGAAGTCTCCTCACCTGAACAGATGACAGCAGCATCTTCACCGTGATTACAGTTATGTTTTCCATAACCTCTGTGACCACACTGTGTCAATGAGCTTTCACTGCCGGAACACGCTACATTATCCAGCCAGATTTGGTCTGATCCTTGACCAAAATGAGCTGATCCAGGAGCTTGAAAGGCTGTCCCACAGGACAACTGTCTGCAGACCACTTTTGCATCATTTAGATCCCAGTCATCATCACAGACTGTTCCCCAGGTTCCTCTGTATTGGACTTCAACTCTTCCAGAGCAGCGAGTTGCTCCAGATCCAACTAGTCTGATCAGACCTTAAAACACATAATAAAAATGAAGTTTTTTCCCTGGAAATGGTTCAGAGACTCAGCAGAAGTTCACTGCATCACAAACTCTGAGCAGCATGTCTGGAACAGTAAAGGATTTTCATAAAACTCACAATAATGTAGGAAGTCTCCTCACCTGAACAGATGACACCAGCATCTTCACCATGATTACAGTTATGTTTTCCGTAGCCATTGTGACCACACTCTGTTAATGAGCTTTCACTGCCTGAACACTCCACATCATCCAGCCAGATTTTGTCTGATCCTTGACCAAAATGAGCTGATCCAGGAGCTTGAAGAGCTGTTCCACAGGACAACTGTCTGCAGACCACTTTTGCATCATTTAGATCCCACTTATGATCACAGACTGTTCCCCAGACTCCATTGTGGTAAACTTCCACTCTTCCAAAGCAGCGAGTCGATCCAGACCCAACTAGCCTGACCTGATCTTAAAACACATCACAAAAATGAATTTTTTCCTTGGAAATAGTTTAGAGCCTCAGCAGAAAATGACAGCATCACAAACTCTGAGCAGCATGTCAGGAACAGTAAAGGATTTTCATAAAACTCACAATAATGTAGGAAGTCTCCTCACCTGAACAGATGACACCAGCATCTTCACCGTGATGACAATCATGTGTTCCATAACCTTTGTGACCACACTGTGTCAATGAGCTTTCACTGCCGGAACACGCTACATCATCCAGCCAGATTTTGTCAGATCCTTGACCAAAATGAGCTGATCCAGGAGTTTGAACAGCTGTCCCACAGGACAACTGTCTGCAGACCACATTTGCATCATTTAGATCCCAGTCATCATCACAGACTGTTCCCCAGGTTCCATCATGTTGAACTTCAACTCTTCCAGAGCAGCGAGTCGATCCAGACCCAACTAGTCTGATCTGACCTTGAAACACATAATAAAAATGTAAGTTTTCCCTAGATTAACAGAAATTTATGAAGAGGAAAAGACACGAGAAAGAACTGACCTGAGGCAAATGAGCTCCAGAAACAAAAGACTAAAGTATTGGAAGAAACAGAATGTGTGTTAAATGAATAATTAACATTCAATTGATTAAAAATAGAGTTTTTAAGTCAACCAGAGTAATATGTAGTAAACAATACTTACTAAAAATCAGACGAAGAAATGTTCCTTGTTGTTTGCTGAGCATGGCTGAGATTAATCTGCTGTGTGACCAATTGGAAGAAACAAGAAAAACTGAAGCACAATAAGAGAAAGAGGAAATATTCCTTGCTGCCTTTACAGAAAAGTTCCTCTTTCTAAGAATGCATCTTATAACTTTTTCCAAAAAAATTTATCTATTCTAAAGAACCAAACAATGTGTTGAATTTTAAGCCTTTTCTTAAATGATTCTATCATCAGTTCAACTAGTTCTTGTTCATGTGTCTCTGTGCTGTAGAGTACAAAGATTGTCTTATGGAGGGTCTAAGGGCAGTTTCTCATTTGCATTTTTGCCTACATAAGGAAATGTCTGCTTACTTTAGTAGGCTAGAAGTGTCCTGCTTTCGGTTAGTAAATGAACAAAAGGTTGAGTTCAACTCTTCAGCTTCAGCACTAAGGCCATTTCTAGGTTTGGGTGCATCCTGTTACTGCTCAACAAGTGGGAAAAATGAGGCTCTGCAGCTTGTTACAAACATGTTGAACTTTAATGGCTAAGCAACACTTTTGTTCAACGATAATACAGTGTAAAGTATTTACTTTAATCCCTGTTGCCTTACTAATTCACTCAAATTTTTCTAAAAATGTTTTTTCAATGTAGTGATTAATCTTCCCAGGGTTATCACAATGTACCCATGGTGTTTCTTTAAAATTTGTCAGAAACTAAACTTAGCATATGTTCTCAGTCTTTTTAAGTTGTCTATCCAAAGATCGTGATACTCTGTTACTGGGCTGTGCCACAAGGTCAATCGCAAACCGATTACTTCTGAAAACACATTGTGCATGTGTGTTCAACATGTGAAAAGTTTGCTTCTTCAACTTCAGTCATATGGTCCCCCAGACTCCCTAAAGATATCTGGATAGAAAAAAAAACTTATTCATTTCATTCTCTGAGGCCAAAAAAGAAAAATGAGTGTGGTATGTTGGGTTACATAATGGCTAAGTAGATCATACCTTTGTCATCTTAAATCTCTGTACAACATTAAGCCTTAAAAGACTGCAATACAACAAAGCATTAAGTAAAAGAAAAACTTAAGACAAGCTCTTGAAAGATCTTTGACCTCTGTCTGGTAGTCATTCGTGACCTGTCTCTCACCTTTATTTCTGATCCTGATAATCTGCAGGTTGCATTTGGAAATGCATATAACCAGAGGAGGAATGCCTGAAGGCAACAACTATATTCTCCTTTGTTTCTGAATGTTTCTCAACAGGCAATTGTAAATATATAGTTACATTCACGTATTCATTATCATCATCATAGTTCTTCATCCATTTCCTCCTCTTGACTTTTACTCTTAGCACTCACACTTTCTATTGGATTGTGTCAGGACAGATTCAGGGCTGGACTCAGATGCAGACTTTCAGAGCCTTTAATCTCAGTTAATGGCAATTGCTGTGATACAGGATTCAATTCAATTCAATTCAATTTTATTTGTATAGCCCAAAATCACAACAACAGTCGTCTCGATGGGCTTTGAAGTAAAAAATGAACTCAAAAGGATCATGAATACAGAGAGTCAATAGGAAAATACTAAAATAAACTAACAAACTGACTAAACTAAACTGGCATCCCTGCCCTTCGACCCTCCTTCGCGGTCAGGATATGACCAAACACACTGGCACAGGACAAAGGGAGACTCAGACTTTTTATGAGGGAGGGAATCACAGGTGGAAACAACCAGGGAGGATTAGACAGTCACACCTATAGGGAAACACACTAGGGCAGGGAGTAACAAGGCCTAAAACAAGAGGAGAGTTAGTGTTTCAAAATAAAATAGGAAGTGCAACACAAGACAACACAAGTGGCAGATACTGACCAAAAGTGCACAACTCAGGACAAAACATAAGACTGACGACTCATGACAGATTGTAAACCAAGTTCAGGATAATCTGTACTCTGATCTAAGATTGGATCTACATAAGTATCATCAACAGGCTGATGGAAATGTGCAGTTACATTCTCATAGTCATTATCATCATCACTGGTTCCTTCATCCTCTTCATCCATTTCCTCCTCTTGACTTTTACTCTTAGCACTCACATACATTCTTTGGGATTGTAAACCAAGTTCTGGATAATCAATACTCTTATCTAAGATTGGATCTACATAAGTATCATCAACAGGCTGATGGAAATGTTCAGTTACATTCTCATAGTCATTATCATCATCACTGGTTCCTTCACCCTCTTCATCTGTTTCCTCCTCCTGACTGTTACTCTTAGTATTAAAACAGTTTCTTCTGGATTGTGAATCAGCTTCTGGATAGTCAATCTTCTCATCATAAATTTCATTCACATAATCATTACTGTCTTCGTCTTCTGATTCATTTGTGAGTCTTGATGGAATGTGTTCTCCATCAGGATTTTCATAATCTTCCTCACTGTCTCCAGTGCACTCTTGAGGAGCCCCTGAAAAACATTAAAACCAGAGTTAAGGCACTCTTTGAACAAACTGCTGTACTTTAAATATAGTGTATCTTGAAGAAGACAGACTTTGAGTCTGGTAAAGAACGGCTGAATTCCTGAGTTTTCTTCTCCTTCGAACCAAACAGTCCAGAAACAAGATGAACAGCAGCAGAAGAAAGATTCCACCTGTGATCAACAAGATCAACAACAGGGACTCTGGAAGACACAATTGATGCACAAGTCTAGTTTATTTCCAGCAGAGTCTTTTGACTATTTTACAAAAATACTTTATGTATAGCTAAAATTTGTTGCCTGAACATAATACACACATTTAGATCTTGGAAAACTGCATAGCACATGATCTCATACATTCTTGTGTAACTTAAGTACAGAAAACACATACTTTGTAAAATAGTGTGTTGCTCTCCTTCCATTGTTCATCCACAAATGACCATAAAAGATCCATGTTAGACGGTCCACCATTTATTGGCAGCTATAAGTAACCTGGTTATAAAGTCAAAGCTTGTGTAGCCAAACCAGCCTTCTCCTGATTAGCCGACTCAGGTGATTCCACATCCTGACTGCTTTTTTTATGCACAATTTTATTATTAAAGTAAACAATTTTTCATAATAAACTCAGTAACACTGCTAAAAATTTTGGAATTAAACTTTACTTACGTTTAACAACAACAGTGATGGGTGCTGATGCAGCAGAGGTGAACGTGGTTGTAGACAGGGTGACCTGGTACACACACCTGTAGTTACCTTGGTGTTCAAACTCTGCCGCAGGAAAGGTAAAGGTGGGTGAGTTGCTGACGGTGAGACCTCTGTTTTTCTTGCTGGAGCCAGAAAACATGAGGAGGAAATGACCCTGAGGAACTTCATCATGAATGAAGCAGGTTAAGTTAAAGCTGTGACCCCTGGTAACCTCCGCTTCTCCAGGACCCCAGACTAACCCCACTCCAGGAGACGTGAGTGAGATATTAGGCATCTGCAGTTTCACTGCAACAAAACACAGGACATGATTAGTACATGAAACCTGCAACAATTTTGTCCATTTGTTTGAGGTGTTTCTTATGTTTGTTTTTGCGTTTCTTTGTATCATTGTATCCTGTTTTAATTTTCTCAAAAGCTTTATGATTTTTCATGTATATTTTGCTTAATTGAGAGCGAAGGCATGCATTGCAACCCACAAGAAGTGTGATGACCTGCAGATGAGCAAAAAAAATGCCTGTGTCTATAACCGACCTGTGTTGTCATGAGAAGAGCTACAACATGTTTACTGATGCTTTAGAGTTCTTCAGAATAAATAAACCTGATCTATCAACCTCATCCTTGTCTACCACGCATTGTAAATACGATATATGGTCAATGCTTATGTAGCGATGAAACTAAAAACCTTTGATGCCAGCTCCTCCTACACCCATCAGAAGCATTAAGTTTATGAAATCATTTTGGGACAAGCGTCAAGCAGAGAATTTCATTCATACCAAAACAGAAGCAGCAGATGTGAATCTGATGCATAAATGACGTTTGGCGTGAACACAGCATAAGTTTTGACGTCAAACTAAAACAGAATTAGAAAATTATATAGTTAAACATGTTGGTGGTAGTGTGATAGCGCTGAGATGTTTTGTGACTTCTCGAGCTAAAAACTTGGAACATATTGGAAGCACGAGTTATGTTTATTTTAAATAGAAAACCCCATATCCTGACCAAATGCTCCTTAAGACTTGGCTTTTGGAAAAAACAATGATATACATTAGCATATGAAATATTTTGAACCATAAAAAATGAACATCTGTTCACTTTTAAAGTCTGTAAACACATTTTTAGTCAAATTTCACTGAATTAGAGAGGCAATAGATATGATTAAGGTAAATACCAACTGACCTTTAGCAGAGAGATCAACAAAAAAATTTCAAACACATTTTCTTTTGACTTCTTAAGTTAACTTTTCTGAAGTTTCTCATTTGTATTTTTGCATATATATAAGTAAATGTCTTCATACTTTAGTAAACTAGAAGTTCCTTTTCAGTTAGTAATTGAAAAAAGGTTGACTTCTGCTCTTCAGCTTCAGCACTGCGGCCACTTTGAGGTTTGTGTGCAAACTGGGTGTATCCTGTTACTGCTCAACAAGTGTGAAGTATGAGGCTCTGCAACTTGTTAAAAACATGGTGAATTTTAATGGCTTTGCAACACTTTTTTTTACGATAGTTCAGTGAAAAGGTATTTACTTTAATCACTATTGCCTTACCAATTCAGTCAAGGTTTTCTTAAAATGTTTTTCCAAGACCCTAAAACTGAACAGATGTTCATTTTTATGATTCAGGTACTAATGTAGTGTTTACACTACTCACCTGAACAGATGACACCAGCATCTTTACTGTGATCACAGTTATGTTTTCCATAAACTGTGTTACCACACGCTGTTAATGAGCTTTCATTGCCTAAACACGACACATTATCCAGCCAGGTTGGGCCCAATCCTTGACCAAAATGAGCTGATCGTGGAGCTTGAACAGCTGTCCCACAGGACAACTGTCTGCAGACCACTTTTGCATCATCTATATCCCAGTCATCATCACAGACTGTTCCCCAGGACCCATTGAAGTAGACTTCAACTCTTCCAGAGCAGCGAGTCGATCCAGACCCCGCCAGCCTGATCTCACCTTAAAGAAAGAAAGAAAGAATGCTTTCCTACATTGACAGTAACTATAAATAGGATGACACAGGAGAAAGGACTGACCTGAGACAGATGAGCTCCAGATCCAAGAGACTGAAACATTAGAAACAAAGATGTGTGTGTTAAATATATAAAGAATTATTCAGGCAACATAAAGAATTGTTTCTCAGAGAGTCATTTGTCGTAAAATAAAGACTTACATAGAGTCAGTAGGTAAAACCTTCCTTGCTGTTTGCTGAGCATGCCTGACATGAACCTACCATCTGACCAATTTGAAGAAACCACAGCACATAAGAGAGAGCAGCAATACTTCTTGCTCGTTTTACAGAAACTTCCTCTTTCTGAGAATGCATCTCATACCTACGTAGCCCGTGGCCTGACATGGGTAAAATTATAAATATCTCATTCCCACAAATGAATCTTTTCTTCCCACAAATTAATATCTTGATCCGACAAAATAATATCTCGTTCCCACGCAATAATTAAGTTGTGTGAACAAAATGATTATTCACGTCATAAGTCATTCATAAACATAGATGTGTTTAATATATTTGTATATGTGTATTTAATATTTGGATTTACAGCAGATAGCTTCACATTTATGTCTGTGTGTGTCTCATTACATTGAATTAAAAACACAGAGGATGTTTAGAGGTCAGATTTATTTATTTAAAAAGGCATCGGTAATGTTTTCATGCCTGGGTTCATACACATCTCTCTTTTTCCGCTGCTGCAAAAGCCACTTTCCGTGGCTACTTCCGTGTCTCTCTGACCCACATTCATTTAAGAGGGGAAAAATAAAAACAAGAATTATCAATCTATTATTGTCTTGATAGAAATAAAAAAAAATATAATCAGATTTAGGATGCCCAAGCTTGCTGCTTCGCCCACTGGACACATAGCTCCTTTGAGCTCCCGCCCGCCGCAGAGCTCTTTTCCTTTCATGTCGGCATTCAGGCAGCTGGCTGGCCCGTAGATGGACAGCCAGGGGATATTGTAGTTTAGGGTCGAATAGGAATAATAATATTAAGGACTTGTCTTTTGTTAACACACCCATTAGCAGTCTCTTTACATCCAAAGGCTAGTAGGCTACATGCTACGTAGCCTATCATTTGTCCTGTTGTATTTGAATGCCTCACAGTTACAGGGACACAGTGATTAGTCGAGATGCATTATGGGACATGTGCAATGCATAGCAGGATACGGGGAGGTTGCAGCAGAAAACAGCATTTGCAGCAGGATGGAGTGCGTATGTGAATAAATCCAGACAGAGACCTGATTACCGATGCTTTTGTGCTTTTTAAAATAAATAAATGTGATCTCTAAATATTCTCTGTGTCTTCCATGAAATGTAATTAGACACACAGACAGAAATGTGAAGGTATCTGCTGCAAATCAAATATTGCTCACATCCGTGTTTATGAATGACTTATGACTTGAAAAATGATTCCGTGTGCGTGGTGTATATTGTGTGTTCGGAGGACGGAGCACTTGGTTAAATAAAGAGAAGGTGTCATTCCCAGAATAACTGTTTTGGAGTCATTCTTAATCCGCTCTGGAGGTTGAGGGTTTCGAACGGGGAAGTGAACCCCGAAGAAGGATTTCCTTCAGCCCTGAAGGAAATCTCCCCTGCGCTTCTGACCACGGTCGGAAGACGAGAGAAAAAGAAAGGAGAAGTCTTCGCGCAGCGAAAGGTTCAACAGTAGACAAAAGTTCACTTTTAAAAACACAATTGCATGTATTAATATTAAACTGACCAACGTTTGCAAGAGGGGAAGGTTAACAACAAAAGTCCTCTAAACATTACAGACGTTAAATGCATTTTTCCCCCAGATTGGTTCTGTGCACTATGCAGCATTTCATGCAATTACACCAGGAATAACACTTCAAAAGTACACCGAAATATCGCCATTTTTTAATTTCACACCTTATGCTATTTAAAAAGTTATTACAGCCAATATTTTATGACAATGATTTAAATGCAAACTTACGCATTAACTTGAGCAGCTATGTTTTCCCACGCTAACTGTCTGTGTTGCAGATGCAGCGGTGTTGCTTTTCTTCTGGAATATGTGCTCATATTCACTGTAACTCTGCAGCAGCACGTCAAGTTCAGCTGGCGAAAAATATGCAGACCTCTTTGTTTCCACGGTTGTCATGGTGACTCGTTCTATCTGCGCTCCATTGATAATGGCTTCTTATGGTCGCGGTGCGCCCGCTCAACTCCGATTCAGTCCACTCAGAGTTGATTGACCTAACTCCGATCAGCTTCTCTGAAACAGAAAACTCAGAGTTGTAAATCTCTCGGTAGACCAACTCAGAGTTCAAGTTCAACCTCAGAGTTGGTTGAACCTCCTTTCTGAAACAGGCCCCAGGACTGTTGAAAAGATCATTGGTTACCTTCTGCCCCCCTGGAGAACATCGCCAGCTCATGCTAGGTTAGCAGAGCTAAGGAAATACTGATAGACTGTTCTCAACTTGGCCATCACTTGTCCAACCTAGTACCATCAGAGCAGAGATTTAGATCCCTCAACGGCAGGACCAACAGACTCAAAAACAGCTACTAGTCGAGGACCATCAGGCTCCTAAACAAAGTATACCAAACATCATGACACTTGTCTATATATACATATTTATACTGTGTTTACACTGCTTTTATTCTCATGATTCCAGATGTACCTTCATTTATGCCAATGAGAAGAAAATAAGATGTTAAACCTAGAGGAAATATGAGATTACAGTAGGATGTATTCCAGAATTCCTGATTTTAAGATCAGAAATAAAACTTCCACATAAAAAGAGGAACATTACGTTATTATTAAATAGTTATTGTGTTTTCCGCAACCACGATGTTTTCAGAATCAGAAATACTTTATTCCACACGTGGGAAATCTGTGTGTTACCGTAGCAGCATTGTAATCATATAAAAATATATAATATATAATATCAAAACAAAGTAAATATAAATAAATAAGGGGGGATAGTAATTTAAATGGTTTGTTTCACTTCACCGATTTAATGGATAGGGTGTTAATTTTATTGTGGTGAAAAATAAACCTCATTTTGTGTTTTCCATATATTTGTCTCACTGTGGAAAGTTTGTCTTACTTTCTGGGTTAAAAACCACAAAACTCTGAAATAAAAACCTTTTTAATGTAGCATTAGTTTAAACAATCTATGTGTATAAAAAGCAGATTTTTACCAGTCAGTTGTACCAGGTTTATCATTCAAACAGCCATGAACACACAATTTTGCTAAATGGACAAGCAGGGCCACCAGACCATAGCGAGCCTTTGGGTTGGTAGTGGGCAGTCAGATGTTGCTGGTGAACTTGGTTTGTCTCAAAGTGTCATGAGCAGTGTCACTACCAACTCCACCGCTTTGACCTGAATGCCAGACGACAGTTGCAAATGACTCAACGACACCAAGTCAACACCGTCAACGGCCATGTGACCTGAACAATGCAGCAATGCTCTCCTGTCCTGTTCACTGATGAGTGCCGAGTCACTTTGCATAGAAATAATGGTCTTCAGCATTACAGGGATTAGTTGAGGTCAACGTAGTCTCCAGGTTCTGCTTTGGTGGGGGAGGTGCAACTGTCTGGGCAGACATCACCAGTCAGTAAAAAAACATTTTAGTTATTGTAGATGGCCCAGTCACTACATGTTCTTACTTCAGAGACATCATAGAATTATCATCATCACCTGATTCCAGCATACCCCCAACATGACAGTGCTCCACCACATGGTGCCAAAATGGTGTCACAATATGTAACCACAGTGTCACAATATGTTTTCATATGGTACAGCCAGCAATGTCCCCTGACCTGAACCCCATAGAGCACATCTGGGAACAGCTGAAGCAGAGACTGGATGATCATACCCCACAATCTGAATCTTCCAGAATGTCTGATTTAGTAAACTGACTCGAACATAAATGAACTAAAGTTTATAGTGGAGGAGTGAAGATTTCCGACTTCCTCTTTTGAAGAACGCATCTTTTGTTTCACTTTAAAACTGTCATGTAGGGCAGTGGTCCCCAACCTTTTTAGCGCCACGGCCCGGTAGGACGTCACACAAAGTTTTCACGGACCGGCCCTTTTTTTTTCTTTCTTTTTTTCAATAAACTTTCTTGCACATTTTTTCAATTTAACGGACCGGTCTTTAAGATGTTGCCAGAGTATTGCTGTAGCAATGCCACATAGGAGGAGGAACAGATACGTGACAACACAAATCCCAAGCTTTAATTTTAACATGCATGGATAGAACATTGCACAGGTGTCATCATCCTCCCCCCTTCCCACACTCATATGGTGCAAAAATACTGTCTATTAAATGTAGCTTTCTTTTTTTGGAAGTCCAAGGCTCCTCTTCTTTCTCCTGGCTGGGCTTTTTCCCCTCTGCAAAGAAACTTTCCAAAGAAATTTGTTTTTTATTCATTTTACTATCTCCTGGGTTTTATTTTTGCGGTATCCTATCACGTGACCAAGAAGAGCTCCTTGGCCTGCGTTAGTGGTGACATAGATGGATGTGACAGAGAATCTGGCAACTTTTCAAAATAAAACATCTTTCAGATTGCAGTATAAATAAACTGGAAGTAAAGTAAGTTATTTATTATTTCTGTGCGGCCTGGTACCAAATGACCATTGACCTGTACCGGTCCGCGGCCCGGGAGTTGGGGACCACTGATGTAGGGTGTTTGATGAAGGACTCAAAATGCAGAGACGGGAGGCACCGGTTCCAAGTCAAGGGGTTTTAATTCCATGAACAAAAAGTCCTGCTGAGCAGGGTAACCTAACACAACAAAATGTAGACAAACCAAGTAAACAGGAAGAAGACGCTCAGGGATATGGCGGTATGGACCAGCACAAGAGGAAGGCAGAGACAAGACTTAAATACAAGAAGACTGACAAGGCACAAAATAAAACAGGAAGCAGAACTCAAACATGACAGAAAGAAAATGAAAAGGCAAAAAAACCCAAACCATGACAAAAACTGAGTTTTTTTTGTCCCTATGTCATTCTGTAGATATAAAGAAAAGGAACATCATGCAAATTAGATAAACACCAATGCATAACACTCCCACAGAGCTTAAGCACAAACATATAAGTTGCACCATTTTTTACCAGCAAGAAAACTCGTCCATTGCCTAGCTGGAGTATTTTAGGGGCTGGTACTTCCTGCATTATCTCTTTTGGTCTCACAGCAGAGGCGGCAAAAGAAGAAAACCTTAGCCACACCCACAAAACGTGGGACGCCATATTTTAACTTGCCACCTTAGACATTTAGGGCCCCTTGGTGGGGAGGGTGTTTGGGACATCACTGTGGAGGATTCAGGAAGATGTCTGAACGCCTCCTGTTTTTAGTAATTATGTTGGGTCTTTCCCCTATTTACATAATGCGATGAGCTTTAAGGAGGGGAAACAGATCAATCACATCTGCAGCGCTATCAGAAAGCATTAATTGCAACATGTCCATCTTTTCACAGTCTTCACACATCATCTCTGGAACGGCAAAGTCTTTTCTCACAGATAACTGACACAGAGCGGCCTTCGATTCCAATCTTGACACAGATAACACATAGTTCTCATGCTGATGCTGGGAAGATACTAAGAAAGGTGGGCTCCTCCCAAGAGTTTCCATCTTCTCCTTTCTGTGAAACAAACTCACTTCACACACTTCTGCATGCACGATTATATTACCTATATACAGTAGTTAGGTACTGCATAAAAGCAAATATGAGATAACTTATCGACATTATTCCAACAATGGTGGATTAAATTCTTCATAAAGATTTGTCTCATCTCTGTTATCATTTCCTTTGTCTTCATCTGCTTTGTCTGTAGCTTTTGATGGAAAGGGTTCTCCACGAAAATTTTCTTATTCTGCTTCACAAA
>CM043725.1:14766638-14886015 GCA_023969325.1 Oryzias curvinotus
AATGTATTTATAAACAGCTTATTTAAACTCGTAAGTCAGTTGTAAGACATTTACAAATGCTAGTAAATGTACTTAGAAGCAGCTTAGTAAAACATTAGTAGTGCTTGTTAATGTCTTCTAAATGGTTTATTACGGACCCTTATAAAGCGTTACTGATTTTTGTACTTGGTCTGTATGTAAAGCGTGTTTCTCTGCAGCCCTTTTCTCATCATTTACCGGTACTCCAGTTTTTTTTTCTTAAGACAGCATAATTTAAAATGCTTAACTGTATAGTAAAGCTCAAACATGTATATAATTTATGTGTAATATATACATAAATAGATAATACTTTATCCATTCCCAATCAGGAAAATGTGATGGACAGAAAATCACAAAATATAAATATGTATTTAAAAAGCAATAAATACTTAAAATATTTCCTAAGAAATAATATACAATTTTATTGCGGCCAGAAAAAAATATCTACAGAACCTTCTTAATAATTTAGCTTTAACAAACATAAAAAAATAGTCTAGTAAGTTACCATCACTTTACAACAATACAAATATATGACATTTCTCGTAATAGTACATGCATTCCCATGACTTTTTTTAAAGGTTACACATGTTCAATTAAAGAAAACCTGATAAAGCTGCTCAGCTGTTCACTTACAAAAAAAAGGGGGGGGGGGGACCCCGACTTTGTTAATGGGGTCGAACATTCCCTCTTAATAAGTTTGAACCCTTTTGTGACCCAAAGGATTTTTAAAAAATGATCTAGCCAACCATTTCCAAATTATGGACTTTTTAAGACTTTTTCTCATAATTTTACTTTTTTCTTTTTTTTCTTTTAAATGTACTTTTTTTTTTTTTTTCATTGTGGCTCTAATACTCCGTGGTACAGCAGGCCCCCACATCACATGAAAAACGCTTGAGAAATTAGGTCTCTCAATAATGCCTCATGATTTTATTTCTTCCTTGTATTTTAAGTGCTTCATCAGATTGCCATCTGGCTCTTAAAACACACACACACACACACACACACACACACACACACACACACACCTACACACAAAGCACCAATAAAGAGCAAAGCTGACTTTTTCTGCCTCAATCTCCTTCATCCAGCTGTGTAGCTCACATTTTCAAAGCGAAAAATAGCTTTTCTCTTTCAACAAGACAAATACGATAATGCAGGACCTTCGAGCCCGACACCTCCTCTGTATCACAAAAGTGGTAAGGAAATGCAGCGCCACTAATGTTTGATACCATCCGTTCTATTTCCATGTATTTAATTAATCTCCTCTGGCCTGGTTTAGTCACAGTAAGGCAGTTTATTAGGAGTGAAAACAGAAGCTCGCTGCTCTTATACATCACCGCGATACAATTGTGCCAGAACCGGTGCGACGACAGTCCTCCATTAGGTGTTCTGTTTCCTAATTAACAAACTGCCATCTTTTCCAGCAGACTGCGCGTCTCTTCCTCATTATTCACCCTCAATTACGTGAAGAGTTTGTCCTGCGCTACTTAATTACTTCATCCAGGAAGATGATAAGTTAATTTTGTGATTAACCTGCCGACACCTGAGCAGACAAGAATATCATGAGGGGATTATCATTTCATTTGAGGATGTCATCGCCACTGTTATTTTGTAACGGGCAATTGAATGTCAAAGATTGCTACTTTTTATTATGCAGTATGAATCTTTAGACTTTTAATTAGATGATATTTCAAATAAATATGCCTTTTTTGTGATTAGAACGTGGATCTTAACATGGTTGGACAAAAGTGGTTTCTATTCTTCCTTCATCTCCTCTGATAACTGCCTTTACACCAGATTTATGGTTGACTATCAGCTTCAGATTCCAGCTAAATTTTCTCACGAGAGCTGGAGATCCCACTTGACTGTTTGCTTCGGAATTCTGCCGGTGGTTGTGAAGATGCTTGGAGCGAATGTGGGGCCTGCTGAGCCTCACACACGTCAGGTACTGTCTTGTAAGAATTCCCTCGAGGTTGGTTTGTTAAACAATTACCTTTCATAGTTCATTATTGCATGTTGGTGGAGAATGACTGCATTTAAGCTTCAGAGAGCCAAAAGGAGATGTTTCCACCTCTGTCTGCTACATGAATCCACTTCCATCGTATTATTTCCAGCCAGCTGTTGTTGTTTACAGACCCACTCTGATAAAAAATGGTGTTTTGATTGTGTTTCTAACATTATCTTGTGCCATTTTTCTGATGATGGAGTGCATATATAAAGAAGAAGATTGAAAAAGATCAAAGCCTCCTGCTTCGCTCCATTCTGATGCATCCGCTTGTAGACAACTAGATCCACGTACGTCTTTGTTTTCCTCGCCTGAGCTGGAATCTGGATCTAAACTGTACAGCGGGACAGCTGCAATATTGCTCGCCATTTTTGTTGCACCGCTAATGTTAGGGTGGGAATGTGAGGAGCTGTACGCTAGCGGGAGAGACAGTAAACAGAGAGCTCACAGTAACGGAAGGAAAATGGAGGGGGGGGGGGGGGTCGGGCACCTATGGTCCCACCCACAATTTCGAGGGAAATTTCTAATGAACTATGTCCTAGAAAACAACACAAGTTTTTGTTTTTAGCTTAAAGTGGTATAATTATAATTAAAAGACCACCGGGAACGCTTTGACGATAGGTCAAAAGATGATCAAAGCGTCTTTAAAAGTCTTTAAAAGTCTTTAAAGGAAGATACAATGGGTAAAACCAATAATTTCATATGAAAATCCAGACTCATTGAAAAACGATTTAATAAAAACTAAACTACAGGGTTCAGAAGTCAGTTAAAGTGTTACACTTGACAATTAGCCAAGTGAGGAACTGCTCTGGCATGTGTAAAGGCAAAAAGTGTCCCATTTCAGAAATTTCTGGCAAGATTGGGTTTGGTCTTCCTCCAGAAACTTCTGACATTCAGACAAGTAACACAGGAGTAGCTGTGCGTTACTAACACTGTTAGCAGTAGCCATGAGGTGCTACTCCTCTAACAAGCTGATTCCTGACAAGCTTTCAACTGAGACTTACTTGGGTGGGTGGCAGGGGGGTCCAAGTGGAGGTATTTGACTTCCAGATTGAATCTCAAGGGAAAATTAACTGGTGCCACGTCAGCTTAGAAGGTGGCTTCTTATACAGACATATTTTTCCAGGCAATGCAACATTAAACTGTTCCGCTTTACAAAAACAGTCTTGTCCCAAAATTTTATGAAAATAAAATATATGATACCTGCTGCTTTATGCTCATTGTCTACAGGGATTATATTCTGATGGAATAAATTCACTATAGCTCTAGAAACAGGGGAACAGTTACAGAAGAAGCTGTGGTTGAGCTGTGAGATGTTGACACTCTTTTTTCCCTTGAAAGAATCTAGTGTGTCAAGTTTGACAGCAGCTAAGAAGATTTAATGCTGGTAATCACCTCTTGATTTCCCCAAAACCCATTGGGTTCTAATCCTAAACTGTCAAAAGTAAAAACTTTTGCAAAGAGGAGAGTTCTTATGCATTAGTCACATGCACTTGAACGGTGGGCTGACCTGTATTGCTGCGGGTTTTCTTGTTGTCTCTGGAGGCTTGTGGATAATATATACCTAGAGGGATGTCATGAAAACGGGACATACAATTGTCGTCCATGTGCTAGGTGTATCATGAAGTATTTGTAAGGCTAATGGAAGTTACACGCACTTATGATGTACAGATGGCGCTGTTGTGTGTTGCCCTTACGCCACACTTAATAAGGTTTGCATACTAGCTCCTTACTGACTGCCCACAAATGTTGCACGCGCAGGATAAACTTGTAATACATAAATGTACCCACACAAACGACAATATGATTGACTTCTATCCTTAATTATAACAGTCAGGCTGCATGCACAGGGTGTCCCCTTTCTCCCCTCAACAGCACAAACTGGCTTCTTGCACAGTTAGCAGGTTTCAGGGGGGATTAATAATATGAAAATCTGTATGACTTGCCTGCGTCTTGCCTACTTCAACCTTTTGTACTATCGTGTGTTGTTTTAGTGTTTGCTACGACCTGTCGCCCACATGATAGCAGTAGAAGAAAAAATGCATGAACATTTTTGCTCTACAGGCTCGCCGAATTGTCTACGTTCTTTAGATTTCATGCAAACGGCCTGTGTGCCCCATAGAGGTGTACCTATTTTTCACCATCAAACAGCCCATATCCACCCCATAGGAGCAGTTGTGACTAAGGCTTTAGGAAAGTGAATAAGGATTTCTTTGTGATCCAGAAAAATGTGCAGAAGCAAATAAATCCATAATCTTTGGGGTGAAGTCTTTCATGCTTGATGATAAGTTTGGACCAAAGATGAATTAACCTTAGAGCTTCGATGCTAACGGTGATTAAGAGCAAAACCATTACTGCAGGTGGAGGTGGGCGAAAACATCTGGAATGCAGAGAAATAAACATCCATCCATCCATCCATCCATCCATCCATCCATCCATCTTCAGAACCTGCTGAATCCCTTTTTGGGATCACGGCTTTCTTAAATCTAACCCACCTACTGTTGAGCGGAGGCGGGGTACGCCCTGAGCAGGTTACCAGCCTGTTGCAGAGCCACACCCTCAAAGTGAAAATTTGATTGTGACTGGCAAAGGAGAAAGAAAAATGTAGCTTCTGGTTCAGAATGAAGGCGGACTGATCAGTGGTGTGTTTACGTAACAGCACCTGAAGGTTCCAAAAAACGAGCTAAATCTTACTGAAATTGCCCCAAAGCTTCACATTCATTTAAATCAGTTTTGGTGTTAAAACGAAAGAGTTTGGTTGAGCAACAGTTTAAGGAAAGCTACTGACTGAAATTTGCAATCAGTTATACTTTTTTTCCGCATTTTTAAAGGTGAAGAAAAAAAATCACATTTATCTGAAATAAAGAGCTACTGTAATATGTTAATATTGATATTTCTGTAAAGACTTTTTTCATGACTCCGAAAAACAGCAGTAGGTCGGTTGCAAAGTCTTTGACCTTTTTTCCACTCTGCCATAATTCCACTAAAATGTTAAGCTTCTTTCAAAGACAGCATAGAGAAACAATAACCCAAACTGTGAAGCTGCACCCATTAACTTTTAGCTCTTGATTAACCAGTGCGGCTACACGCCGTGCTCGGCAGAAGAGCCTTGTAATCAACTTCCAATCATTAATGGTCCTGTTATCTGCACCTGGCTACTGAATAAACAAAAATCTCATTGCTCCCCTCAATCACTTGAAAGTTATCCCACTGAGAGGCACTTTCAACATCATCAGCGACACAAGCGGCTGATTCTGGGTCCCCAGTGACAGAACGCTCCCCTGGAAGAAGCTTGATCAGCTTCCTTTGCCTTAAACCGCAATTCTTTTTTTTTTTTTGTCAAATCATGCTGCTCAGTGACTCATAATCACAGCTCAGCTCAATTGGACTCATTGTTGTGGGGCTGACAAGTCTGCTTTGTATGCTGATTGATTCATGTCATCTGAGAACGAGATGCTCGAAAAGACTTATCATCATTCATTTGCACGCATTTCTGTGTGTAGACCACACTATTGATGATTACTATATCAGGAGATCTTTAATTAGCAGCTTTTGTGGTGAAGACAAATAAAAAACAAAAGGCAAGCAGAGCGAAGAGAGATCAAAATGAGGAGCGCTTGATGAGTAAACAGTTTAATTATGGGGTTAAGAATAAAATGAAAGGTAACATTTGCAAACAAATTAGCGTAAAGGTCACTTTTGTTACAAAGAATTTCACTACAGCTTTGTTTTCACGTGTTCCGTCGGTTATGTTTCTAGACCTCTCCCATCCTATGGGTGTAAAGAGGTAAGTGCTAAATGAAATTCTGTTTCTTTACATAACAGCAATTTGCAAAGTTAACAAACAGGTTAACACATAAAAAGGCCAATCATCAGAGATGTGTAGTTCTATCAATTCTATTCAAAATGTAATTGCACAAATTTTGTTGGTAAACCAATAAAAGTTTTATCTGGATAGTTTAACTTTTAACACCAGAGATGTTGCAGGCAGGGCTGCATGGTTCAACAGAACATCAAGTTTGCATGTTCTCCCCGTCCATGCATGGGTTTTCTCCGGGGACTCTGGATTCCTGGATTCCTCCCACTGTCCAAAAACATGCTTCTCAGGTTAACCGGTTACTCTAAATTGTGGCCCTGTGACAGACTGGAGACCTGGCCAGGGTGTCCCCAGCCTTTGCCTACAAGTGACCGGGATAGGCTCCAGCAGCCCTGTGATCTCAAAAGGGAACAAACTGTTTAGAAGATGAATGAATGAATGAATGAATGAAGATGTTGCAGGCAACACCCAAATGAAATGCTTTTTGATGTACTATAACTCTTTGACTGTTTATGCAATCAATGCGAATGTGTATCCTTCCTTCGCCCAACAGTAGTAGGCAGTCTCCGGCTACCCCAGCAGGTTAAAAAAAAAAAAAAAAGAGTTGTTGGTCATGTGACTCATTTAATTCTAAAAAAGTCTTTCCATTGATTGTAGTGTTGTGAAAGATGTCAATTTTGGTAGATCTCAAAAACCACCTCCTCCAAGCACAAAATTCTTCTTTTTTGATAAATGCAAGTTTTTTCGAAATTGATGTGTTACCATTAAGTGAATTTATCATTGCAAATCAATTTTGCGAAACTTCCTAGTCAATGGAAATATGTCTGCTATGACCATCTTGTTATGATTTGCTTGATTAGTTGTCTTTAAATCTTAATTTGCCTTTTCTTGGGTGCAGGCTGTGGCCCATTCGCCTGTGGATCCTATAGAACAGTCAAAGCTGTCTACCCTTTGCTAATCACCCACACATTATATAAAGACCTCTCTCTGACCCTTTACTCTTTGCTTGTCTAGCTTCATGCCTATTCTCTGCAGCTATTTACTAAACCAGCTATGTACTGGCACACATGAAGACCAGGGTTTTCAGATCATTGCATTTTCGTAGTGAAACAATCTGATTGCTCTTTTGTTTTTATTTTTTTGGCATGTAAATGGTTTCAAAGTTCCAAATATCTAGAATTCTTTTAAGCCGACTCTTCTCGCCACCAGGTTACTTATCCTATTTCGTAGTGATTGGTAACATTTGGATTTTATCTGGTGCAGGTGTCGAACTGGTTCTGCTGAAACAGTTTCGGTGCCTAAATGGTGCTGGAACTTTAATTCTGAAAAGAAGGAGCATCACAGGGTTGAATGTGCTGAAGATGCTTTATTACATTGTAGACGTCTCTTATCCAATAGGCCACCCAATTAGAATATTTTGCTGCTTTCGTTTGCTTTGTGTCACTTGTGTTTTCACTGTTCTTCCAAGGACCCTCATTTCCACACCCAGTTTTTTTTTTAGCCTGCCCACAATTGCTGGAAAGTTAAAATGACTGGCTAGAATTAGAAAGAAAAACTGAATAGAATAAAAGCAATTGACATTTTTTAAACGAAGCACCAAAATTTATATTTTCATTCAGTACCGTTAGTACCATATCCAGCAACTGGATAGCTCAGTTGGTTAAGCAGGACTGGCACACTAGAAACCAGGGTTAGATTCTCAGGAGGTGCAATAAGCTTCATCTTTGGACCCTTTGCGCACCTGTCTAACTATGTAGCCACAAATGGGCCAGAGGCTAGGTCCCCCTGTGTCAGTCCCCAGCCCAGATAATATACAGGGTTGTGTCAGGTAGGGCATCCGGTGTAACCTGTTGTGTGAAAGCTGATTTTATGTGGCGACCCCTCAAGGGATATACCAAAAGGTGAACAACTACAAACAGTAGTACTGTATTCATCGGTATTGGTACCAACTTGGCACCATCAGTACCCATCCTAACTATACAGGGGGCAGCTGTGGTGCAGAGGGAGTGCAGTAAATCTTTGATCAGAACTTCACAGATTTGGTCTTTACCTTGCCTGCCCATGTCAAAAGTATATAACCATAAATTAAAAAAAAGGTTCTTGGGTAAGACACCGAACCCCACATTGCTCTTTGTTTATTATAAAGCATTTGCATGGCTGCAGAACCACCATCAGTATGTCAGTGTGTGAGTATGCAGGTGAACGGCTCTGTGACTGTAAAAATCTTTGGGCCTTAATTAAAGTGGAAAAATGCTGTATAAGTATATGTCATTCACCATTTATTCTGATTTACAGTAATTATGTAATTTTGCTTGAAGTACATCAAGGTCTGTAGATATTTGTTAGGATTTATCAGCATCTTTTATAAATGAGGCGATGCAGAGATAACATTTAAACAAACACAAAAAGCAATTCTATTTCCAGTACTCAGATGAAGTCATATGATCGTAACAATTGTTTATCTGATGCATGATTCTGTCGTCAACAAGGTGACTTATTCCCTGCTGTGTCTGAGTGCGAAGGACTGAGTCCACTGCTTTTGTTTCTGTCCATTATTTGAGCTGATCTGGCCGGAGACCTTTGCCTTGCTGGGAGCCAAACGTGATGTGATGTCGGCTGACACATCCTGACGTCCCCCCGCCACCCCCTCTGCTGCTGACTGCCGGCAGTCTGGTGGAGGCTGGAGCTCCACCTCGCAGCCCGCAGTTACCCAGATATCGTTTCTCAGAGAACGAGGAGCGGCATCGAAGCGAAAACACAGAAACACAATCGTCTGCCGCCAGGCCTCGTGTCGGGAGGATTCAAACCTCTGCAGGTTCAGCGAGGATAAAAGTTGAAGCTGTGAGAACAGAATGTTACAAGGTGTCGCACGCCAACATCCCCACAAGCAAACAAAAACTGGCAGAAGTTGAATATTTCAACTATCGCTGAACTATTTAAAGAAGTTTCCTTTAAAAAAGAACACTTCAAAGCAGGAGAACAATGATAAAGCCGCAGGAGTTCCAAAAAAAAAGTAAAAATCAGACATGCTTGCACTGTTTTCATTAAAACATCTAATATAGCTCTTATATAAAAGGCTAAATCAATACATATTTGTCTTAATGTTTAAGCTTAAGGTTGTTCCAGACAAACGGCCTTTGTAGTATATTTAAAACTCAAAATGCTTGGTAATGTCTCAGATAGAGGTTAATGTGAAATTTGTTTCAGCTGTCAAGAAGACAAGCAACACTTTCAATACTTTTTGTTTGCTTTTGACTGTACCCCTAAAAATGACAATGAAGTATATGAGGTTAGTCTGGTGTAATTTTAATATCCAAAGTATTCGTTTTAGTTTGTGCTTCAAAATATGAGCTATAAAGTTTGAACAAGAATTATGGTTTGCTTGAGATGTGTGCTAATTGATGGTGAAATTCCATTCATCTATCCATTTACCATTTACCAGTCACGCTGCCTCAGCAGAGTGACTAGCATCATCACTGACTCCACCCATCCTGTTTTCTCTCTATTCAACCTGCTGCCCTCTGGCAGAAGGTACAGGTCCATCAGAACAAGGAAAAACAGTCTAAGGAACAGCTTTTTTCCACAGGCAATCACTATACGGAATACACATACTTCCACCAACTACAACCCACTCTGACTTTTTACAAATGCTAAATTACTGACTACTACACGTGTGCAATATCTTGACATCTGTGCAATAACCGCGTCTCTGTGCAATAACTCACAATATTTATATGCTGCGCTCATAGCAACTCAACCCATTCCATTTTATTTTGTCCATACATAGTTAATATTTAACTGTTTCTGTACATATTGTACATTTTTGGTTAGAGATGTGAGTACAGTATTTCTATTTTATTTTATCTTCATCACTCCAAGGCTGCTGCAATTTCATTGTATCACCGTGTACAATGACAATAAAGAATTCAGATTCTTATTCTGATTATGATTTTTAGAACCCTCTAAATCCCTTTTGGGGTCACATGGTTGCTGGAGCCTATCCCATCTACCATTGAATGAGGGTTACCTTGGACAGGTTATCAGTTGGTCGCAGGGCCACACAACCATGTCCATGCACATTCACACCAAGGTGCAATTTCAAGTCATCAATTAACTACAAAGCAGGACTTTAGACTGAGGAAGGAAGCAGGAGTGCCCAGAGAAAACACACATGCAAAGGGAGAACATGCAAACGTCAATGCTGAAATAACATCCATCCATTTTGTGATTTTACGTAATCCCTTTTGGAGTCAAGGGGTGGCCGGAGCTTGTCCCAACTACTGTTGGGTGTAGGCGGACAGGTCCCCAGTCTGTTGCAGGGCTGCACAATCAATTTAGAATGACCATTTAACATGCAAAGCTTGTTTTTTGACTATGGGAGGAAGCTGGCGTGGTACAAAAATGCACACATGTACAGGGATAACATGCAGACTGTAATGCAGAAGTGTAATTGTATATTTACTGGTTTGTAATTATAATGGGATTTACATTGGGTTTTGTAGTTCTTTGTCATGATTAGTTATACAGTATGTGTAGTGGTCCATGCTTGTTCAGTGTTTGTCCTGTGTTGATCCGTAAGCAGGTGAACCACTAGAACTATGATATGACACAAAAAATAATTAAATTTTCAATGTAATTCAATTCAGAAGTACAGTTTCTCTCAAATGCCAAAACACATTTCACAAACGTGTCCTCCATGTTCCCCTATGTCTAAACACAACACCCTTTTCTAAAGTTGCATAAACACAACCACACCTTCTCACTTCAAAACTCAAACTTTTACAGCACAAGAGAAGCTCGGAGCTTTCAAAACTGTAACACTGGACACATCATTACACCCCACGGCAAAACAATAGAAACAACAATGCTCAATTTGTGAGGTTTTTTTTCACAACTGACAAAGCATCAATCATTTTTAGAAACTTTACAGTAATGGATGTTCTTAGATCTCTGCAGAGGAGTAGGCATTTAAATTTGTGAGTTTCATATGAAGAGTATACATCTAAATTCTGCATGTAAACTACTGTAACACAACTCTATGCAAAAACAGAATCTGTTTCACACACAGTACTCTTGAGAACATGATTGAGTGTGAGGTTATTTTATTCAGTTTACAGTAATTACACCACAATCACTGTACGGCATCATGTCGCTGAGCTGCATCCGTCCACATCACCTCATCCACATCGCAGGCTGTATTGTCTCTTGCCAGGCACCGTGGGAAAAATGCCCTAGAATGACAAATCCATTGCCCTTAGGAGGTTCTCTCTAGTGTATGGGTGTCTGTCATAAACTTTCCATCTTCTCCGTGAGAAGAACTCCTCTGTAGGGTTCAGGAAAGGGGGGTAGGGTGGCAGACAGATGTTTAAAAAGTGGTTACTGTTGGTGGTGAACCACTCTCTGATTTGGTTTGTTCTGTGGAAGGCAACATTGTCCTAAATGATCACATAAATGTGATGTGATGGCCCAGGATAGTGTTGTTGGTGGTCAAGGAGGAGACGCTGGGTGTTGTAAGACCCAAGGACAGCATACCTGTGGACAATTCCCTCCAGCCCAGGGCCGCACAAAGAGTAATATCACCCCCCCTTTTGGCAGGGAACCTCAGTGATGGCTCTTTGGCCAATTATGTTACAGCCTCTTTGCCTTCGTTTCTGCAGGTTGAATCCAGCCTCATCCAGGAAGAGGTACTCATTAGGTCTGGCCATCGCGTCCAACTGTAATATCCTCTCTGAAATGTGAAAGTACACAGGTGTTAGGAAAACAACAGTCAATCAGGTAGCACAGTATTGTCCAGAAGTAATGTAGGCCACTGAGCAACACAGTATCTCGACTAACTGTACTGTGAACATGGATGTATACTTACTTGCACATACTCGTAACGTAGGTCTTTGTGTTGTGCAGAGTTGCGCTCAAAGGAAACCCTATAAAGCTGTTTTACCTGCATCTTTTTGTGCCAGAGAACTTAGTCTATTTTGGTCAAGCTGACACCATCAATGTGCTGAAAGTTGACATTATTGGCAATAACTTTGTGTCTGATCTCCCGGAGTCGGATGAGGTTGTTCTCACGAACCATATCCACAATGTGGGTTTCTGTTGCCACCTCTATGTGGCATTCTTTCAGCTCTAATGTTTTACAATACAGAAACAACTGATTTGAAACCAATAGACTACTTTCACAGGCTTGTAAAATTGTTTTGTGACAAGAAAGCAATATAGTACCTGTTGAACTATATACCTGTTGTGTTGTCTGAAAGCCCCGATAATGCTGGCCACAGTAAACCTACAAAGGTTTGGATGGACTCTTTGTCCTGGTTCAGCCATTGTCATGCCATGGACAATGACTGTTGCTCGCATCTCGTCCGTAACGATGGTGCGAGTTTGTCTTGCTCTCCCTCTGTAACCTTCTCCTCTCCCTTGTTGGCCTCCTCCTCTTCCACCTCTGATTTGAACTCCTCTTTGTAGTTGGCCTGCTCTTCTCCCTCTTCTGACTCGAATTCCTCTTCCCCTGACTGTTCCTTCATCCATTGTGTTTGTTTGAAATCTTCATCAAAATCTGACTCGAATTCCTCTTCCCCTGACTGTTCCTTCATCCATTGTGTTTGTTTGAAATCTTCATCAAACTGTGCACTCTGAACGTGCTTTAAAACACGTTGTCACAGCATTAGCAACAAGTATCTTAAATTTTGAGTCTTTGTGTGTAATGAAACACGCCAGGTGTGTTCATTGTCTTCAAACATTGCTGACTGTTGCATCACATGAGCTTTCATTTGAGAATATGAGCAGAGTTCTTTTGCAACTTGTGTTTTAGCAAAGAAAAACATTTTAAGATTTATGAGAACAGAGGATTGTGTTTTGTGAAGTGTGTCTTCATGTGAAATGTGTTTAAGATATTGGAAAAAGGTGGCTAGATATAGTAAATGTGTTTAGACAACTGGTAATTTTGTTTAGGGGATTGGCTTTTTTGTTTTAGCATTAGAAAAACTGTAAACCACCAGTTATTTACGGTGTCTGTTATTGTGTACCAGTTTATGTGAAATGGAATTGTGACAAAGTGATGATTTTTATTTCAGTCATACAAAAACTCTTGCAGTAGAATACATTTATTTTCACATACTTAATATACATCTTAGTTGGCATTCACAAACTTTGATTGGCATAAGGCTCCGTACAATTCCATGAGATAACTTCCATAAACTTTAGGGTAAAAACCCCGAACGGAGCCCACAGGTGGAAGCCGGGGAGGAGGGAGGGGCAACGAAAGCGGCGCTGCGGTAAGAAAGAGAATGAACGCTGCACACCTGGACTTAAATAGGAGCTGAACAGGTGAGTTAATTAACTACCGCCCTAGGGGGGAAGAGACTGCCGAGTTTTTGGTGCCTGAAATGCGAATATCATTCGCTATTTTTATATACAAAATGTAGCTCTTTATTGTTAGACTGTGTTTGTGCAAGTGGAAATTCCAATTAACTTGAAGTGCTCACAGGCCAAACAGAACAAACAAGTGTGTGTCAGACACCTGTGGATCCTTTATTAACAACAAGGAGCAAAGTGGACAGAAAGAAGGACGGATGTACCATAGACAGTAATGACCCAACCCCGAGATCTGCGCAGCACAATGGAGGCTGGTGGCACACTGTCTGCAGCATTGCCTGTAAGGGGCTGCAGCCTCTGTCTGAGCTTCAGTAGGTGGTGCTGCTGATTAGCCCTAATTCCTGCTACCTGTTCCCTCTTTTATAAATCCTGACTCTGCGATTTTAGTTTTGCCAGAACGTTGTCAGCTCTTCATGCAGTTTCATCATTCAGTCTTCCTCAGTCAATCTCTGTGGCCACTTTCTCCAGATGCCAGAGGACTAACCCTGAGGTCTTAATCTTCCTTCAAGAGCATTAGGTAGATGTGCCCTGTCCTGTGTGTCTGAACCAACAAGCTTGAATTGTCCAACGGTCTCTGGATAGACTTACTTGCAATCTTACCTAAGTCTGTTTCCCTGAGTCGCCACTCCTGAACCGTCTCACCTGAGCCTACGTCCCAGAGTCTACATTATTTTGGCCTTTTCTGTGTTGTTCATCACCTCAATCTTTGACAGAGCCATGTCACAGTGGGCGTTACTAGAGGCAAACCTACCAGGAGACAGAAGATGCTGGGCCATGCAACTGGCCTACTGGGAGTGAGAAATTTATCTTATCTAACACATAGCTTAAACCTAGTTGTGAAGAAGGCAGTGGAACAAACAACTGCCCTGACCAACATTAGAGCAAAGGCGACCAGGGTTGTTGTCTACTTCCAAAGTAGTGTAAAAGGCAAGGAGAGGCAGTGATCAGTATGAACTAATTAGGGAGTCCATAGAAGTTATTGGACCATTCTACATTGAAACAACTGAACCCTCCTCAAAAAGAAACATCTGCTTCAAAAGTCAAGGCCCCTACATCAGTCCCTTGTGAGCAGGTCTTCTCCAAAGTTTCTCCAAAGCTTCTCCAAGTTACCTTGGAATTCCGCAGGCAAATGGCAACCTGGGACAGGCAACAAGGAGAGCTGCAACAGCTAAATACCTCCAACGAGTAAGTTGCAAGTCTTGAGAAGCCAGCTCAATGGCAAGATCAAGACCGGGCAATAAACAGTTACGCACCGCCAGGTATCAGATACCCTGCAGGAATAATAAGATGGCCAAAGAAAGAGTTACAGACGACAGATGTTAAGACACGAAAGCTCCTCACCATACGTGGAGAGTTCCATCCCAAATCCAGCACCCTGAGACTGTATGCTAGCCGCAAGGAAGGAGGCCAAGGACTAGTGAGCGTAGAAGCCACTATCCAGGATGAAACATCCAAGATGCATAAATACATCAAGCTCAAGGCCCCAACTGACAGTGTGCTTAGTGAATGTCTCAGACAATGGAGAGCAGAGGATACAGTGCTGGAGGACAGATCCTAATGGGAGGACAAACCCCTACATGGGATGTATCTGAAGTCGCTGATATAAAGAAGTCCTACCAATGGCTAGAAAGGGCTGGCCTACAGGACAGCACTGAAGCGCTCATCCTAGCAGCTCAGGAACAAGCCCTGAGCACCAGAGCCACAGAACCTCAGATCTACCACACCGGACAAGACCCAAGGTGTAGGCTGTGCAAAGAGGCGCCTGAAACAATCCAGCACAAAACTGCAGGATGTAAGATGCTGGCAGGGAAAGCATAGATGTAGTGCCACAACCAAGTGGCTGGAATGAGATACATAACATGTGGGCAGAATCTGGACTGGAAACCCCAAAGTCAAAATGGGAAACACCTCAGAAAGTGGTAGAGAATGAGACAGCAAAGATTTAGTGGGACTTCCATATCCAGACTGACAGGATGTGTAATGGCGAACAAACCATACATTCTAGTACTGGATGAAGAAGAGAGGAAAGCTGTTGTGGTGGATGTGGCAGTAGCAAGTGATGGAAACATCATAAGAAGGCACATTATAAACTAGAGTAATACCAGGGACTCAGAGAAGAACTAGAGAAAGTATAGAAGGTGACAGTGCAGCCTGTGGTAATTGGAGCAGTAACCCCCAAGCTGGAGGAGTGGCTACACCAGATCCCTGGAAGGACTTTACACATCTCAGTCCAGAAGAGTGCAGTGCTAGGAACAGCTAAGATACTGCAGAAGACCCTCAAGTCAGGTCTCTGGTAGAGGACCCGAGCTTGTTTGAGAAACCACCCGCGGAGGGTGAAAGGAGCAGGTTTTTTTTTTATATATATATAAGAAGACAGGTGAAGAAAATACCACTGGAGGACGAGACAAGCCAAAAAGAAAAAAAGAAAAGGTATGGACTGTGGCACTGAAACCTAAAATCAGTGTGAAGGGAAGCGCGATTTCTCCTACACTGCAGACATATTGGAGTTCTTCACCAAAGGCAGACACAAAAATAAATAAATATATGTGTAGGAGATGAGCTCTTGAAGCTGTAATACTGGGCTGACGGCTTAAGCTTAGAGAGAGAGGGACTGAGGGACAAATTTAGTAGCAGATCTTAGAATAACTAGGTGGGGATAAAGCTTTAAAAAAAGTGCAAATGGCTGCAGTTCTGGACGCTTTGCTTAAGGCTCTGAGATGAAGTGCTGACTGAAATGTTTGCCAGTTTGGAAAAATGATGAAAGAAAGTTCTAATCAACATTTTTTTTTACGTTTAAACCTCAGGAAACAAAATAAGGTTTCTGTGGAATGATAACTATTTCATGCCAAAGTTGAAGTCTTCCAAGCTTCTGTTTGTAAAAATCAGTAAAAAATAAAAACAATAAAGATACAATACATAGCAATATTGCTATGGGAAATCAAAAGGGAGACTTACAGCGCACTTAAGTTTCTCACCTAAAAAGAAAGGAAGCATAGATTTTAAAGAGCCTATATCATGCAAAGTCAACTATTTGAGAATTTAATTGTAGTATAATGTTTAATCCCTCACTATAAACAACCCCAAAGTGGTATTTTGATCCATTAATCCATTAATGCATTTCTTAGCATTCCTCTAAAAACTTGCTCTCTGAACACCACTCCCAACCCATTTACAAAAACCAGTGGGTCCTCACATTGTGACATAGAAAAGTGAGGAACAGCCCCTTTTAGGAAGAGTCTGCACTGCCAGCTCCATCCCCTGGCCAACATCACACACTCACTTTCTCTGCAGAGGCTGTGACTCAGAGCTCGAGTTGTCTTACCTCTGGGTAGGAAGTCGAGCAGTAAAAATAACTCATTTTTCATTAAAAAATTGTTCTTCAGTGTGCCAAAGTCAATATAATATCATACATGTGGATATAGTTTAATCTCAAAGACTTAAGAATGACGTAGGCCCTTTAAATGAGACCAACTTGAGAGAATCTTATTCTGAATATTAAGTAGGCCTATTACAGTAACATTTACTGTTTGCTCTTAAAAGTACCATGAGGATCTTGCATCTGATCTAATTTAATAGACAATATTTTATTGTTCAAAGCAGAAACATCAGCATATCAATATTAAGTGTCCTTTGTGATTTTATGAAAAGCAAAATTTAGATTCTTTGCAGGTGTTAAGTCAGGGTTAGAAATAAAAATCAATGTCAAATAAATATTTAGTATTATTTCCTATATATATATATATATATATATATATATATATATATATATATATATATATATATATATATATATATATATATATATATATACAGTACAGATAAAAAAGTTTTGACACACCTTCTCATTCAAAGAGCTTTCTTTATTTTCATGAGTATAAAAACTGTAGAGTCACACTGAAGGCATCAAAATTATGAATTAACATGTGGAGCTATGTAAATAACAAAAAAGTGTGAAACAGCTGAAAATATGTCATATTGTAGGTTCTTCATAGTAGCCACCTTTTGCTTTGATTACTGCTTTACACACTCTTGGCATTCTCTTTATGAGCTTCAAGAGCTAGTCAGCTGAAATGATTTTCACTTCACAGGTGACTGTGTGAATCAGACCTTCATGGTAGAATATCTGCTAGGAAACCACTGCTAAAGAACGGCAACAAGCAGAAGAGACTTGTTTGGGATAAAGAACACAAAGAATGGACTATAGACCAGTGGAAATCTGTGCTTTGGTCTGAGTCCAAATTGGAGATTTTTGGTTCCAACCACCGTGTCTTTGTGCGACGCAGAAAAGGTGAATGGATGGACTCTACATGCCTGGTCCCCACTGTGAAGTATGGAGGGGGAGGTGTAATGGTGTGGGGGTGTTTTGCTGGTTAAACTGTTGGGGATTTATTCCAAATTGAAGGCAGACTGAACCAGCATGGCTACCACAGCATCTTGCAGCAGTATGCTATTCCATGCGGTTTGTGCTTAGTTGGACCATCATTTGTTTTTCAACAGGACAATGACCCCAAACACACCTCCAGGCTGTGTAAGGGCTATTTGACCAAGAAGGAGAGTGATGCGGTGCTGCGCCATACCACACTGTATGAGCACATGTCTTGGCAAAATTCAAAGTCTTTCCACACATTGGACTGTAATATGGACTGATCATATTTTGCCACATCACGTGTTACATGCTATGATGCACTTGAATTTTAACGTTGTAGTAAAATAAACTTACTGTGTGTCAATTCAAATGCTATTTTTCAATCAACTTATTTTAATTTGAAATGAATTTATAAGGGTTAAGGTCAACACGATTAACAACCACTTTCATGCGTATGTGTTGGTCCTTCATTTGCAAATGGCATTTAGGTCAATGCTACTTACAAATCTGCTAGTCTGCTTAACAAAAACAGGAGGTGTGATTCCACCCTCAGCCTCTGTGACTTTTCCATCTGCTCCTCCACCCAAACCTGGATTCCTTCAGAACGAGGCCTCTTTAGGCACAAGAAAACGTCCTCTTTTTCTCTGCTTCCTCTTCTCAGCTGTATCCAGTGCTGCTCCTGCTGGAGCTATTACCGATACGCTCCGGCCAAGTGTAAAAGCTCTATCTGCCCCTTATCAGTACACAGACTTTCCTCCATGAAAACTTCCCGTCATGCCAAACCTCTCCTCACTTGCACCACAGGGGGACAGATTTGAGGGTTTTTCTCAAGAAAACTTTACTCCCTGACATTTTAAAATTGGTCACATTCTTAACATTCCAAATTAGCTGTAATTAATTTTTACCAATTACTACCCCAATAAACACGACTGTATCTTTCTAATGAGAATGTTGGAAGGTTAGCCTACAAAGAAAATCATATTTAGTTAATTAAACTACATGAACATTTTTCCTGTGAATAAAATATCAGACCGAACCTGAACAGTGTTTCTTTGAAACAGCAAAGTTATGGAAATTTACAAGCCTTGTAAGAATGGAGAATTCCATTAACTCACATCTCTGTCATGATCTTTATAGGCCAGCATTATAAAAGGTCCAATTAAAGATTTAATAAATTAACTTCTGTGTGATGTCAAATGAATTTGGCAAAAGCTTTTCATCCTTCCCCCCTTTTTTTTTACACACACATACATGATTACATGAACACCAAAGCAAGGGGCTCAGGGTTGTTTTATCATGGAAAAATAGGCTGAGCGGGATAAGCCTTGGAAAACAAATTTGGTTTTTGTTTCAAATGAAAGAAAACAGTTTTTAAATATGTTTGCATATAAGTCAGAAATTGAAAGAAACATCCGAAGAAAAAAAACATCTATAAAGTCAGTCATAAAGAATAAACAGATGATAAGTAAATGTTCAATCCACTAACCTGCAATTATACCCCAATTTGGGTCGGACCGATGAGTGTTTTCAACTCAATGGTCTCGCCCAAAACACCTCCCCAGGGAGGTTTCCAAGAGGCATCCGGAGTAGAGAGTAGCCACCTCAACGGGCTCCTTCCGATGTGGAGGAGAAGCGGTTGTCCAGTGTGAACACTACTGGCTTAATACACTACGTATAGCGCGTTCTTAAACTAGCCACACGCGCCCGGTGCAAACTCAGCATTAGGGACCAGTACTCTCACTGTACAAACAACTAGATTGTGGTGTAGCGTCCGATAGCATCACCTGTACATCATAAGTGTGTGCAACTAACATTTGCCTTACAGATACTTCAAAATACATTTATACACACACTGCAATGGTACCCTTCTGTTTCCTGATGTCGCTCGAGGGCCTTGACAGCACCCATATGGATAAACTCCCCTATGGATGCATGGGACTAAGCCTTTTACCACCAGACTGAAATCATGCTTATGTAAAGTTAAACAGTTTGAATTTACCGTTATGAGAGACTGGTTATCTGGGTGAAATGACATCGTGGCTGGATGGCTCAGTTGTGCAGGACTGCCACACGGGAAATTAGGGTTTGATTTCCGAGGAGCATGATGAGCGGCATCCAATGTGGGTCCTTGGGCAAGCCCTTCGTGTTACTGCCTAACTATTCCCCATGCAGGCTGGAAAAAAAACAAGGTTGGGTCAGGAAGGAATCAATCAAAACTTTATTTGGAAAGCACTTTAACATCCACTAGAGATCCAAAGTGCTGCACAGGTAGGAAATAATACAATAATAAAACATAACAGTAACAGTAAAATAAATGTTAATAAAAACACTAATAGAGCTGGCATAAATGTCATCTACTCTTGTGTTAAAAGCCAATGAAAAAAGATGAGTTTTTAGCAAAGATTTAAAACCATATAAAAACCAGGCAGATCTCACAGACAAAGGGAGATAGTTCCAGAGTTTAGGGGAAGCCACCAAAAAGGCTGTCACCCTTAGTCACAAGTCCAGCCCTGGGAACCACTAGGAGCATCTGATCTGCAGGTCGCAAAGCTCTACGAGGGTGATGGTGCTGCAGGAGCTCAGTGAGATAAAGAGGTGCTAAACCATGTAAACACTTAAAAGTCAAAAGTAAAATTAATTCTAAAAGATACCAGCAACCAGTGTAGAGAGCGTAGTATTGGGGTAATGTGATCACGCCGTCTGGTAGCTGGATTTTGGACCAGCTGAAGATGGAGTAGGAGGGACTGCTCCATCCCTGTGTTAAAATAAAGGGAATTACAGTAGTCCAGTCTAGAAAAGATGAAGGCATGAACAACCCTTTCCAGGAAGGGCATTCGGCATAAAAATATTTGCCAAATCACCTGTGCAGATCAGTGAAAGCTGATTTGCTGTGGCGACCCCTGAGGGGATATGCCGAAAGGTGAACAACAACAACATCTGGTTGAAATGACTTAGCTGCGGTTATTTTTTTTAATTTATAGATCTTTCTTTGCTAGTTTGGACATGAACTTTCCAGCAAGTTCTTCCACTCGACTATTTTCTGGTTTCCTTTTTAGGCCGAACCCTCAGTGGATTTCGTGTGGCATTCCTGTCATATGTCCAAACCATCTTTTTATGTAAGGACATTGAAAGTTCAAGCACCTCAGAATTATTTTTAAGCCACCTTTGTCAATTATATTTGCCGTATTTGTTTACATCCAACAGTTTATAGCCATAAATGAGGGCAGGAACAATTAGGTTTACTTTTCATCTTAAGTCCTTTTTTAGCACAGGGATGATACAAAGTCTGCATTGATCTGTCGATAAGTCCCATGCGCCTAACATCTGTCCCACCAGTTTCAATTTTGGTAACAACAATTCCAAAAACCTTCACAACTCAATCCACAAAGTAGCTTAAACCTACTGTCCCACTGGCAGGTGGTGACGCCTCTGAAAGAGTCCCACGTGGCTTGTTCAGGCTGAACCCAGCTGGACCAAATGGAGGCCCGTCCATCCTGTTACTGTTCTGCTAGAGCAAATGTCACCATGTTGCCTGTGAAACTCAGTTTACAGTTGAGATCTCCAGTAATATTGATTAAAATTCACCAGATATACAGGTGAAAAGCTTGCTCCAACAAACTTTCCTTTAAAACCCAACAAACCATAACAACCATTCTCTTGGCAATCCAGCGAACACACGTGAGCCTCTGGTGACTAATTTTGAATATAATAATCTATTTAATTGAAACTTAACATAATGGATCCCTGTGTTAAAAGCTATTTATGTGAAGGTCTGTGGGCTGACAGAATGATGCACTCATCCCCCTCTGTCATTTATTTCCCATTCTGCCACATTGAGCCAGAAGCCTGGAGCGTGCCACAGAGATAAGAAATTAAATGTGCGTCTGCTGTAAAGGACATGATCAGGCTGGAAAGGACAGCATGAAACTCTCACTATCTCTTTAAACACACATTGTTAGCAACACTGATCCGGTTTGAGTATCGTTATCAGAGAACAAAATCACGGGTGGCATCAGAAATTAATCATTAATACAACAAAATTTGTATTTTAAATTAGGTCTTTATTTTTCCTGCCAGCCGTCAAGCATGTAATGTTAAACAGTTACATGCTGTGACATCTCGAGTCTGTCAGCTAATTTAATCTGTTCATACTAACATGGATTCTTCCCCATTATAGAACCATTTTTGTTTGTTTTCTTATATATATTTATAATAATTATAAATGACAGCTAGTAAAAATAGATAGTTGGTGTTGGTAAACCTCAAGGTAAACAAACTGGCTTAAGACAGCACAAATTGTTTTTACTTTACATAAGACAATAAAATCCAGAAATTAATTTTTTGTTCTCTCTCTCTCTCTATATATATATATATATACATACAAAGTCATGTTAAGTCACAATAAGCATCATTTTGGAAGGAAACTTTACTTCTAGTGATTTTTGTCCAGATGATCAAGCAAAGGTTTGTTTCAAAGAAACAAAGTCTACATGTTGGGTTCTTACTCGCTTTTAGTGCAAGAAATATCAACCTTTAACTCAATTTCTGAATTTCTTTCATTCATCAAAGCAAACATTTTTACCAGTTTGTATCGAGCAGGAAAGAAAACAGGCAAACTATTTCAAATTAAAGGCAACTTTGCCATTGATGGTAAAAATGTGATAAAGATCCTGTCATGTCCATCATAGAGCCATTTGAAGGACAGACTTGCTGTTGTGATCAATTCTGGAATAATATATCTTCCAAGTTTCTGCTAGTCTGGTTACCAACCAGTGTTTAGGCCGACACAATAATATAGAACACGTGAGCAGACAATGTGACCGGAACCTCTCTTCCTTTTTTAGGCGTCCAGTATCACTTCTTATTGGATGCACTGCAACAAATCAGAATTGAGTATTCACCCGGGTCATGGTACAAACACAAATAATTTTCACAAAACAATAACAAAATGTTGATTTGCTGATTGAACTGGCAGCTGCTGTCAGACTAAGCGGTGTGTCTGAAAGAGGCTTGTGGGCTTTAATTAGTCACACTTTGGCTGCACATCACCAACATGTTCACACACCCTCTGCCATATTTACACATGCACTGCAACTGGCTGCATGTTGAGTGTAATTAAAGCCCAAACCATGATATGACAGGGCCCTGCCTCATGCCCTGCAGCTGCTGGAAGGTGTCCTGGCTTATCAGAGTGGTATTGATCTGCACTCCAGGAGAGGCTGCACTGACAGAACTCATGTTCATTTTGGAAAGAGGACACAGCTGTCAGCCAGCCAAAGATTAGTCCATCTGAGGAGCTTTTCTGACACAAATGCTAAACAGCGTCTGGCTCCATCCAGACAGGAAGGATCTAACCTCAGCTCCAGAGTGGGGAGGAAATCATTCAATTAAAATTCAAAGTTATTCTGTTAATCCCTGAAGGGAAATTACAGTTTTAGAGTTCTAAAAAGGCCTTTTTGAATAGCATGACAATTAAAAAAAAAAAAAAACTTTCATGAGTCAATAATTTCTTTGCAGCAAAACAAAGATAACAAAAGAAATGTTTAAACAGAAAGGTTTTACTCAATTATTCACCAAACAACCTGATTTTAAAGCCGATGCCTCCTACAGGTGTCAAGAGAGACTGAATTTATAAAAAAGACTTGGCTAGGAGAACACCCACCACATGATTAGGTTAATTGATATCATGTCTGGAACATGATTAGCTCTGAAACAGATGTCTTAGGGTAGGGGAGACACTCAAAAGGATCAACGAAGACGGCATAAAAAAACAGTACTTTAAAATATTGTTTCACTTCTGAATGCAAAGACTTTGCAAAGTGCACCATCTGCTGTGCACCACACTACTATAATATTTAGAGAAAGTGGAAAAATCTTACAAGGCAGAAGGACAGAATGCTTATGGTCTGGCTATCCAGTGATGGAGCATTACACATTTATGATGACATTTCTGAATTGACTAGACTTTGTCGTAATTTTCAAAAATCACTGTTAACGATGCCTCTGGAGTTGTTAAAAATCCCTAAATTGTTTTAGAATTGAAAAAAAAAAATCTGGAAAGTTAATAAGTTAATAATTTACAATGATTGATGTGAATGGAAAGGAAAAACATTAAAACCTTTGTTGCTTAACTAACAGTTGCAACACTTGTGTGCCAATACTTAACCCTTTGATACTGGAGCTGCCACTGCAATACAAAAGAACACATGTCCTATGGCCAGGATAAATCTTTGACCATTTACATAACTACCAGGAATTCAGTGAATTCTAAAGTAGATAAAAGCTTGCAGCACTTTAACCCATTAACACAAAAAATGTCACCAGTGATCCCTAAATAACACACTGTCTTTGACATATTGAAACTCTTTATTTATTGTTTATGCGATCAACGTGAATCAACTGATTCTGTTGTGGAGTGCGTATTAACATCGCACCGACTCATCAATCACTTAATGCAGGTAGTCATAAAGGTGGGTTTCTTTTCTTTCATGGTGCTGGCCACACTTTTACAGACCCGATGTGCTGCTGGTGGCAACTTAGGTTTCCATTGGAGCCAATTTTTGAGTAAAGCTTAGATCAACTTTTATTGAGAAAGAGATTAATGAAGCCCCCTAGTCTCCTCAAAGGCTGATTTGTAAACTTAAAATACATTTTCGCCATGTTCAAAGCTACATTTGTGTAGATGGAACAGACAAAAAGGAGAAAAGAAGAGATGTTAGAAACGAGTGGCAAGGTTACTAAAGAAAGGGGAGACAAAAGTGATGATTACAGTCTCGGGAGCCGGCGGGTCAGGCCAGTCTTTGGGCATCTAAATAGTTGAAAAGTTATGGGAGTCTGAAGAATGTCTACGCTTAAGCTAGAGCTCCAGTATTCATGGGTTAAAACCTATACAAAAAACCAAGAGCCATCAAGATGAACAATTCCAGCTTTTTGGTCCTAGCTTGGACTGCTGAAACCACATAACCTCCCTCTTCACTCCCTGTCTGCCTTGATGGATCTCTGTGTGTTCATTTATAGAAGCAAAGTAAGTGTGTCTAATTAGTGCTAGTCTTTTTATGCTAAATTTGTCTGCAAAAAAGTAGATATTCTATTAGCTCCAAGTAACATCTCTGTGTTTTTTATACAACAGCTTTTATGAGCTCTCCAAAATGTGGCTGCATCAAAGGAGACTTGTCAGCTCATGAATCTTACCCTGCTAGAATCCTTCAACCCCATTATCTGGGTAAAGTGTCCTTCCTTTGCCATTTGTGCCCTGCTGGGCCGCGCACCATTACCTTCTGATGGCTAATAGCTCCTCAGACTTCCTATCCTGAGAAAAGGGCTAGAATTCTTTGGTTGCTTTGCCCTAGGATAAGGTGTAATAGTTGCATTTGAAACCTTGTAGAATAAGTGTCTGTGCTAGAAATGAGAGGAGTTTTTCATCCCAAAGTATCCATGACATTTACAGAAAAGCAGCTGTTGTGAAATCTTGACACCACGGAATGAAACCCCCCCCCCCCCCCCCCCCCCAAAAAAAAAAAAAAGCCTTGGAAATTTTTTCCAAGCTCATATTAGATGGTTATCTGCTCTGCATGGATCTGCTCAGCCATGCCTCACCAGTCTGTGGAGTCCCTTCCACAGTGCAAATGAATATGAAGGGGGGAAAAAAACCTCTCAAGGATAATGGAAAATTGATTTTTATCTCCCCATATCTGTTTAAATATGATTAACAGTGAGCTTGACACAGCATGTCAAATTAATAATGACACGTGGAGGGAAAAGGCAATCAATAATTGACAAGATAAATACAGATAATGCTCCTGATGAGGGTCACACTGATAACAAATGAAGTGTTGGCGTGTGAATAATAATCAGGAGTCATTAGGTGGGTGGGAATGACAACGCAGCATAAACACGCCTGGACTTCACCTCCTTGCTCTCCGCGAGCGTCCGGCGGAATCATCCGAGCTTCGTATCACACTGATAATCTGTTCTGGAGCCTGATAGCAACCTAGAGGTCATTTGCCAGATCAGCGTGCTTCTCCTCCACATCTGCTCGCCTCCCACGTATGCCTACTGCCTCTGCTGAATCATAAGTGGAGTGGCCACTAATGAAAACAAATCGGACATTTGTACGTCGTTAGCATTGAGTGCGCTCTCAGGAGGCAGCGGGCTGTCGGACACGTGGTTCAGCAGTGATTACGCCGAGGTTAATGGGCAGTCAGACATAAGTGTTGGACTCCTCAGATTGTGCCGATTTACTGAGCTGTTGACCCATTACTGTGGTTAAGCCAGGCATTTATGAGAAAGTACATTAAGTTTTATTTCAAACATTTGCTTAATATTGCACCAAAATGTAATTGTAATCTTTTTTTTTTGCTAAAACTTTTCTGAATGACGCACATATGCATCAATAGTGTGTGTCACAGGGATGTGCAGACCTTTACTTATCATCCGCCAGCCCCTAACTATAGGTTTTAGATGACAGAGCTCGTAAATGGGTTATCTAAAATCCAATATATATTGGAAGAGAGATTGCAGGGGGAAAGGCGTGCTTGACTATTTCATCCTGATCCATAACTTTCCCCCCCAACTAGGGGCCCATTTATTGTGGATTCCATTCGAAAGATGGGTCTGTCAGTTGGGTGGGAGTCCTGCTGCTGTTTATTTTCGAATCAATACTCAATTACTATAAGGAAGATCCACTCCCTTGCCTATTTTCCAGACGAAATTATGGACTGCAGCAATAACACTTAGTCAAGTCGAGGGCTGGTGTCATTGACTCACAACTGGGCAGGATAAGTATACCAGGATTTTATAGCATCTGGATTTCTAACCGTCCTCCTCTCCTCCCTCTACCCTTTTAATTTCTAATTAATCGATATGAAAAAGACTTTTCAAGACATAACGGATGACTAGAGAAACAATTTCCCCCCAAAGAGCCTTTTCATTTTTAACTCTGGGAGCTCATTGACTGCAACTCCCAACAACCCATCAATGATAGTTTTTAATGCACTTCCTCTTTTGTTATTGAGAAGAATGGAGAGTCAGCAAGGCACCGGCTCCTCTTCATAACTCATTTTATCGATTTGCTAAATGCCACACATTTGCCACAGAACAGAACTCTGCCAATGGCGGTAACTGGTTGTGTGTAAATTACGAAAATACACAACAACGTTTGTTTATAGTTGACAGAAAAAGTTAGGCTGTGTGCAAGACTTGAAATAAAATCTTTTTGTTCTGCAAAAGTCTGGTCTAGCATTTGGTAGTGCCAAACCCCTTTGTTTCCTGGATTTGAACCTAACCAAATAGTACCAAATATTGCAATTCTTCTGTTTACCACTTTATTTTCTATTAATGAAAACTGTTGGGGGGGTGAGGTGTCACCCTTCACTTTATATCCATTGACTGTATATGAAAACTGTTCATAGTGAGTATGACATAGAAGGTGACATGGTAGTGGATTTTCATTCCTGTCCCGTCCCGCTCCAACAGAGAGTAATGTTGTCCCATCCCACTCCTTGTAATCTGACTCCCGCACTTGTCCTGTTCCCTTACATTTTTGTCCTTTTTGTTGCCATAATGTAAAAATCTTAAATTGTTTGAAATGGGCTGGGTTTTAATTTGTATGCAAATTATGATGTCGTTTTTTAAATTACAAGCTGCATATGAAGTTGCATCACCATCACACCCAACATTTATTTATTCCATCTAACTTCCAGCTCTCTGAATTTAACAGAAGAGTATTTCTTACTAATCATTTTTTTCTGTTGTCAAACCCGCCATGGGTTGTAATTCTCCATCGCTGCCATTGATATATGATCACTGTACTTTAGATTTAAGTTGGAAACCGTGGTAAGGAACACTGGTGGCTTCTGGGTAATGTAGTATTATTTCAATAGAGTTACATTGTAGGCGTGTCATTGGAAACTACTAAATGGTTCTGCCTTTACTGTTTTTTGCCGTCGTTCCCATTGGTTGTAGTGATGGGAATTGCAGCTCTTTTTAGAGATTAGGGTCTTTTGGATTGGCTTACTAAAAAGAGTCGCCTCTTTCAGCTCCCACACGGCTCTTTGTGCTGTTCTGTTGCTTTATTCAATGTATTATCAACAACTATATAAAAATATGCACAAAATGAATAACTATTGTGAAAATGTGTTTAAATACATTATTATGAATGTGCTGTTATTTATTCCTTCCAGATAAAATGTACAAAATAAAGGATAAAAACAAAACTCGCTATTAACAATTGAACTTTTAACTATATACATTTTTAGTTTTTTCCTTTAAAACAAATTTGCAGTGAAACAAAACAAAACACATAACAAAATGTGCAAAACGGGGAAAATAACTTTTATTCATAATAAAGTTTGACATTTATAAATACAGTGTTGAAGGAGGCTCTTTTAGTTCTCATGTGTCTGTACAGGTTGGTACAGGAATTTGTTATAGTTGGTCTGAGTCACAGTTTATATGGCAACAACTTTCGCCAATGTGGAGTGATCTTGCTGGAAGTCTAAATCCCTGCCACAGAAAGAGGGCTTGAGAGAATTTGTCAATCAAACATTTCAAACATTCAATATGAGACCACATGCTTTTATCGAGTCATCTGATTGGTCAGTGTATAACTTGAATAACTTGCAATAAAAAAATAATGAAAAAAACAAGGATTAGAAAGAACATTAAAAACATTAATAGAGCAAGTATGTTTATTCTGACATAGAATGACTGAATAAAGCTTATCTACAACATCCACAGGTTATTATCTTTAAAATATTCAAACTGATACTCAAAATCCCCTAACCCCAAGGCTGGAGCTTAGACATTGGTATGCTGATAATGGAATAGTGGTGGGAGCAGCTATAGTATATTCCAATGAAACCCAGCAGACAATGTTCAGGACAGTATCTTTGCAAAAACCTAGGCTTTTTTGAGAAAAGAAAATACCTTAATGTCTTCACCCAAAAAAACTAAGTGAAAGACGCCTTTTGGTGTAGGCTTTGTTCTGTTTCACCACATTTACAGAAAAGTTAGGGTAGGCATGTATGGTTATGGCTGCAAGCTGAGACTCTTGGCAGCACAACTGTGGTGTCTTCTATTTTTTTAAAGTAGTTGATCTGGGTCATGACTGAGGATCTACAAAAATACCACCTGCTAGACAATTTCTTCTTTCATTCCTTATAGTTAAAAAAGATAAGCATCGTCTGTTGTGTCACACAATGATGTAGCAGTGGTATTTCTGTAGAATCTCAATTTCTACATTTCATTCCTCACAGTTAAAAATGATGAGTATCATCTGTTATTTTTCACATAATGGTAACACTTTCATTTCATAATACCTGTTGTTTCTTTGTACAAGGAAGAAAAACCTCCAAATCTAGAAAGCGAGGGGCAAAAGAAAAACTCTCTGTTGAGAGGTACTTATACTCTGTCATGTTTCATTTGGGGTTGTAAGAAGGCAGAGGTTGACCACCTGAAGGGTAAAAGTTCTGATATATATTTTCGCCTATTTGAAAAAGTTTTCCACCAAGCTGTTGAGAATCATCACTAGTTTCTTCATCTTCTTCATCTATTATCTCCTCTTGACATTTATTCTTAGCACTAACATACTCTATATGGCAGTGTTTTTCAACCAGTGTGCCGCGGCACACTAGTGTGCCGTGGGAGATGGTCAAGTGTGCCGTGGGAAATTGCCCTCATTAACTGATCTAACAACATTTTCCATCTCCAGGAAATCAGCTCTTTGTTCATCCAAACAAACCCTGATAAAACACAGAGTAGTTAGGAATATAAAAGATCATAAAATTATTTTTCTTTGTGTTTATTTGATTCTATTAAATACATTTTGATAAGAATGAAGATACAGCGATTTAGCTGCAGCTATACCTGTTAGCTATACCAGTGCCGCCCCTTTAACTGTCTCCACCAATCATTCTTGAAGGCTGAATCACATGTCATCAGTCTGACCAATCAGAAGTGCTTAAAGTCTTAACTTCCTTGTTTAGATTTAACTCAAAAAGTCTCTCAGTTCTAACAAAAATACCAGCTAAAGCTCGTCTTTAGCGGTGTAGCTTTCCACAGAATCCGGTGTCAGACCGTGGAACAAGAGAACAAAACCATGAAGCTCAGAGAAGCTGGTCTTTCTGCGGTCGGGGGATTTACGGCACTACACCTGCCATGATGCATTGGGTTAGAACGACAATGAGCCTCTCCTCTTAACGTCTTTAAACAAGGAACACACATCAAACAGTTTTTGAATCTTTTAACTTAACTTTTATTACATCTTTTAGAAAAAAACAGCTGCAACTTCCAGCTTTTTCTGCCACAATTATCATGAAAATGCCCGTGAGATTCCGGAGGGCGGCTGTCGATCAATGCAGACTGAGTTTTTGCTTTTTTTTTTTTTTTTTTTTTTTTTTTTTTTGGGATGCTGGTGTGCCGCGGGATTTTTGTCAAGGCTAAAGGGTGCCGTGGCTCAAAAAAGGTTGAAAAACACTGCTCTATGGGATGGTGAACCAGGTTCTCCATATTTAATTCTCTCATCAAAGACTGCAACTACATAATCATCCTCAGGTTGATGGAAATGTACAGTTACATTCTCATAGTCATTATCATCATCACTGGTTTCTTCATCAGTTTCCTCCTTTTGACCTTCCCAATTAGAACTCACAAACTTTCTGTGGGATTGTAAACCAGGTTTTGGATAATCAATATTCTTGTAAAATATTCCATTCACATAAACTTTACAGTCTTCTTTCTCAAACTCATCTGTGAGCTTTGATGGGATGTGCTCTCCATGAAGATTTTCAAAATCTTTCACATAGTCTCCACCGCTCTCTCTAATGGTCCCTGAAATACAAATAAAACCACATTTGAATGACATTTAAACAAACTGTTGTGCTTTAAATGTATTGTGTCTTCAAGAACACACTTTGAATCTGGAAAAGGACCATTGGATGTCCGAGTTTTCTTCTCCTTTGGACCAGGAAGACCAGGAACAAGATGAACAGCAGCAGAAGAATTACTCCACCCAGAATCAACAAGCTCAGTAGCAGCAGGGAATCTAGACCTGTTTTGAGCAAAATGTTGTCTTCTAGTTTCATGTAAGCACAGAGGGTTACATTATGGTTTTCATTGTATTTTACTTCATAATACATGAACCTAACAAACACATTTTTTATTTAAAAAACTGCATGGCATATGCTTTCACAGTCTTGTGTAAATAAAAATAACTGCAGTCATCACATGGTCAGTACACTTGTGTTGTTCTACCATACTCTGCCTAATGTACAAATGACCATAGACAATCTGTGTCAGATGGTCCAGCATTGCCAAAGAGTCAAAGCTTGTGTAGCAAAGTCTCTATCCACCAGAACAAGAGGGCTTTATTCTATTGACTATTCCTTCAACCACCTAAGAATATCTAAAATCAAAGTCAGCTGTTCTCCATCCTAATAAAAAATTGTGCTAGCAGACAACTGCTTTGCCCTCCTAAATTGCCGGATTGTCTACCAGAATCCCTTCTTGGCTGACCGATAATCCTTTTCCACAGCCTCAGCAAATTAGTCCCTGGACAGAGTGTTTGCCTCCACAACTGGCCAGGCACCAACTTGCCTAAGCTTTTGGTACTTGTGATACTAGTGATGGTGTCCATCACTAGGTATGGTTGTCTCTGAACCTTTAACACTGGAGATGTTAAAGGGTTCATAAACTCTGATATGTTACTGTTAGAGTAAACAAAAAAGAAAATGCAAAAATATGAACACTTCTTTTGGATAAACTCTGTTACACTGCTATAAAAAAAAAGTTTAACCTTACTTACGTTTAACAACAACAGTGATTAGTGCTGACTTAGCAGAGGTCACGGTGCATCCAGACTGATCAACCTGGTACAAACAGCTGTAGTTACCCTGGTGTTCAAATTTTGCCTCAGGAAAGGTAAAGGTGGCTGAGTAGTTGACTGCTGGGCTGCTGTTTGTAATGGTGTAACCAGACAAGACGAGAAAGAAATGACCCAGAGGAGATTTAGACGTAATGGAGCAGTTGACGGTAAAGATGTGCCCTTCGGTCACCTCCACTTCTCCTGGACCATGGACTGGCCCCACACCAGGAGATGTTAGATAGATGTCGGGCATCTGCAGTTCAGCTGCAGCAACATAGAGAACAAGTTTAGGACAATTAACCTAATTTTTTTCATTTCCTGGCCAATTTTGGCAAAATGTTTAGAATGCTTACATTTACAGTGGTGGACAAAATTGTTGGTACCCCCTCAGTTAAAGAAAGCAAGTCCACAATGCTCACTGACTTGACTTGAAACGTTCAAAGTAACAATAAATTAAAATTTCAATTACAGTTTCTGTATTCGTCAATGATTCTTCTGCACCTGTCGACAGGTATTTTGGCCCACTTCTCATGAGAAAACTGCTCCAGTTGTCTCAGGTTTGAGGGGTGTCTTCTCTAAATGGCATGTTTCAGCTCCTTCCACAGATATTCAATGGGATTCAGATCTGGGCTCATAGAAGGCCACTTCAGAATAGTCCAACGCTTTTCTCTTAGCCGTTCTTAAGTGTTTTTGGCTGTGTGTTTTGGATGGTTGTCCTATTGGAAGACCCATGACCCCCAACTGAGACCAAACTTTCTGACACTAGGCAGCACATTTCTTTAAGGCAACACACCTGATCTTCTATTTCCTGACCCTTTCTCTGACTCTGTTTGTCTGCCGCCTGCCCCGACTCTCGACTGGATCTTGACTACCCCGTCTCTTCTCTGATGATCTCATGCCTGTTATTGACCCCTGCCTGCCTGATGCTGATCCCTCTGCCTGTTCTGGTGACACATGAACTTCTATTGAGACATTAAAGTCTATGGCTTTTCCCTTCAGGGGTTGCCACAGCGAATTAGCATCTTCTGTCTAACCCTGACATCTGCATCCTCTACTTTAACTCCAGGTGTGTTTATTTCTTTGTTCACTGTCTTGGCTCTACTCTCTCTTCCTACAAATGTGCCTTGTTTCTCTCCTTCTTTGATCAACAATGGTCAAATTTCCACCAGCACCCTGTTGGTGAACAGCACCGATGGCAGTCGATGTTATACCGGTATTGATATCATCGATCTGATTTGCATATTTGGTTTAGCAAAGATGCCCTTCCTGACACAACCCTCTACATTATTCCGGGCTTGAGACTGGCACAATGAGCACAATGCCCTGGCTTGGGGCCACTCTTTGCTACATTTGATAAACCGCTATTACTTCGTCAATATACTTGTCGGAACAATAATTTTTGCTCTGCTACCTTTTTTTAACATGTTCTTGCTAATCCTCATTTTTTCATGTAATCTTTCCGTAGCCCAAGAGATACAAGATATAAACCAATCAGATGCCTCAATAAAAGTATGTGGTCTCACTGTGAACATTCAAAAAGTATGACAGATTCTCCAAAACCCTCTTTCAAGTGGTAAGGGCTGTGGCTTCACAACAAGCTCACTCCTGATTGGCAAAAATGTTGCCATTGAAATGTTGACTCGACAGACTCGGACCAATCACTGCTTACTAATGACGTCTGGCTCCAACATGGTGGCATGCGCACCATGAGAAATTGGCGACTGGACTGACTTTATTTTGTTGAAGTGGGAAGTAAGTCATTTTCTATGGGTGAACTCACCCTCACTCAGTCCAGTTCTCATATACAGTCAGTGGTTCTAACTTTGAACAGTGAGCTAAACCTTTTAATGCATGTACTATGTACTGACTAGACAAAAATGTGTTTGTTGAAAGGGGAAATTCCCACTTTTCATTTAAGACTAAAAAGTATTGAAAAAAGTACTTCAACAGTCAAACATGGTGATGGTCTGGAAATGGTTTGCAGCTTCACGACCTGGACAATTTGTCCACATTTAAGAAAACTCATATGTGCTTGGCTTTTGCAGCAAAACAATGACTATGCAAACGAAAAATTTAAATAAAAAAATACTTTAAAAAGATTTGGGAAAGTTCTAGAAATTTCCTCCTCAACATTATGTTGTAAGTATTTTACAAACTAAACCTGGACGGTTAAAAAAAGTGTCGCAAGCAAGTTTAACTTGTTTGTCAAAGGCTTTAGAATCTCATGTTTGACACTTGTTGAACAGTTAGAGGTTGCATTCAGTATGTTGTGCTGAGGCTCAAAAGCAGAATGTTTTAAAATTCATAAACTTCAGAGAAGGAACTTTAGCTTGCGAGAGTATGACCCAACAATTATTTTAAAGCTCAATTAAAAAAGAAAAAAATCAGTAAAACTGCAGTACAAGCTACTCTAGAAAGGAAAAGGCAAATAATTGTATCTCTCTCTATATATAAATATTTACATATATATCTGTTAAGGTTCTGTTGGTCTGACTTTATAAAAACTTATCTTTATGCTTTGCCGTAATGTCATTTCTCTAAAAAGTGAAATAATGTTCTTCTCACCCGTAACTCTCAAATTCAGAGGGGCATTTACAGGTGAAGTGAAAGTTTGACCAGAAACAGTTTTCTCATTCTGACACTGGTACGATCCGTCAGGATCAAAGTTCACTTTAGAGATGGCGTTCAGCTGCAATGAAACAAGTGATTCTCATTTCCCTACCACAGAAGGTTATTGCAGCAACTTCCATGGAGATGCTGGGCTTCACAGGACTTTCTGTGGAAAATGTAGGTAAATAAAAAGATTTACTGAAAAAGTGTCCTCTGACATTAAAAAAAAAAACCAATTTATCAGCAGTTTTCAGATAAGTATCTTTCAGTCTTCCCTGATCTTCACTGTCTTAAAGAGAAACTCAACTGTAGACAAATATTACTGTAAATATTATGTTGATATGACATTCCAGACTGCAAATAGTTTTCTCAGCAGAAGTTGACCACATCACAAACTCTGAGCAGCATGCCAGGAACAGTAAAGGATTTTCATAAAACTCACAATAATGTAGGAAGTCTCCTCACCTGAACAGATGACACCAGCATCTTCACCATGATTACAGTTATGTTTTCCGTAACCGTTGTGACCACACTGTGTTAATGAGCTTTCACTGCCTGAACACTCCATATCATCCAGCCAAATTGGGTCTGATCCTTGACCAAAATAAGCTGATCCAGGAGCTTGAAAGGCTGTCCCACAGGACAACTGTCTGCAGACCACATTTGCATCATTTAGATCCCAGTCATCATCACAGACTGTTCCCCAGACTCCATCTTGTAGGACTTCAATTCTTCCAGAGCAGCGAGTCGCTCCAGATCCAACTAGTCTGATCTGACCTTGAAACACATAATAAAAATGTATGTTTTCCCTAGATTAACAGAAATTTATGAAGAGAAAAAGACAGGAGAAAGAACTGACCTGAGACAAATGAGCTCCAGACACAAAAGACTAAAGTATTGGAAGAAACAGAATGTGTGTTAAATGAAAAAAATAACATTCAGATCATTAAAAATAACATTTTTCAGTGAAAAGAGTCATATGTAAAAAATACTTACTCAAAATCAGATGAATGAATTTTCTTTTCTGTTTGCTGGGCATGGCTGGGATTAATCTGCTGCTTGACCAATTTGAAAAAAACAAAAACAAAACTGAAGCACATAAGAGAGAGAAGAAATGTTTCTTGCTGCCTTTACAGAAAAGTTCCTCTTTCTGAAAATGCATCTCATGGAATTCTATAGAATCTAACAAAATGTTGAATATTTAGTCTTCCTCTTAAATGTTTGCATGACTTGCATCATATTTTGATATAGTTATCTTTGTTCATTGCCTTTTCTGGTGAACAGATATTTATCTGAATGGTAAATGTTGCTTCGTTAAGGTATTTTAAAAATGCATTTAGTTTTTAAATTTGTTTTCCTTCACATGTGTTATGATGTCCTGTGATGTCAACTGCCATACACCAAAAGTTGGATTCTGTATACTCGCCCACACCATTTTCAGGCCTTTTCATATCAGCTATGACGTACAGAAATATTAATTTAGGTAGGACACACATTCAGTTTATCTGATTCTCTTTTCTTTAGTTTTAATTTTTAACTTCTTTGATTTCATTTTCTTTGAGCAACCTGGGAAATTTTACTTCCTGGTGTCTTTCCTCCAGCTAAAGATGATGCCACTTTCAAGCTGAAGGCCACTTAAAGGACCCAGACAATGAAGACAGAGGAAGTGGCTAAACTAGGATAGTTAATTTTAATTTAGGTTAATTAAGGTTAAGGTTAATTAATGCCCCCAAAAGCTAAGTTTCATGACCAAGTTACCAATTACCATGCTTTAGTTGACAACAAAATTCCTTAACTCACTTTTTCCAACTTGAAATGAAACCCTTTCTTAAAAGGATTTTAGGGTCGGGTCCTCTAAAAAGGATTTAAAAAGGCAGCAACTGACCTGAAAGAAAAGATCATGTCTAAAATGAACACTAGGCAACCCCTACACTGCTACAACGGTTAAGTGATGTACCGCCTGAAAGTCTACTGGAAACTGTGAATGAAGCATTGAGGACAATTCCTACCACAACCATCACAGAAACCAATGAACTGGTTTACACTTCAGCAGTAGTGATCCTTGAGATGCTTGGCTATATGAGTAACCATGGAAGAAAACAATACCCACCATGGAAGCAACGGTTAGAGGTCAAAATCAAGGCAACTCGGAAGGATGTGAGTAAGCTGACAGAGGCTCAAAGAGGTACAATGAGAAAGCAAGTACCTAAGAGATACAGCCAGATGCCCATACCTGAAGCACTGGAAACTGCCAAACAAAGGCTCCTAGCCTTGAGCAGCCGCCTAAAGAAGTACACAAGAGAAAATGAAGCCAGAAGGATAAACAGGCTGTTCGCAACTCAGTTTGCGAAAGTGTTCGCTCAGTGGCAGGGTCAAAACAGCCGAGCAGCCCCACCAAGGCTAGAAACTGAACAGTACCGGAAAAGTATATGGGAGAAAGAGACAGCACATAACAGCAATGCCCAGTGGCTGGTCTCTCTGAAAAAAGAACATAGCAACCTCCCTGAACAAAATCTAGTAACCATCACAGTGGCAGATATCCAAGAAAGAATCTCAGGTATGAAGAACTGGACAGCACCAGGCCCTGACATGATAAGAGATGGGACTCACCCCGAATGGATAACGGAAGGGCGAATGATCCTGATCCAGAAGGATCCCTCAAAGGGTGCAGTCCCGTCCAACTACCGGCCAATAACCTGTCTCTCCACAACATGGAAGCTCATATCAGGCATCATTGCAACCAAGATAAATAGGCACATGGATCAATACATGAGCAACGCACAGAAGGGCATTGGTAGAGACTCCAGAGGAGCCAAACACCAACTCCTGGTTGACAGAACAGTCGCCCAAGACTGCAAGTCACGACACACAAACCTGTGCACAGCCTGGATTGATTACAAGTAAGCCTATGACTCAATGCCACACACGTGGATCACTGAATGCTTGGAGCTGTACAACATCAACAGGACTCTAAGAGCCTTCATAGAAAATTCGATGCCAGTTATCAGATACCCTGCAGGAATAATAAGATGACCAAAGGAAGAGATACAGACCACGGATGTTAAAACACGAAAGCTCCTCACCATGCATGGAGGGTTCCACCCCAAATTCAGCACCCTGAGACTGTATGCTAGCCAAAAGGAAGGAGGCCGAGGACTAGTGAGCGTAGAAGCCACTATCCAGGATGAAACATTCAAGATGCATGAATACATCAAGCTCAAGGCCCCAACTGACAGTGTGCTCAGTGAATGTCTCAGGCAATGGAGAGCAGAGGATACAGTGCTGGAGGACAGATCTTCATGGGAGGACAAACCCCTGCATGGGATGTACCACCAGACCATAACTGAAGTGGCTGATATCAAGAAGTCCTACCAATGGCTAGAAAGGGCTGGCCTACAGGACAGCACGGAAGCGCTCATCCTGGCAGCTCAGGAACAAGCCCTGAGCACCAGAGCAATAGAGGCTCAGATCTACCACACCAGACAAGACCCAAGGTGTAGGCTGTAAAAAGAGGCATCACAATCCAGCACTTAACTGCAGGGTGTAAGATGCTGGCAGGTAAAGCATACATGGAGCGCCACAATCAAGTGGCTGGAATAATATACAGGAACATGTGTGCAGAATATGGACTGGAAACCCCAAGGTCAAAATGGGAATCACCCCCGAAGGTGGTAGAGAATGAAAGGGCAAAAATCCTGTGGGACTTCCAGATCCAGACTGATAGGATGGTGATGGCGAACCAACCAGACATTGTAGTGGTGGATAAAGAACAGACGAAAGCTGTTGTGGTGGATGTGGCAGTTCCAACCGATGGGAACATCAGGAAGAAGGAACATGAGAAACTGGAAGAGAAGAACTGGAGAAAGCCTGGAAAGTGAAGGTGACAGTGGTGCTTGTGGTAATTGGAGCACTCGGGGCAGTAACCCCCAAGCTGGAGGAGTGGCTACAACAGATACCTGGAAAGATCTCAGACCTCTCAGTCCAGAAAAGCACAGTGCTAGGAACAGCTAAGATACTGTGCAGAACCCTCAAGCTCCCAGGCCTCTGGAAGAGGACCCGAGCTTGGAGGAGAAACCACCCACGGAAGGGTGAAAGGGCCAAGTTTTTTTAAGTTTTTTATATATATATATATATATATATATATATATATATATATATATATATATATATATATATATATATATATATATATATATATATATATATATATATATATATATATATATATATATATATATATATATATATATATATTTATATATAAAAAACTTAAAAAAACTCTTGTTTTTGTATATATATATATATATATATATATATATATATATATTATAATAATTATCCAGTTAAGTGTTAAGGTTTAAAAAGCCACCAGCAAAAAAGGTTTCCTCCAAAGTATTGAGACTTGTTCTTTTAACCCGATCTACTGGAAGCGTCTGAACAGGGAAGTGAGCCCCAAATCAAACCCTGGATCTCTGCTGCGTTTTCCGACCACAGTCAGAAACGCCATCTCAGGAAAGGTTCAACATCTTCCCCGAGAGGGAAAAATAAAACCAGAGGACCTGATTATAATCATTGTCTCAATGAAAATAGAAAAATATCACAAGGTTCAGGAGGCCGAGCAGGCTTGTTCCGCTTTGCGCAGCTGCCTGATCTGACTCTGTCGGTCCGCCAGCTCACCTCCTGCGAGCCGACACAGTGTAAGGCACGATGTGAGCTCTGAGTGAATGGCGTGAGAATGAGGAGTGTTTCAACGGGGGACTTCAAGATGTGGACGACCAAGCTCCTCTGTGGTTTGGTCCACACAAACCCTCAAACTACAAAAACAGCGTCGTCCATGTTTGCATCTTCTGCAGCAGACAGATTGTTTGTCTCTACTTGATCTCTAATGTAAGTAAAGCCGCGCGGATATCGCTGAAATATGTCGTCTCTCTGACTGGCACACCGCTGAGCCGGTATCAAGGAATATGAGTCGATTTCCATGGATGAGCCAATGAGCGTTTAGATCCCGCCCACTTTCACTGATTGACAGACAGACTCAGTCTCCTGAAAAAACTCTTCATGAAATAAATAAGTCATTGTGAAAAACAGCAACATGAAATAAAAACAAAGCTACTTTGGAAAAAATGTATTTTGAAATCCAAGGTTCTGAAAAAAGACATAGAATTATAATAATATTCAACATGATTAAAAATGAATATTTAAAAATGTAGTTTAAAATAATGAACAGGTTTTTAAAGCAAAATGAAATATATTAAAGAATATAATGGCTAATTTAAAATCTGTGTGCAGCTTGTTCCCAATTTCATGATCTTTTTATATATTTATGAGAGATTTATTGGCTGATTGTGTATTTGCATGAGGTCATATTTATTTATTGAATTAAATATTTATTTATTTAATTATGAACAGTATATGACTCCATACTTTTGGGGCAAGGGCCAAACTTTTTCTCACTGAATTCTACATCCAAACCTGTTCCAGTATTGGATAACATGCGGTTTTGTGGCAATCTCACAGAGAACGGATACTTTGATTATTCCTGCCAGCTGAAAAACACATCTTTCCACACCACATTTCTGTTAATTTGGGAGGAGAACATAGAGTATTTGAAGGAGAACTGCTATCTAGAAGTCTAACACCACCTGGGATGGCTCCAGAAACCAATGCAAACTCTGCAGGTGAGACATGCAGATTATAGGTGGACAGGAACTCAACATATGACATCAGGTTAATTTGCGGATTACTCAGCTGCGTGTCACAAGAGAAATGTTCTTTTCAAAATAATTTTCAAGAAAAATAGTCTTGTTTTTGTATAGAATATCTGCATTACTCCAAATATAGTAGCGATGAGGAGAAAATGTATGTTTGTAGATCACAGTCCTTGCCAATAAAACCTGCTTATGAAAATTAGACAGTTTTAAAGGAATTTTCCCTATTTTTCAATTAGATAATGGGAGAAATGGCAGACCACCAAGCTTATCAAATATATATTTTGGTATGAAATTTCCAAAATGAGGTTTCACTTTTTAAGAAGTTTTTTAACCATTTAATTTTGAGGACATCATTTAGAGTGGAAGAGTCAAGAAAGTCAAGTCCTCTTTCGATGAATTATTTACTACTGATTTTTGTACATAGTGGATTCTATTTCTTCCAAGGAAATTAAAAAGTATCTGATCAATCCTTTTTGCATTTTTAGTGTCCAGAGACAGTGAGGAAGCAATGTAAACTAGTCTGGAAATTCCCTCTGCTTTAGGAGGGCACGACCTTTTAGTGAAAGATCTCTTTGTAGCCAGCGATTAAACTTATTTTGTGCTTTTGCAGTCATAGGATCCTATCCTCTTTGTTTTTTATCATTAGTTATCTGCAATTCCAAATATGTGACATTTTCTTTGACTTCTATACTATTTGTGGATGTTAGAGCACATTGTTTAAGAGGAAATAACTCACATTTTTTATATGACACCCAGCTCTATCTCTCCAATAAACCCAATTCCTCTCTCCCACCCTCCTCCCTCACCTCCTGTTTACTTGAAATTAAAAACTGGTTGCCTCTAAATCCACCCTTTCGAAAGTTCCAAAATTCACGCTCTTCATTGACTCTGCTTCAGTTTCCCCCTCCCCTCAGGTAAAGAGTCTGGGTGTCATTCTTGATATTTCACTCTCCTTTGAACCCCACATTAATAACATTTTCAACTGCACAATATAAATCTTCTTCGCCCCTCCCTCTCTATCCACTCCGCTTCCATTTTGGTTCACAGTTTAGTCACTTCTCGACTTGAATACTGTAATGCTCTTCTCTTTGGTTTACCTAAAAAACTCTCAATAAACTCCAACTGGTCCAAAATTCAGCTGCTGGCAGCGTTTCCAGAACTCCACCGTTTAATCACATCACCCCCCTCCTTCAGCAACTCCACTTGCTCCCAATCATATTCAGAATACAATTTAAACTTCTTCTTTTAACTTTCAAAGCTCTTAATAACCTGGCCCCACCTCATCAATTGGATATTCTCCATATTTACCCCCCCCCCCCGCTCTCTCTGGTCTTCTTCATCCCTGCAGCGCTCTGTCCTTCCATCCGTTGGCTGATTTTATTGTGCTTTTAGTGTTGATTTTATTTATTGGATTTATTTTATTTTACTTATTGTATTTTCTGTAATGTACAGTGTCCTGAGTGGCAAGAAAGGCACTTTAAATAAAAGCCTTATTATTTATTTTTAATTTCATTGGATGTATAGAAAAGAAAAGAAGTTGCAGCATTGATAAAAGAGGAAGAGTAGGCAGGGATTAGGTCTTAAGGGATATTAATTATCTTATGTTACCCCTGTAGGAGTTTAGTGAGGTTGGGTATTGTTTTGGAACATATATTCAAATGTTCTGTTTGTAAATAGAAATGATAAAATATAGCCAGGGAACCACTTACAGCTGCGACTTCTGCGACAAAGAATGCCTGACCCTTTTCAGCCACCAACGACGCTTTCCCAGACAATCCGACACCAAGAAGAGAGCTAGGATACATCATCCATGGTCAACACTGACCGACGGAGGCCAATAATAATAGGTATATTTATTCATTTTAATTTAAATTTTATTTATTTTATTAATACATTTATTTGTTTATTATTTTTATTTTATTTATTCACATTTACCATTTTATATTTGTCTATTAAGCTTTATTTATGTACTTATTTGGGTATTTATTAATTTTTATTTTTATTTGATTCCTTTTACTTTTTTTTTGTAACTCCACTGTTTTCCTCAGAGGGATCCTCCACATCGGTGAGTGACCCTTCTCAGTGAACGGGCTAACTGCAATTGAGTCTCTAAAGTCTAGGTCTTTGTTTAGATCTGGTGGGTCCTGATGCAGTGTATTCTATGAACATGAGTGGGGGTCACTGATGTGGACATGTCCCCAAAATATAATTTTCCCACTCCAGTACAAAGCCAGAGTTCTACATCCATCATCTTATCAACCTTCTTATTATGGTTTGTGTGAGTGGGGGAGGGTTGGCATTATGTGGGTTTTAAACAAAATATTTGTGTGTCTTGTTCTTTTGTTATTAAATTTGATTATGTTTTTTTTATGTACAGCCCTTTGAGTAGCATGAGTTGTAAAAGTGCTATACAAATAAAGTTGGTCTATTTGAAGTTTGATTTGGTTTGTTCAAATTTTTCTTTTGTTGTAGTCCATAAGTAATGAAATGAATGAAATGCATATGCAACTGGATAAGTAACTTCCTCTCAAACTGATTGCAGACTGTGAGACTTGGCCCCCATCTCTCCTCTGCCCACACACTTAGCATCAGCTCACCACATGGCTGTGTGCTAAGCCCCCTGCAGTACAACCTCACTCACGACTGTAGTCCAGGCCACAATAATACCTGCATTCTCAAGCTGGACAATGATACCACAGTGATTGGACTCATCATGAAAGCCTACAGGGAGGAGGTCCTTAAGCTGACAACCTGGTCTTCAGATGACAATCTCATACTAAACACCAAAAAGACCAGGGAGATCATCAGTGACTTCAGGAAGCATTGCGATGACACTGCCTCCCTCCATATCAATAACTGATCCAGATTCAGTTCATCAATAACGGGCGTGTGGAGAGGGTCAACACCATCAGGTTTCTCGGCGTCCTCATCTCTGCCCAAATCTCTTGGACAGCAAACATTACAGCAATACTCAAAAAGGCACAGCAGCATCCACGCAGGAAGAACTATCTTAACACCAACCTGCTGCTGAGCTTCTACCACTCATCCATCGAGAACCAGCAGACAAACTGCATGACAGTTTGGTTTGGCAGCTGCACAACCACAGACGGGGAGAGGCTGCAGACAGTTGTAGAGACAGCTCAGGAGATCATTGGACACCACCCCAACTGACAACTGACAGCATTGTTTATACCAGAAGAAACACTGGGGAGTTTTGTCCTGCTTAATTCGGAGATGCTTGGTCAAGTTGTATCCCTAGTAAACATTCCAACCTGCCTTTTAGATCCCATTCCCACTTCACTTTTTAAAACATGTTATGGATTCTTTGAGTCAGAGCTTTTAAAGTAGTAAACTGCTCTCTTCAGACGGGGGTCTTCCCCTCTGCCTGTAAGACGGCGGTGGAGAGGCCCCTTCTGAAGAAGAGTCATTTAGATCCGAAAATTCTGGATAACTACAGACCTGTATCCAACTTACCATTTTTAAGTAAAATTATAGAAAAAAGTGTCGCTACTCAACTGCATGAGTTTTTAAATACCCCAAACATTTTAGAAAAATATCTGTCTGGTTTTAGGAAAAACCACAGTAGAGAGACGGCTGTTTTAAAGATCGTTAATGATCTTAGAATAAACTACGACTCACAGAAACTTTCTGCTCTGGTGCTACTGGATCTTAGTTTTATGTTAGTATGGATACATGCTCTTCAAGAATCCATAAATTAAGTTGTGGGGTTCCCCAGGGGTCGATTTTAGGGCCAATACTTTTTAATTTATATATGTTGCCTCTTGGGGAGGTCATCAGGAGACATTTCGGGCCGGGTTGGGCACTAAAATGACAATCATTTGGGTCGGGCCGGGCTTCTCTCTCGCTGACTTTTTTAATAAATATATGTTTATAAAAATTTATACTAAAACAATGTGTGGATACTAAACTAAGGAATACTTGTTATAAATAAATTATTTGGTTAAAACAGCGAAGGCGCTGTAAGGTAATTGCTATATAACGCCTGGTGGGCTGCAGTATTTCTCCGCGTAATTAAGCGAGTTCGCATCAAGATCTCTCTTTCACTCTCTTTGTCTTGCCTCTTATTCTGTGTTCCAGCGTTATTTCGTTGTGCAAATGCATTTATCATGATCATAGAAAATATGTAGATTATTTTAACCTTAAGAAATCTTGCGTTTTTTTAGCCAAAAATACTATGGGATAAATTAAAATTTCGGGTTTGCTTCGAGCTAGTTAATTGGTCGGGCTCGGGCTGGGTTGGGCTTTAATGCCTGCGGGCCTGTGTCGGGTCGGGCTGGATTTTTAGGCCGTATCTTACCTCTATTGGGGAGCCAGTGACTCCCTCCTCAAACTGGTTATCTCTTTCAGCTGTTAATGACCCAGGTGGAACTAGTTTGGTTTGTTTGGGTTTCAGAACACTGCTGTAGATGGATGGAAAAATAAACCTGAGACCACCATTCTTATTAGGAGAAGGTTTATCCTTCTTGACAAAGATGTCTTCTTTCACTCCTTTCTCAAACCATCCTTTCTCTCTGACTAGAATCCGGACTTCACTGTCCGAATTCTAAACCTACTACTATGACTTTTAAATTGTATTTTAGATATATAGTCATGGATGGCAGAAAACCATCCTACAGCTTAACCAGGACAAAACTGAAGTTTTAATCATCGGTTCTGAAGGCAAGAGAGAGATGATCTTACCACATCTTCATAATTTTTAAAACTTCTCAATGTGTAAAAAAAGTGGGCATATTTTTTGACTCTGAGCTTAATTTTATCCCACACATTAAAAATGTCATTAGGACAGGATTTTATCATCTCAAAAACATTGGCAGAGTCGGCCCGTTCCTCTCTCTTGCCAGCACAGAGGTGTTGCATGCTTTTATTTTTAGTGGTTTAGATTATTGTAATGCCCTGCTCTCTGGTTTACCCAAAAATTCTATTTCAAATCTACAACTATTGCAGAACTCTGTGGCAGGAGTTCTGATGAGGACCAGGGGGTGGGAACACATTACACCGGTTTTAAAATAACTGCATTGGCTCCCTGTGCATTTCAGGATTGATTTTAAAATTATTTAAAGGGTTTATAAATGTTTTATGGTCTTGGGCCTTCTTATTTAACCCCTGTGCTATCCTAGGCACTTTACCGTTGGGTCATCTAGACCCACTAGACGGTGTGCTGAACCTTTTTTTTTTCCAATGATTTGTGATCTTCACTGGTTCGATGGATTACATGAAATTTTTCCATCTTCATCCACCTTTGTCACGGTAGGGAGAACATGTCAAAGTAAGGATGGGGTCATCTAAGATAGCGCAAGGGTTTAAATGATATTCTTTTAAAAATGTACCCTCATGGACCCTGAGGTCCTCCGGTGCTGGCCTCTTAGTTGTCCCTAAGGTGAGGACCAAAACTTATGGTGAGGCTTCAGTCTGCCATTACGGTCCTCGCCTGTGGAACAGCCTGCCGGAGAACCTCAGGGCCGCAGAGACTGTAACATTTTTAATTTAGCTATTAGTTGATTTTAACTGCTAATTTATTCTATTAGTTTTAGTATAGGCTATTTTATGTATTCAATTTCATTTTATTTATCTTATTCTCAATTTTCTGTCTTTAATTTTAGTATCTTATCACATGTTCCTTGTGGGGATCTTTTCTTCCAGGGCTTGCCGGCTTGGTCGGTGGTTGTTGCCGCGGTTGTCGCCCTTGCTGGGGTAGCTGGAGTCTAACTTTGCAGCTTTACGACTGTGAAGTGGACCCTGCTGTTGTCCCAGTCTGGGTGGGTGCTGTGGCGATGCTCCTTTGGCCAGGCTGGCTCCTGGTATGAAGAGATTCCCAAATACTGTTTCCTCACAGCAGAGCCAAGCCTTACTTATTTGTTTGTTTACTGTTACATAGTCATTATTCTTTGTATGTGTATGTTTTACTGAGGGGAGTGGGAAGGGTAAAGTGTGGGTTGGGTTTTTACAGTAATATTGTGTGTTTTCTGTTTTTAATGTTAAAACGCTTCGAGTTGCACAACTGCATTTGAAGCGCTATTTTATAAAGTCTGATTGACTGATTGGGGTGGGGGGGTGGGATACATTTTCTTTTTCCTAGTGGGGGCCTTGCAAAAAATAATTGAGAAGCACTGAATTAACTAAAGTTGCGGCAAAGTTGAGGTGAAAGGACAGAGTTGCAGTGTCACAAAAAAAGTACAGGATTTGTTTGGATCGCATCTTCGCAAAATCATGAAGAGGCTACTCTATACTCAGAAGTGACTTTCCAGGGTTATCACAACCCTTACCCATGGTGCTGTTGTAATATTGTTTTGCTTTAAAATTTGTCAGATACTCAACTTAGCAAATGTTTTTATCCTTTTTAAGTTGTCTATCCAAAGATTGTGATATTCTGTTACTCGTCTGTGCCGCAAGGTGAATCGCAGTGATTACTTCTGAGAACACATTGTGCATGTGTGTTCAACATGTGAAAAGTCTGCTTCTTCAACTTCAGTCATATGGTTCCTGTTACGGCTCATAATGTCTAGGGGTACCAAGGAACATAATATAAAAGTAAAGATTTGCCCTGACTGTGACAAAAACACAAAAAGTTGTCTCCCTCCCAAATGTAACAAATGTATTTTTTTAAATTGAGAAATAACAAACAATAACGTAAAAATGCTTCAGGGGGAATCAAGGCCAAAATAACAAACAAAACCCCACCAAACTGAAATATGTGATCTTACCTGTCAATGAAAGAATAGGGAAATCAATGGCAAAACACTAACCTCCCTACGAACAAAAACAGGAGTTAACAAGTACGAAAGAAAATGGCAGTTCACCCCTGCAGCTTCACTTAAACAGAACTACACTAAACAAAAGACAACACAGAGTGGGCCTGGTCACACAACCACAAAATTACAAAGTGCAACACAAACTAAAACAGGTGGAGAACTACAAAACAAATGGAGAAGAGTGCCAAGCTGCAGTGGAGAAAGGTTGCAGCAAATCTCCCTTCTTGCAGGTTGGAGGTCCACATGGGGCTTTTAAAGGCTGGCTCCATCAGCTTGGGTCCAAATGGAAGCCACAATCTTTCCAGCACAACACCTGAAAATAATCAGACAAACATACACACAAAGATACACAAAAACAACAAAGTCCCATTCTGATAGAAATAAAATACACAAAACAGAACAAAAAGAACAAACAAAACCAAACACGTCCACAGCTTTAACAGTTCCCTAGACTCACTAAAGATATCTGGGTAGAAAAAAATTGTATTGGTTTCATTCTCTATGACCAAAAAAGAAAAATGAGTGTGGTATGTTATGTTATATAATGGCTAAATAGATCATACCTTTGTCATCTTAAATCTCTGTATAGCATTAAGCCTTAAAAGACTGCAAAACTACAAAGCATTAAGCGAAAGAAAAACTTGAGAAAAGCTCTTGAAAGACATTTGACCTCCATCTGGTAGTCATTGGTGACCTGTTTCTCACCTGATCCTGATAATTTGCCAGATTGCATTTTGGAATGCACGTAGCCAGAAGTGGAATACCTATAAGCTACAACTATATTCTCCTTTGTCTCTGAATGTTTCTCAACAGGTAGTTGTAAATATAGTTACATTCACGTATTCATTATCCTCATCACTGGTGTCTTTGTCCATTTCCTCCTCTTGGGATTGTAAACCAAGTTCTGGATAATGAATACTCTTATCTAAGACTGGATCTACATAAGTATCATCAGCAGGCTGATGGAAATGTTCAGTTACATTCTCATAGTCATTATCATCATCACTGGTTCCTTCACCCTCTTCATCCATTTCCTCCTCCTGACTGTTACTCTTAGTATTCAAACAGTTTCTTCTGGATCGTGAATCAGCTTCTGGATAGTCAATCTTCTCATCATAAATTTCATTCACATAATCATTACTGTCTTCGTCTTCTGATTCATTTGTGAGTCTTGATGGAATGTGTTCTCCATCAGGATCTTCATAATCTTCCTCACTGTCTCCAGTGCACTCTTGAGGAGCCCCTGAAAAACATTAAAACCAGAGTTAAAGGACTCTTTGAACAAACTGCTGTACTTTAAATATATTGTATCTTAAAGAAGACAGACTTTGAGTCTGGTAAAGAACGGCTGAATTCCTGAGTTTTCTTCTCCTTCGAACCAAACAGACCAGAAACAAGATGAACAGCAGCAGAAGAAAGATTCCACCTGAGATCAACAAGATCAACAACAGGGACTCTGGAAGACACAATTGATGCACAAAACAAGTCTAGTTTATTTCCAGCAGAGTTTTTTGACTATTTTACAAAAATAGTTCATTTAAACCTAAAATTGTTGCCTGAACATAACACACACATTCAGATCTTGGAAAACTGCATAGCACATGATCTCGTACATTCTTGTGTAATTAAACTACAGAAAGCACATGCTTAGTACACGTGTGTTGCTCTCCTTCCATTGTTCATCCACAAATGACCATAGAAGATCCATGTTAGACGGTCCACCATTTATTGGCAGCTATAAGTAACCTGGTTATAAAGTCAAAGCTTTTGTAGCCAAACCAGCTTTCTCCTGTGAGCCGCCTCAGGTAAGTCCACATCCTGATTGAATTTTTTATTCATAATTTTACTATTAAAATGAACACTTTTTCATAACACTGCTGAAAAAATTGGAATTGAACTTTACTTACGTTTAACAACAACAGTGATGGGTCCTGATGCAGCAGAGGTGAACGTGGTTGTAGACAGGGTGACCTGGTACACACACCTGTAGTTACCTTGGTGTTCAAATGCTGCCGCAGGAAAGGTAAACGAGGCTGAGTTGTTGATGGCTGGGCTTCTGTTTGTCTTGCTGGAGCCAGAAAACATGAGTAGGAAATGACCCTGAGGAACTTCATCAGGGATGAAGCAAGTTAAGTCAAAGCTGTGACCCCTGGTAACCTCCGCTTCTCCAGGACCCCAGACTAACCCCACTCCAGGAGATGTGAGTGAGATATTAGGCATCTGCAGTTTCACTGCAACAAAACACAGGACATGATTAGTACATGAAATCTGCAACAATTTTGTCCACTTGTTTGAGGTGTTTGTTGTGCTAGTTTTTGTGTTTCTTTGTATTATTGTATCCTGTTTTTATTTTCTCAAATGCTTTATGATTTTTCATTTGTAATTTGCTTAATTGAGAGCGAAGGCATGCATTGCAACCCACAAGAAGTGTGATGACCTGCAGTTGAGCAAAAATAATGCCTGTCTATAACCGACCTGTGTTGTCATGAGAAGAGTTACAACATGCTTACTAATGCTTTAGAGCTCTTCAGAGTAAATACATCTGATCGCTCAACCTCATCTTTGTCTACCATGCATTGTAAATTAGATATATAGTCAATGCTTACATGTAGCACTAAAACTAAAAACTTTTGATGGTAGCTCCTCCCACACCTATCAGAAGCATTAAGTTTATGAAATCATTTTGTTATTATTTATTCACAGTTTTACTATTAAAGTGAACACTTTTTTATAACACTGCTAAAAAAAAATTGGAATTAAACTTTACTTACGTTTAACAAAAACAGTGATGGGTGCTGATGCAGCAGAGGTGAACGTGGGTGTAGACACGTTGACCTGGTACACACAGCTGTAGTTACCTTGGTGTTCAACTTCTTCCACAGGAAAAGTAAACGAGGCTGAGTTGTTGACAGCGAGACCTCTGTTTGACTTGTTGGAACCAGAAAACATGAGAAGGAAATGACCCTGAAGAACTTCATCAGGGATGAAGCAAGTTAAATCAAAGCTGTGACCCCTGGTAACCTCCACTTCTCCAGGACCCCAGACTAACCCCACTCCAGGAGACGTGAGTGAGATATTAGGCATCTGCAGTTCCGCTACAACAACAAACAGGACATGATTAGGACATGAAACCTGCAACAATTTCCTTCAAATTAGATAATTTAAATCTCTGCTTTTCTCTGTCTCTTCTGGTGTGCCCCAAGGTTCTGTCCTAGGTCCCCTTCTTTTCAGTACTTATCTTCTACCCCTTAGAAATATCTCCCATAAATCTAATATACGTTTTCCTTGTTTTGCGGATGACACCCAGCTCTATTAATGTAGCAAACGTTACTTCTCTCTTCCACCCTCCGTCCTCTACTCCTATCTATCTAAAATCAAAAACTGGTTAACCTTAAATTTTCTAAAATGAAATAGTTATAAAACCGAGCTACTTCTCGTCGGTTCGGAATCCACCATCTCAAAATCTACAGGTTTTAGTCTTTTCATTGATTCATCTTCTGTCCCCCCATCACCGCAGGTAAAGAGTCTGGGTGTTATCCTTGGTAGTTCAATATCTTTTTAGTCTCATATCAATGACATTGCTCGGTCTGCCCATTTCCATTTACGTACCATTAATCACCTACATCCCTCCTTAACCATCCATTCTGCTTCTATCCTGGTTCAGAAACCCTCTGTGAGCTTCAACTGGTCCAGAACTCAGCTGCCAACATCATCTCCAGAACTCCTTCCTTCAGTCATATCACCCTGGTTCTCCACCAGCTGCACTGGCTTCCCATTACCTCCAAAATCAAATACAAACTCTTCCTGTTTACCTTTAAGAACCTCCATAATATCTTAGCCATTAGTCATTTTTGTGTTTCTTTGTTTGATTTGATTCTTTTTTAGATGCCTCAAATGCTTTGGGATGTTTAATTTATAATTTTCACGGTGTGATTAGAGCAAAAGTCTGCATTGTAACCCACAAGAAGTGTGATGACATGAAGATGTGCAAATAAATGCCTGCCAATAAAAGACCTATGTTGTCATGAGAAGAGATACAACATGCTTACTGATACTTTTGTAGAGCTCTTCAGAACAAATAAACCTGATCTCTCAACCTCATCCTTTTCTACCATGCATTGTAAATAAGATACATAGTCAATGCTAATGTTTAAAGTAAATACCTTTTCACTGTACTTTTATATAAGAAAATGTTGCTAAGCCATTAAGGTTCAACATGTTAGTGACGAGCTGCAGAGCCTCATATTTCACACTTGTTGAGCAGTAACAGGATCCACCCAATTTTACACAAACCTCAAAATGACTTTAGTGCTGAAGCTTAAAAGCAGAACTCAACTTATTATTCATTTGCAGTACGAACCAAAAGGAAGAACTTTTAGTTTAGTTTTCTTATATAAGCAAAAATGCAAATGAGAAACTGCGGAAAAGTTTATCTAAGCGGTCAAAAGAAAATATGCTTAGAATTTTTTCATTGTGATTGTGGCATTTTTAGCCAACATCAAAAACCTGTCAAAGTTTCTAGGACATAGATTCTGCAGAGCAGCAGTAATTCATCAGACTTTCACCTGGTGCTATTAAAAGAGAAAGTGTTCTAGTATATGGGAACTGTACTGAGTGACCCCCTCCCTCCTGGTGTTCCAGACAAGGACTACCCGCTGGTTCCAGGAAGGCATACTCCCAGGGACTTCTATTGAGACATAGACGTCTATGGCTTTTCCCTTCATTGGTTGCAACAGCAAATAGGCTTCTTCCAAATCATCCTGACTTCTCCATCCTCTACTCGAACACCAGCTACCGTCTACTCTCTCTTCCTAGGAATGCACCTTCCTTCTCTCCTTCTCTGAACAACAGAAGTCCAATTTCCACCAGCACCCTGTCGATGAACAGCACCGATGGCAGTTGTTGTTAACCAGGCTTCACACATAAATGCATAAAATTGTAATTTTTGTGAAGAATCAAAAGCAAGTGGGACACAATCATGAAGTGGAACGAAATTTATTGAATCTTTCAAACTTTAAAAAAAAAAAAAAACATAACATAATATTGAGCGTGCAAAATTATTTGGCCCCTTTACTTTCAATGCAGCAAACTCTCTCCAGATGTTTAGTGAGGATCTCCAAATGATCCAATGTCGACGATTAATGATGAAAAACAGAATCCACTTGTATGTATTCAAGTCTCCGTATAATTGCACCTGCTCTATGAAGTCTGCAAAGACCCTGCCGTTCCTTCTGAACTTTTAGCTCAAAAAAGGAGAAGACTGATCAGAGATGCAGCCAAGATGCCCGTGATTACTCTGGATGAACTGCTGAGATCTACAGCTGAGGTGGGAGAGTCTGTCCGTAGGACAACAGGCAGTCATATACTGCACAGATCTAGCATTTATGGAATAGTGGCAAGAAAGCCATTTCTTAAAGATATCCATAAAAAGTGTTGTTTAAAGTTTGACATAAGCCACCTGGGAGACACACCAAACATGTGAAAGGAAGTGCTCTGGTCAGATGAAACCAAAATCGAACTTTTTGGCAACAGTACAAAACATTATGTTTGGCACAAAAGCAACACAGCTCATCACCCTGAACACACTATCCCCACTGTCAAACATGGTGGTGGTAGCATCATGGTTAAGGCCTGCTTTTTTTCAGAAGGGACATGGAGGATGGTTAGAATTCAAAGAATGGAAAGATGGATGAAGCCAAATACAGGACATTTCTGGAAGAAAACCTGACGGAGTCTACAAAAGACCTGAGACTGAGACTGAGATTTGTCCTCCAACAAGACAATGATCTAAAAGATAAAGGAAAATCTGCAATGCAATGGTTCACAAATAAACATATTGTATCCAGGTGTTAGAATGGCCAAGTCAAAGTCCAGACCTAAATCCAATTAAGAATCTGTGGAAAGAACCGAAAACTGCTGTTCACAGATGCTCTCCATCTAACCTCACTGAGCTCCAGCTGTTTTGCAAGGAGGAATGGAGAAAAAGTTCAGTCTCTCGATGTGCAAAACTGATAGAGACATACCCCAACAACTTATAGCTGCAATCACACCAAAAGGTGGCGCTACGAAGTTTTAACTTAAGGGGTCTGAATAAATTTTCCTTTCCAATTTTCAGTTATTTATTTGTTCTAAAGGTTTAAAATATCCCATAAATTTCGTTCCTCTTCATGATTGTGTCCCACTTGTTGTTGATTCTTCACAAGAAATTACAGTTTTATGTCTTGGTGTTTGCAGCCTGAAATGTGGCAAAAGGTTGAAAAGGTCCAGGGGGCTGAATACTTTCACTAGGCACTGTATGTTGTCTCACGTTGAACATTCAAAAGTATGATAGATTCTCCCAAACCCACTGTCAATAGGCAGGGGTTTGTCTTTCCAACAAGCTCACTTCTGATTGGCAAAAGTGTTGCCATAGAAATGATGACTTGATAGACTCTGACCAATCACTGCTTACTGACAACGTCTGACTCCAACGTGGTGGCATGCGTATCATGAAAAAAAGGCGACTGGACTGACTTTATTTTGTTGAAGTGGGCAGAAAGTCATTTTCTATGGGTAAGACCCACACTCACTCGGTCCCGATCTCATATACAGTCAGTGGTTCTAACTTTGAACGGTAAGCTAACCTTTTGATGTACTATGTACTGACTAGACAAAAATATGTTTGTTGAAAGGTGAGATTTCTACTTTTTATTTAGGACTAAAAGACATATATTTATAAAATATATCAACATTTCAACATGGTGATGGTCTGGAAATGGTTTGCAGCTTTAAGATCTGGACAATTTGTCCACATTTAATGTAATCTGGAGTTATTTTCAGTTTAACCAGAAAACTCTGGGAAGAACATGTTCTGCATTATATTTTGCCCAAAAGCTCATGTGGGCTTGCCTTTTGCAGCAAAACAATGACCTAGCACATAACAATTTTAATAAAAAGTGTTTTAAATAGATTTTGGAAAGTGCTTGAAATTTCCTCCTTAACTTCAAGTTCTAAGCGTTTTACAAAGAAAACCTAGACGGTAAAAAAACTGTTGCCAAGCAATAAAAAAGAGACTTGTTTGTAATAAGATGCAGAGAATCATGTTTGACACTTGTTAAACAGTTAGAGGATACACTCAGTATGTTGAATGGAATAGAATAGAAGAGAACAGAATAGAATAGAATAGAATAGAATAGAATAGAATAGAATAGAATAGAATAGAATAGGTCTTTAATAATCCCTAAGGAAATTTCAAAGTGGCCATCTGCTCACACTCAAAACACACACACACGTTAAAACAATAAAAATGTGCTGAGGCCAAAAAGCAGAATGCTACTTTTTGACATTTCATAAACTACAGAGAAAGAACTATAACTTGCTAAAGTATGACAGCAGTAATTTAAATTCTCTAAAAATTAAAATAATGCTCTTCTCACCCATAACTCAAATTCAGAGGGGCACTTAGAGGTGAAGTGAAAGTTTGACCAGAAACAGTTTTTTCGTAGTGACACAATCCGTCATGATCAAAGTTTACTTTTTACTTTAGAGATGGTGAAGGTTGCAGCGCAGCTTGAAGAAATTTGGTTCTGTCTGAAGGAACCTGAGCTTTTCTGGAGAATTTTTTCCAAAAGTTCAGCTGCAATGGAACAAGTGATTCTGACTTCCCAACCATACCAGATCTCTTCAGCAGGATCATGGGGATGCTGGGCTTCTCAAGGCTCTCTGTGGAAAGTTTAGGTAAATAAAAAGATTTACAGAAGAAGTGTCTTCTGACATTAGAAAAAGGAACCAATTTCTTAGCTGTTTTCAGATAAGTATCTTTCAGTCTTCCCTGATCTTCACTGTCTTAAAGTTGGGAGAAACTTGGGAAACTCAGCAGAAGTTGACCGCATCACAGACTCTGAGCAGCATGTCAGGAACAGTAAAGGATTTTCATAAAACTCACAATAATGTAGGAAGTCTCCTCACCTGAACAGATGACACCAGCATCTTCACTGTGACCACAGTTATGTTTTCCATAACCGTTGTGACCACACTGTGTCAATGAGCTTTCACTGCCAGAACACGCTACATTATCCAGCCAGATTTTGTCTGATCCTTGACCAAAATGAGCTGATAGTGGAGCATGTAGAGCTGTCCCACAGGACAACTGTCTGCAGACCACATTTGCATCATTTAGATCCCAGTCATCATCACAGACTGTTCCCCAGGTTCCTCTGTATTGGACTTCAACTCTTCCAGAGCAGCGAGTTGCTCCAGATCCAACTAGTCTGATCAGACCTTAAAACACATAATAAAAATGAATTTTTTTCCCTGGAAATGGTCCAGAGACTCAGCAGAAGTTCACTGCATCACAAACTCTGAGCAGCATGTCTGGAACAGTAAAGGATTTTCATAAAACTCACAATAATGTAGGAAGTCTCCTCACCTGAACAGATGACACCAGCATCTTCACCGTGATTACAGTTATGTTTTCCGTAACCATTGTGACCACACTGAGTTAATGAGCTTTCATTGCCTGAACATGCCAGATCATCCAGCCAGATTGGGTCTGATCCTTGACCAAAATGAGCTGATCCAGGAGCTTGAAGAGCTGTCCCACAGAACAACTGTCTGCAGACCACATTTGCATCATTTAGATCCCACTTATGATCACAGACTGTTCCCCAGACTCCATCATGTTGAACTTCAACTCTTCCAAAGCAGCGAGTTGATCCAGACCCAACCAGCCTGACCTGATCTTAAAACACATCACAAAAATGATTTTTTTCCTTGGAAATAGTTCAGAGCCTCAGCAGAAGATGACTGTATCACAAACTCTGAGCAGCATTTCAGGACAGCAAAGGATTTTCATAAAACTCACAATAATGTAGGAAGTCTCCTCACCTGAACAGATGACACCAGCATCTTCACTGTGACTACAGTCATGTGTTCCATAACCTCTGTGACCACACTGAGTTAATGAGCTTTCACTGCCTGAACACGCTACATCATCCAGCCAGATTTTGTCTGATCCTTGACCAAAAAGAGCTGATCCAGGAGCTTGAAGAGCTGTCCCACAGGACAACTGTCTGCAGACCACATTTGCATCATTTAGATCCCAGTCATCATGACAGACTGTTCCCCAGACTCCATCATGTTGAACTTCAACTCTTCCAGAGCAGCGAGTCGATCCAGACCCAACTAGTCTGATCTGACCTTGAAACACATAATAAAAATGTATGTTTTCCCTAGATTAACAGAAATTTATGAAGAGGAATAGATAGGAGAAAGAACTGACCTGAGGCAAATGAGCTCCAAACACAAAAGACTAAAGTATTGGAAGAAACAGAATGTGTGTTAAATGAATAATTAACATCCAGATCATTAAAAATAAAGTTTTTAAGTAAATAGAGTCATATGTAGTAAAAAATACTTACTTGAAATCAGACGAATAATCTTTCCTTGCTGTTTGTTGGGCATGGCTGAGATTAATCTGCTGGTTGACAAATTGGGAGAAACAAGAAAAACTGAAGCACATAAGAGAGAAAAGAATTATTTCATGCTGCCTTTGCACAAAAGTTCCTTTTTCTTAAAAATAAGATCTATTGTATAGAATCTAACAACATATTGAATGTTTAATCTTCCTCTCATCATGGCTTTTGTTGTTTGAATGGTACATGTAGCTTTGTTAAAATATTTTAAAAATGTATTTAGTTTTTTTTGTTTTATTTTTTTTTTTGTTTGTTTTCCTGCATGTGTTACGATGTCCTGTGATGTCAACTGCCATAGAACAAAGGCTTGGTTCTGTGTACTCTGCTACACCATTTTCAGGCCTTTTTATATCAATTATTTTATGATGTACTGAAAGATTAATTTAGGTAGGATACACATTTAGTTGATCTAATTCTGTTCCTTTTAGTTTGAACTATTGAGTTCTTTGATTTCATTTACTTTGAGCAACCTGTGAAGTTTTACTTCCTTGAGTCTTACCTCCGGCTGAAGATGATGCCACTTTCAAGCTGAAACTCAGAAGAAGGACCCAGCCAATGAAACCAGGGGAAGTGGTTAAACTAGGACAATCAATTTGAATTTTGCTTAATTAATGGCCCCAAAGGCCAAGCTTCATGACCAGGGTTTGGGCCGCCTAGACCCCCACCTTTGACAGCCACCCAAACCACATCGCACTGGCCCCTTTTGAGCTCTCCTGCAGATGGTGGGCGCACAAGAGAGTGAACCCACCTCAATCTTTCAGGCTAGGCCCGATTGGGGCCCGTGGGAGGAGCCTCGAGGATCAGGCACTTGCCTGCAAGCCCCAGCCCTGGCTCAAGAGAGGGGCCTCATTAATGGGGGTTCTGAACTGTTCTTTCTTTGGCTCGTCACCCAGACCTGTCAGCCATGGGAGAGCCAATCAGGGCCAAAAAAATCCAGACAGCTTTTCTCCTGTGATCACTCCAGCTCACTATAGGATCCCTCTGGGTGGGTGGAGCGCTCCTGCTCCAGAATGAATTAAAATATCTTGGGGTTTTGTTCACGAGTGAGGAAAGATCGGAACATGAGATTGACAGGCGGACCGGTACAGCGACCGCAAATAGCGGGTATGTATGTATGTATGTCCTACTTAAATGAATTATTTCAATTGGTAACAAGTAATTGAGTTAAATTCAACCTAATTTCTTATGTCTAACCAACTTAATAATTGTTTAAAAAACTCAAATTTACATCTTCATCTAACTAAATGCCATATTACTCCAATTGAATAAAATGTTTTTCCATTTTCATTTATTGTAATTCTTGAACCCTCTTTGTCTAAGTTTGAGGCCGCCAATGATACTGTGTGGATTTGCAATATAAAGAATACACTTAGTCGTCATGACTCTGACTTTAACATCAGTTCTTATATCATTATACAGCACTAGTGGTGCAAAATAACCTCATCATCCTCTCCCTTCCTCTCACTCATGGTGCAGAAAGAATTAAACATAGCAGGGTAAAATAACTCGGCAACCGAACCGAAAGCTGAGGTTATCCGCTTCCTTAGCCTCAAACTTATAGCAGTAACCCACATAATCTGCTTTTTGGAATACCCTTCCCCTGCTCTACTGCCGCACACATTCTCCACTTCCGCAACGCCACCGCAGTCAAGTGAGCCTACATCTGTGGAAGTGTGGTCTCGCTAGCTGTCACTGACTTTTTGCATGCACGTTTACGTCATAGTTTACGGTACACACGCACAGCGAGCTGAAAAAGACCATATAAAGGCCCGTACACACCGGGACGAATTTCGCGCGATATTCGCCGACGTTTAACGCCTCCTGACAAAACAAAGGGCAACAATGTGAGTGTGCACACCGACGCGAAAAACGCCACGCATCAAAGCGTCACTTTTTAAAAAAACGCCTTGGGTTCGTTTTTTTGGTTTGACGCGCCGCGTCAAAAACTATACAACCAATGAGAATGGCACTTTTGCACACGTGTCTGGAGCTTCTGAAGTTACGGTAAAACACAACTTGGGGGCGCTCAAACAAAAAACTGCCTTTCTGAGCACACATACCAGCAAAGAAGATAGACGCCAAGTAGCGGCTACACTGCCGCAAAGAAATAATGACGGACATTCTAAAATATCCCCGAAAATGCTCATGATACATTTTCAGCTCTTGTACCAGTCGATAAAACTCACCATGTTCTTCTCTTCTCGTAACTATGGGATGTTCCCAAAATCGGCGTCTTTTCCGGCGTCTTTCATCATTCAACAGAACAATAATTTCTTCATCACCGGAACTGGAGCTGGAGCTACTGGTGCTTGAAATATTCATGTTTTCTTTGTTTGATTCTGACAAGCGCGTAAATACTGGCTCTCTTCTTCTGAGTGAAAAGCGACCACCTTGTGTACAGCGCCATCTAATGTCAGGGAATGAAATTGCATGTTCATTCGGCTCATCGTCAGCGAAAATCGCCTGGGTGTGAACACAAAAGTCGTGGTGAAAAACGCTGGCGAATAACGCCTGGCGAATATTTGTCCCAGTGTGTACGGGCCTTAAAGCGCTAATATCACCCACGCATGGCCGGCCCTCCTTATACGCGAATTACGCAGCCACGTAGGGCCCCGCTGTCACCACCAGGGCCCGGAAGTTGAGAAAAAAATAAACAAATCTGGGAACCCGTTTCATAGCACGTCCGTACCAACGTACACTCTGAATGTTGTGCAAAAGAAAGTTGCCTGCACTTTAATGATCCCCCCTTCAACACACCTGAACCAATCTGGCAACCCAAATAATGACGTTACGCCACTCTTAGCAACGATTGGTCAACATCATTGCATCTGAACCTGGCACAGTGTGTATTTACGAATGTCTTTTGTTTCAATAAAGTTGGGGGGGGGGGGGGACGAGCGCATTTTGTCACACTGATCAAAGCGACAACAAGAGAACATCATCATGCCACAGAGACTTTATCCATCAGGCGCTGAAAAAAGATCAAGAACTTCAACATCAATCACAAGGTAAGTTTGGAGGATGTTGGAGCCGTATTTTTACATAATCCTCCATTTCTGTGCAGCTGCGGGATTTACTTAAAATACTAATCGATTTGAGGTGAAGTTTGTACATAAACGACCCCGTTTGTCGTAATTCATTTCCAATGGAAAACTTGAAAATAATTCTGATAGCCAGGTTTCCAAGATGAGGTCGGACATGACCCAAAACGGCAGAGAGCAGAGAAAAATAAATAATGATAATGGTATGGTGGCTTTAACTTACGTTATCGTTTTGTTTGTTTTGCTAACACATATCTAGTGCGTTCTGCATCTTCCGGTTTATGTCAGTATAAAAACTGCTGTTTATCTGTTATAGCAGGTCAGGTAGTTTTCAACAATGTGTCTTAAAATCTTGCATTAGCATGAAACATGGAGAATGAAAACTGCCAAATACAAATAGGAAATAAATGCTCTCATTTATAAATAACAGCAAAATAAATGTACTAATTTTAAAATTATGAACATACAAAATAATAGAGAAGTGTATAAATGATTATATTTCCACTTATACTCAAATTATTTTTTGCATTTATTATTTTTAAATGGGTGCATTTGTTTCTTATTTGTATTTGGCAGTTTTGGTTTTACATAATGACGATGTTTTGCACAGTTTCTTCCTCAGCTAACAGTTTCTTCTGCTCTCAAAAAGTATTGGAGGTGGTGCAGCATCCACATCCCGAGATGTTCTTGACATCACTGAAGATGTCATCTCAGTTAATACCTAATTTAATCTAATTTAAAAAAACAGTGTCTTCATAACCACTTTTTTCATAAACAGCATCTGAAGAGTATGGAGGCCCAAACTGTTCATAATTAAATATATAAATATGACCTAGTTCAAATATACAATCAAACAATAAATCCCTCATAAATAGATAAAATGATCATGAAATTGTGAAAAACCTGCACACAGATTTTAAATGAGCCAGTAAACTATTAGTAGTATTCTGCTATAGGTATTTTAATAGCTTGATTATTGTATAATAATAATTCTTGTTTTTTTAGCTGCAGAAGAAACTCCTGTCACCACATCTTCTGTTGAAAGGGAAAACGTTGATGCTGCTGCTTGTAAGTTCAAATCTAGCCAATATGGAACCTATATCAAACTTATTCTTTCATTATTACTTGAAAAATAGTCATACATTTGCGCGCACACACACACAAAAGTGAATGCACTTCTTTCCAACATTCTGCTTCCAGCATCACAGCAACTGTTATGTAGATTTGATTGGACTGTTTGACTTTTCACTGTTTGCTTTGTTGAAGTTCTGTCTCTTATGTTCCAGAGGCTCCAAGAGAGGCGTGACTGGAGGAGGAGCTACTTGATCCAAAATTCCACCTACTTCAAATCCAATTGATCCAGCTGAATGACCAACCACACTCTCTGATACAGTAAGAATGAATTTGTTGCAAAGAGGTCCTTTTCAGACTGAGAAAGACTATGACTTTCCAAAATCCCCATCACTGAGCTGTTCTGTTCTTTGTTTTGGATTGTTTTATCGTTATTTGATTTGCTATTAAGTTGCTGTTTTCAATAAGTTAGGAATGTCATTTGTTGAGTGCCTTTTGTTACATTAAAAAATATATATCTATATACATTTGTCATTCATATTTTTTTCTTTGCATTTAGAATTGGTTTGGCAGCACTAAATGTGCATCCAACATGCAGGCAATATACTGTATTCAATTCTTCGGCAGCAACAATAATACATTCACAAAATGTTGCAATAGACAGATCTCATTTATGTCACAACAAAAATTGCGTTTTCTTGGTGCTGCTGATCAGTTAGAGGGCCCACAAATTAAATTTCGCTTAGGGCCCCCCGAAGACCAGGGCCGGCCCTGCTCACATGTCACAGTTACCCATTATCATATAACGTGTACTGTGCTTAGAAATATATTCAATCAGACAGATTCTAAAAGTGAGATTTAACACTGACAACAGTGTTCTGTGGGTTGTTAAGCATGACATGGAAAGGAATCAAACAGAAATGAAGATATTCCATGTAAAAGGGCATATCTGATCATATCATGTCAAATCTTTCTAAAGTCGCTTCATTTAAGGAAGGTGACACTGGATTATTGTTGGTAATGATGTTCACGATCATTACAGCAAGTTTGAAGAAAAATGACTGGAGAAAATTACAGATATCGACACAATAGACAGATTCAGGCTCCCTGATACAAAGTCAGAGTGTAATATGTAAACCATACAAAATGCCACTTTATGGATTATATCGTGGACAGTGATTTTAAATTTGATAAACAGATAAATGGCCTTTTAAAATCAAGTTTTTATCATTTTCGGCTTTTATCTAAAGTTAAACCCTTTTTATCTTTTAATATTTTTGAGCAGGTCATGCATGCTTTTATCTCTTCACGACTGGACTACTGCAATGCACTTTACACTGGGGTCTCCCTTAAGGCACTTTCCCGACTGCAGTTAGTCCAGAACTCTGCTGCACGACTTTTAACAGGAACCAAAAAATATGAGCACATTACACCCATTCTTGCGTCTTTGCACTGGCTTCCTGTTAATTTTAGGATTAATTTTAAAATGATATTGTTTGTTTTTAAAGCTTTACATGGACTGGCTCCAAAATACATCTCTGACCTCATTCAGATCTATAAACCAGCACGTGCTCTGAGGTCAGAGGGCCAGCTGCAGCTTGTGGAGCCCATGACGAGGCTCAAAACTAGGGGAGACAGAGCGTTCTCTGTTGTCGGCCCTAAGCTGTGGAACGCTCGGCCATTGCATGTCAGAACAGCGCCCTCTGTGGAGTGTTTTAAATCCCGTCTTAAAACACATTTTTACTCTCTAGCTTTTAACACAGCATGAGTTGTGTGGTCCTCTGTGTTTTTATCTGTATTTATCCATGTTTTTATCTGTATTTATCCATGTTTTTATCTGTATTTTTTTTAATCTGTATTTATCTGGGCTTTTATCTTGTTTTTATTTTTATTTTATCCATTTTACTGGTGTACTTTGTGTTTATTTTGTATGACAATCTTTTGTCCGGTTTTTGGTCACTGTACAGCACTTTGGAAACTGCCTGTTTGAGAACTGTGCTATATAAATAAATTGGATTGGATTTATCAAAAGGTGATGCAACATTTTCACTGGATTATTGTTGGTAAGGATGTTCACTAACATCACAGCAAGTTTGAAGAAGAATGACTGTAGAAATGTACAGATATTCACATTATAGTCTAATTCTGGCCTCCTCATTCATAGTCAGAGTATAGCATGTGTATTAACCTCCATATTAGTTATATTAGTTTGGTAGAAAAATTTTTTGCAGTCATTTTTCTTCAAACTTGCTGTGATGATCATGAACATCCTTGAAAGTTTTGTATCACCTTCCGGCTTAAATGAAGCAACTTTAGAAAAATTTGACATGATATGACCAGATGTGCCCTTTTACGTGGAATGTCTTCAATTATGTTTGATTCCTTTCCATGAGATGCTCAACAACACACAAAACACTCTTGTCAATGTTAAATCTCACTTTTAGAATCTGTCTGATTGATTATATTTCAAACAAAACACGTTATTTCTGGTAGTTTATTATGGAATTGACCGACATGCAATCTAAATGAATACATTTGTACATTAAATGACAACATAGGGCTACAATAGCTCTCATTGATTTCTGAGCACAGTACATGTAACATGTTATTTGATAATGGGTAACTGCGACATGGGTGATATTAGCGCTTCATACCGTCTTTTCAGCTCGCTGGGCGTGTGTACCGTAAACTATGATGGAAACGCGCATGCAAAAAGTCAGTGACGGCTAGCGAGACCGCGGTACAACCCCGGAGGTACGTTCACCGCGGCACTCAATTCCAGGACGACTTGACCAGCTCAGTCCGTTACTTCTCCTCCACCACCCAGCGCCCTCCCCGCAACAGCAGACGCACTGTGGACAACTGAGTGCTCTCCAGCCTTCAATTGGTTGGCGGACCGGCGCTGCTGTGTGCCAAAACTCCGCAACAGTCAACTTAGTTGAACTAGTAGTTCAGCCTTAATATCCGCTCACTCTCAAACAAGGGTCAGCAGATCCAGGACATTATATCTGACCGTATGCTTGACTTTCTTAGAGTGACAGAAACTTGGCAGCATCCAAATGACCATTCACAACTCAAGAACTCCACTCCGCCTGGCTTTGTTTACATCTCTCAACCCCATAAAATAAAAATAATAAATCTCACAACCTCGTTGCTCGGGCCGCGGAGGAGGTCTCGCGGTGCTCTGTCGCGAGGGCTGGAAACTGTTTTTTATACTTTTTTCTTTTAACTTTAATAACAAATATTGCACATACAAAATAACAAACACAAAACTCCACACTGTGTGCAAAGTACAATTTTCACGTTCGCCAGGAAAATGAACAAAAAAAGAAAAAAAAACATAAGAATGACAATGTCAAACAGCTTAAGCACTAATAAAAAAATAATAAAGGCAAAGGAATCAGTTAAAGTTTTAAAAGAGACCATGTTTCAACTGTTCTGACAGCTTTTTTGTTAGTGGAAGATTTTATACTTTTTACTTACAGTACCATTTTTTTCCTGGAAAACATAAACTACTGTTTTTGTTAGCATATTTACACTTGTGTATAAAGTATTTAGCCATAATTATAAGTAAATTAACTACATATATTTTCTCTGAACTACGTCTCCCTTGTGTAAAGTATCCAAAAATAATATATGCTCATAGAATAATCTATACTCTTCACATAGATGAGTTCTTATAAAATGTATCAAATCTTTCCAAAATAATTGAGTGAAGGAGCAATACCAAAAAAGATGAGGCACAGTTTCTGGTGAGGAATGACAAAACGAACAGTTTTTGTCCAGATCTGTTTTAAACTGGTAAAGGAATGTTTCACTGGATACAATTTATGAAGAATTTTGAAAGAAATTTCCCTGATTTTATTGATGATGAAATACTTTTGGGGCAAGGACCAAACCTTTCTCACTGAATTCTACATCCAAACCTGTTCCAGTATTGGATAACATGCGGTTTTGTGGCAATCTCACAGAGAACGGATACTTTGATTATTCCTGCCAGCTGAAAAACACATCTTTCCACACCACATTTCTGTTAATCTGGGAGGAGAACATAGAGTATTTGAAGGAGAACTGCTACCCAGAAGTCTAACACCACCTGGGATGGCTCCAGAAACCAATGCAAACTCTGCAGGTGAGACATGCAGATTATAGGTGGACAGGAACTCAACATATGATATTAGGTTAATTTGTGGATTACTCAGCTGTGTCACAAGAGAAACGTTCTTTTCAAACCAATTTTCAAGAAAAATACTCTTGTTTTTGTATAGAATATCTGCATTACTCCAAATCTGGTAGCGATGAGGAGAAAATGTATGTTTGTAGATCACAGTCCATGCCAATAAAACCTGCTTATGAAAATTAGACAGTTTTAAAGGAATTTTCCCTATTTTGAAATTACATAATGGGAGAAATGGCAGACCACCAAGCTTATCAAATATATATTTTGGTATGAAAATTCCAAAATGAGGTTTCACTTTTTAAGAAGTTTTTTAACCATTTAATTTTGAGGAGATCATTTAGAGTGGAAGAGTCAAGAAAGTCAAGTCCTCTTTTGATGATTTATTTACTACTGATTTTTGTACATAGTGGATTCTATTTCTCCCAAGGAAATTAAAAAGTATCTGATCAACCCTTTTTGCATTTTTACTGTCCAGAGATAGTGAGGAAGCAATGTAAACTTGTCTGGAAATTCCCGTCTCCAGCTGGTGCAGAACGCTGCTGCACGCTTGCTCACTGGAACGTGGAAGAGAGAGCATATTACACCAGTTCTAGCCTCTCTCCACCGGCTGCCTGTCACTTCTTTTATTTGTTTTTAAGTCTTTAAATGGTCTGGCTCCACCCTACCTCTCTGAGCTGCTACACTTGCATTCCCCTTCCCGCTCACTTAGATCAGCTGACCAACTGCTCCTAAATGTGCCAAGGACACAGCGGAAACTCAGAGGGGATAGGGCATTTGCTGTTGCTGGCCCCAGCTTGTGGAATGCTCTCCCTATGCAGGTTAGGCAGGGCCGTTCATTGAATGATTTTAAATCCAAGTTAAAAAGTCACCTTTTCTCCCTGGCTTTTAACTCAGTGTGAGTTGATGTTTTTATTGGTTTTATTTATTTATTAATTTATTTTTAATTGATTTTATTTATTTTATTTAATGTATCGATTTTATTGATTATATCCTGTTTGTTTTAGTTTGTTGTTTTGTTTTTATTATGCATTGTTCAGCACTTTGGTCAGCTTCTGCTGTTTTAAAAGCGCTTTATAAATAAAGTTGACTTGACTTGACTTGACTTTAGCTAGGAGGGCACGACCTTTTAGTGAAAGATCTCTTTGTAGTCAGCGATTAAACTTATTTTGTGCTTTTGCAGTGATAGGATTATAGTGTTTCAGTCCTCTTTGTTTTTTTATCTGCAATCCCAAATATGTGACATTTTCTTTGACTTCTATACTATTTGTGGATGTAAGAGCACATTGTTTAAGAGGAAATAACTCACATTTTTTATATGACACCCAGCTCTATCTCTCCAATAAACCCAATTCCTCTCTCCCACCCTCCTCCCTCACCTCCTGTTTACTTGAAATTAAAAACTGGTTGACTGGAAACTTTCTTAAACTTAATAGTGATAAAACAGAACTATTACTTGTTGCCTTCACCCTTTCGAAAGTTCCAAAATTCACGCTCTTCATTGACTATGCTTCAGTTTCCCCCTCCCCTCAGATAAAGAGTGTGGGTGTCATTCTTGATAGTTCACTCTTCTTTGAACCCCACATTAATAACATTTTCAACTGCGCAATATAAATCGTCTTCGCCCCTCCCTCTCTATCCACTCCGCTTCCATTGTGGTTCACAGTTTAGTCACTTCTCGACTTGAATACTGTAATGCTCTTCTCTTTGGTTTACCTAAAAAAACTCTCAATAAACTCCAACTGGTCCAAAATTCAGCTGCTTTCATCGTTTCCAGAACTCCACAGTTTCATCACATCACCCCCCTCCTTCAGCAACTCCACTTGCTCCCAATCATATTCAGAATACAATTTAAACTTCTTCTTTTAACTTTCAAAGCTCTTAATAACCTGGCCCCACCTCATCAATCTGATATTCTCCATATTTACCCCCCCCCTCCCTGCTCTCTCTGGTCTTCTTCATCCCTACAGCTCTCTGTCCTTCCATCCGTTGGCTGATTTTATTGTGCTTTTAGTGTTGATTTTATTAATTGGATTTATTTTATTTTACTTATTGTATTTTCTGTAATGTACAGTGTCCTTGAGTGGCAAGAAAGGCACTTTAAATAAAATGCCTTATTATTTATTTTTAATTTCATTGGATGTATAGAAAAGAAGTTGCAGCATTGATAAAAGAGGAAGAGTAGGCAGGGATTAGGTTGCCTGAAGGCAAGAGAGAGATGATCTTACCACATCTTCATAATTTTTAAAACTTCTCAATGTGTAAAAAAAGTGGGCATATTTTTTGACTCTGAGCTTAATTTTATCCCACACATTAAAAATGTCGTTAGGACAGGATTTTATCATCTCAAAAACATTGGCAGAGTCTGCCCGTTCCTCTCTCTTGCCAGCACAGAGGTGTTGCATGCTTTTATTTTTAGTCGTTTAGATTATTGTAATGCCCTGCTCTCTGGTTTACCCAAAAGTCTATTTCAAATCTACAACTATTGCAGAACTCTGTGCCAGGAGTTCTGATCAGGACCAGGGGGTGGGAACACATTACACCGGTTTTAAAAGAACTGCATTGGCTCCCTGTGCATTTCAGGATTGATTTTAAAATTATTTAAAGGGTTTATAAATGTTTTATGGTCTTGGGCCTTCTTATTTAACCCTTGTGCTATCCTAGGCACTTTGCCGTTGGGTGTTGGGTCATCTAGACCCACTAGACAGTGCTCTGAACCTTTTTTTTTCAATGATTTGTGATCTTCACTGGTTCAATGGATTACATGAAATTGTGTCAAGAAAAAGGTACAGGATTTGTTTGGATCGCATCTTCGCAAAATCATGAAGAGGCTACTCCATACCCAGAAGTGACTTTCCAGGGTTATCACAACCCTTACCCATGGTGTTGTTGTAATATTGTTTTGCTTTAAAATTTGTCAGATACTCAACTTAGCAAATGTTTTTATCCTTTTTAAGTTGTTTATACAAAGATTGTGATATTCTGTTACTGGTCTGTGCCGCAAGGTGAATCGCAGTGATTACTCCTGAGAACACATTGTGCATGTGTGTTCAACATGTGAAAAGTCTGCTTCCTCAACTTCAGTCATATGGTTCCTGTTACGGCTCATAATGTCTAGGGGTACCTAGGAACATAATATAAAAGTAAAGATTTGCCCTGACTGTAACAAAAACACCGAAAGTTGTCTCCATCCCAAATGTAACAAATGTATTTTTTCAAATTGAGAAATAACAAACAATAACATAAAAATGCTTCAGGGTGAATCAAGGCCAAAATAACAAACAAAACTCCACCAAACTAAAATATGTAATCTTACCTGTCAATGAAAGAAAAGGGAAATCAATGACAAAACACTAACCTCCCTACGAACAAAAACAGGAGAAAAAAAGTACGAAAGAAAATTACAGTTCACCCCTGCAGCTTCACTTAAACAGAACTACACTAAACAAAAGACAACACAGAGTGGGCCTGGTCACAAAACCACAAAATTACAAAGTGCAACACAAACTAAAACAGGTGGAGAACTACAAAACAAATGGAGAAGAGTGCCAAGCTGCAGTGGAGAAAGGTTGCAGCAAATCTCCCTTCTTGCAGGTTGGAGGTCCACATGGTGTTTTTAAAGGCTGGCTCCATCAGCTTGGGTCCAAATGGAGCCAGACTCTTTCCAGCACAACACCTGAAAATAATCAGACAAACATACACACAAAGATGCACAAAAACAACAAAGTCCCATTCTGATAGAAATAACATACACAAAACTGAACAAAAAGAACAAACAAAACCAAACACGTCCACAGCTTTAACAGTTCCCTAGACTCACTAAAGATATCTGGGTAGAAAAAAAATTGTATTGGTTTCATTCTCTGTGACCAAAAAAGAAAAATGAGTGTGGTATGTTATGTTATATAATGGCTAAATAGATCATACCTTTGTCATCTTAAATCTCTGTATAGCATTAAGCCTTAAAAGACTGCAAAACTACAAAGCATTAAGCGAAAGAAAAACTTGAGAAAAGCTCTTGAAAGACATTTGACCTCCATCTGGTAGTCATTGGTGACCTGTTTCTCACCTGATCCTGATAATTTGCCAGATTGCATTTTGGAATGCACGTAGCCAGAAGTGGAATACCTATAAGCTACAACTATATTCTCCTTTGTCTCTAAATGTTTCTCAACAGGTAGTTGTAAATATAGTTACATTCACGTATTCATTATCCTCATCACTGGTGTCTTTGTCCATTTCCTCCTCTTGGGATTGTAAACCAAGTTCTGGATAATCAATACTCTTATCTAAGATTGGATCTACATATGTATCATCAACAGGCTGATGGAAATGTTCAGTTACATTCTCATAGTCATTATCATCATCACTGGTTCCTTCATCCTCTTCATCCATTTCCTCCTCCTGACTGTTACTCTTAGTATTAAAACAGTTTCTTCTGGATTGTGAATCAGCTTCTGGATAGTCAATCTTCTCATCATAAATTTCATTCACATAATCATTACTGTCTTCGTCTTCTGATTCATTTTTGACTCTTGATGGAATGTGTTCTCCATCAGGATCTTCATAATCTTCCTCACTGTCTCCAGTGCACTCTTGAGGAGGCCCTGGAAAACATTAAAACCAGAGTTAAAGGACTCTTTGAACAAACTGCTGTACTTTAAATATAGTGTATCTTGAAGAAGACAGACTTTGAGTCTGGTAAAGAACGGCTGAATTCCTGAGTTTTCTTCTCCTTCGAACCAAACAGACCAAAAACAAGATGAACAGCAGCAGAAGAAAGATTCCACCTGAGATCAACAAGATCAACAACAGGGACTCTGGAAGACACAATTGATGCACAAAACAAGTCTAGTTTATTTCCAGCACAGATTTTTTTAGACTATTTTACAGAAATATTTTATTTAAACCTAAAATTGTTGCCTGAACATAACACACACATTCAGATCTTGGAAAACTGCATAGCACATGATCTCGTACATTCTTGTGTAATTAAATTACAGAAAGCACATGCTTAGTACACGTGTGTTGCTCTCCTTCCATTGTTCACCCACAAATGACCATAGAAGATCCATGTTAGACGGTCCACCATTCATTGGCAGCTATAAGTAACCTGGTTATAAAGTCAAAGCTTGTGTAGCCAAACCAGCTTTCTCCTGTGAGCCGCCTCAGGTGATTCCACATCCTGATTGAATTTTTTATTCATAATTTTACTATTAAAATGAATACTTTTTCATAACACTGCTGAAAAAATTGGAATTAAACTTTACTTACGTTTAACAACAACAGTGATGGGTCCTGATGCAGCAGAGGTGAACGTGGTTGTAGACAGGGTGACCTGGTACACACAGCTGTAGTTACCTTGGTGTTCAAACTCTGCCGCAGGAAAGGTAAAGGAGGCTGAGTTGTTGACGGCTGGGCTTCTGTTTGTCTTGCTGGAGCCAGAAAACATGAGGAGGAAATGACCCTGAGGAACTTCATCATGAATGAAGCAAGTTAAGTCAAAGCTGTGACCCCTGGTAACCTCCGCTTCTCCAGGACCCCAGACTAACCCCACTCCAGCAGACGTGAGTGAGATATTAGGCATCTGCAGTTCCACTGCAACAAAACACAGGACATGATTAGTACATGAAACCTGCAACAATTTTGCCCACTTTTTTTAGGTGTTTGTTATGATTGTTTTTGTGTTTCTTTGTATTATTGTATCCTGTTTTTATTTTCTCAAATGCTTTATGATTTTTTTATTTATAATTTGCTTAATTGAAAGCGAAGGCATGCTTTGCAACCCACAAGAAGTGTGATGACCTGCAGATGAGCACAAAAAAAAGCCTGTGTCAATAACCGACCTGTGCTGTCATGATAAGAGTTACAACATGCTTACTAATGCTTTAGAGCTCTTCAGAATAAATAAACCTGATCGCTCAACCTCATCTTTGTCTACCATGCAATGTAAATAAGACGTATAGTAGCGCTAAAACTAAAACCTTTTGATGGTAGCTCCTCCCACACCCATCAGAAGCATTAAGTTTATGAAATTGTTTTGTTATTATGTATTCACAGTTTTACTATTAAAATGAATACTTTTTCATAACACTGCTAAAAAATGTGGAATTAAACTTTACTTACGTTTAACAATAACAGTGATGGGTGCTGATGCAGCAGAGGTGAACGTGGGTGTAGACACGTTGACCTGGTACACACAGCTGTAGTTACCTTGGTGTTCAACTTCTGCCACAGGAAAAGTAAACGAGGCTGAGTTGTTGACTGCGAGACCTCTGTTTGACTTGTTGGAACCAGAAAACACGAGGAGGAAATGACCCTGAAGAACTTCATCAGGGATGAAGCAAGTTAAATCAAAGCTGTGACCCTGGTAACCTCCGCTTCTCCAGGACCCCAAACTAACCCCACTCCAGGAGACGTGAGTGAGATTTTAGGCATCTGCAGTTCCGCTACAACAACAAACAGGACATGATTAGCACATGAAACCTGCAACAATTTCATTCAAATTAGATAATTTAAATCTCTGCTTTTCTCTGTCTCTTCTGGTGTGCCCCAAGGTTCTGTCCTAGGTCCCCTTCTTTTCAGTACTTATCTTCTACCCCTTAGAAATATCTTCCATAAATCTAATATACATTTTCCTTGTTTTGCAGATGACACCCAGCTCTATTAATGTAGCGAACCTTACTTCTCTCTTCCACCCTCCGTCCTCTACTCCTATCTATCTAAAATCAAAAACTGGTTAACCTTAAATTTTCTAAAATGAAATAGTTATAAAACCGAGCTACTTCTCGTCAGTTCGGAATCCACCATCTCAAAATCTACAGGTTTTAGTCTTTTCATTGAATCATCTTCTGTCTCCCCATCACCACAGGTAAAGAGTCTGGGTGTTATCCTTGGTAGTTCAATATCTTTTTAGTCTCATATCAATGACAGTAGCCGCGTTTACATGGGCAAAATATCTTGATCTGATCCATGGTCGGGTTAAAATTCACCCGTGCACATGGGCCCAGAAAAACTTTTTCCGATTAGAACAAGCGTTCCCATGGCTCACACTTTTGGTCGGAATGAATCATTTGGGCATGCACTGTAGTGGTAACCCCCCCCCCCCCCCCCGAAGAAGAGTTGCGTCCCGTTGTAAACAGACTGCTGCCACAGACTTTTATGCAGCAGCTCCGTAATACGAGGCGATCTTCCAAACGTGCTTTTTATTAATGTAATTAATATTATGAAGCGCCTGTTCGCTCATCGTTTTATTTAATCCGTGTGGACAGTGCTTTTTATGTTGAAGAACCGAGCTGGAAGGGTTGGGACAGGCTAACAACACGGGCTAACAACATTAGCCTTTGGACACAAAATCCAGGACCGTGCGGGGAAACGCTGCAATCTGCAGCTTGGCTGCACGTAAATGTCTGGGAATAACATCAGCCTTTATTTTGTCGGGAGACAGCTGGAAACACAAATCCACGTTATTGTTTGAACTGTTTCGAAGGGCTGAGCGACATTTATTTCTGCACTGAAAAGTTCACACACCGCCCCAAAGCAGTGAGCTAGCGGCCCGAGCTCTGCTCGAACACGGTTCCTCCTGAGTCCTGCAGCCGCTAACCCAGAGCAGCGAGACGGCTCGCAGTCTCAATTCTCCCACACATAACAAAACAACAAAACGCACATGTAACTAAGTATCCCTCCCTCCCCTCACACACAAAGTTATCCGGCTCCTCTGCTCAGTTGGTCCACTGGCACCGGGGCTCGGGTGCCAGTGGACTGAAGCGCTCCTGCCCCGCATACCCCTCATGAAGGGGGGAGAGGCAGACAGCCAGCGGGGCGAGAGCGGAGCGGCGCTTTTCACGGGGCCTCCGCAGACCAGCTGATCGGTCCTGTATGAGCTCCAAAGCTTTCTCTCAGCGAAACACCATCTATGCGTGACAAAAAACCAGAGCAGACGTGACACACAATCGGAATGAACCGTGTACATGACCAACGATCGGATAAAGGATCGGTATAACCCACCTATCTCGATTGGAAAGAAAGTTTGATCCGAAAGAGTCTGACCGGGGCAGACTATTCCGAACGGCGCGTTTACATGACACATTTTCTTTCCGATCAGGCATTCTTTCCGATTACTTTTGCCCATGTAAATTCGGCTACTGCTCGGTCTGCCCATTTCCATTTACGTACCATTAATCATCTACATCCCTCCTTAACCATCCATTCTGCTTCTATCCTGGTTCAGAAACCCTCTGTGAGCTTCAACTGGTCCAGAACTCAGCTGCCAACATCATCTCCAGAACTCCTTCCTTCAGTCATATCACCCTGGTTCTCCACCAGCTGCACTGGCTTCCCATTACCTCCAAAATCAAATACAAACTCTTCCTGTTTACCTTTAGGAGCCTCCATAATATCTTAGCCATATCTTTCTGACCTACTGCATATCAAAGTCCCTCTTGTTCTCTTCAGTCCTCCCCCCTCTGTTCAGCTCTCTATTCCTCCAGCCCGACTCATGGGAAGCCGAGCCTTCAGCTGCCCGGCTCCCAAACTGGAATTCCCTCCCTCCTGACCTCGGTGACATAGACACTTTACAAACGTTCAAAACAAAGCTTATCTGTTTAATTATGCCTTCTCATTTGGATTTACTTTTGATTTTCTGTCTATTACAATTTATTGTGCTTTTAATGAATATTTTTTACCTTTGTTGTGTACAGTGTGAAAGACACTTTTAATAAAATAAATTATTATTATCAATTTTGCCCACTTGATTGAGGTATTTGTTATGCTTGTTTTTGTGTTTCTTTGTTTTATTTGATCCTGTTTTAGTTTCCTCAAATGCTTTGTGATGTTTAATTTATAATTTTCACGGTGTGATTAGAGCAAAAGCATGCATTGTAACCAACAAGAAGTGTGATGACATGAAGATGTGCAAATAAATGCCTGCCAATAACTGACCTGTGTTGTCATGAGAAGAGCTTCAACATGCTTACTGATACTTTTGTAGAGCTCTTCAGAACAAATAAACCTGATCTCTCAACCTCATCCTTTTCTACCATGCATTGTAAATAAGATACATAGTCAATGCTCATGTTTAAAGTAAATACCTTTTCACTGTACTTTTATATAGGAAAATGTTGCTAAGCCATTAAAGTTCAACATGTTAGTGATGAGCTGCAGAGCCTCATATTTCACACTTGTTGAGCAGTAACAGGATCCACCCAATTTTCACACAAACCTCAAAATGACCTTAGTGCTGAAGCTTAAAAGCAGAACTCAACTTTTTATTCATTTGCAGTACAAACCAAAAGGAGGTACTTCTAGTTTAGTTTTCTTATATAAGCAAAAATGCAAATGAGAAACTGCGGAAAAGTTTACCTAAGCGGTCAAAGGAAAATATGCTTAGAATTTTTTCATTGTGATTGTGGCATTTTTAGCCAACATCAAAAACCTGTCAAGTTTTCTAGGACATAGTTTCTGCAGAGCAGCAACTAATTCATCAGACATTCACCAAGTGCTAGTAAAAGAGAGTGTGTTCTAGAATATGGGAACTGTACTGAGTGACCCCCTCCCTCCTGGCGTTCCAGACAAGAAGTACCCGCTGGTTCCAGGAAGCCATAATCCCAGGGACTTCTATTGAGACATAGACGTCTATGGCTTTTCCCTTCAGTGGTTGCAAAAGCAAATAGGCTTCTTCCAAATAATCCTGACTTCTGCATCCTCTACTCCAACACCAGCTACCTTCCTAGGAATGCACCTTCCTTTTCTCCTTCTCTGAACAACAGAAGTCCAATTTCCACCAGCACCCTGTCAGTGAACAGCACCGATGGCAGTTGTTGTTAACCAGGCTTCACACATAAATGCATAAAATTGTAATTTTTGTGAAGAATCAAAAGCAAGTGGGACACAATCATGAAGTGGAACGAAATTTATTGGATCTTTCAAACTTAAAAAAAAAAAAAAAAACACAACATTATTTTGAGCGTGCAAAATTATTGCACCTGCTCTATGAAATCTGCAAAGACCCTGCCGTCCATCTGAACTCAGCTCAAACAAGGAGAAGACTGATCAGAGATGCAGCCAAGAGGCCCGTGATTACTCTGGATGAACTGCTGAGATCTACAGCTGAGGTGGGAAAGTCTGTCCGTAGGACAACAGGCAGTCATATACTGCACAGATCTAGCATTTATGGAATAGTGGCAAGAAGAAAGCCCTTTCTTAAAGATATCCATAAAAAGTGTTGTTTAAAGTTTGACATAAGCCACCTGGGAGACACACCAAACATGTGGAATAAGGTGCTCTGGTCAGATGAAACAAAAATCAAACTTTTTGGCAACAGTGCAAAACATTATGTTTGGCACAAAAGCAACACAGCTCATCACCCTGAACACACTATCCCCACTGTCAAACATGGTGGTGGCAGCATCATGGTTTTGGCCTGCTTTTTTCCAGAAGGGACAGGGAGGATAGTTAGAATTGATGGGAAGATGGATGGAGCCAAATACAGGATATTTCTGGAAGAAAACCTGATGGAGTCTGCAAAAGACCTGAGACTGAGATGGAGATTTGTCCTTCAACAAGACAATGATCCAAAACATAAAGGAAAATCTGCAATGCAATGGTTCACAAATAAACATACTGTATCCAGGTGTTAGAATGCCCAAGTCAAAGTCCAGACCTAAATCCAATGAAGAATCTGTGGAAAGAACTGAAAACTGCTGTTTACAGATGCTCTCCATCTAACCTCACTGAGCTCCAGCTGTTTTGCAAGGAGAAATGGAGAAAAAGTTCAGTCTCTCGATTTGCAAAACTGATAGAGACATACCCCAAAAAACTTATAGCTGCAATCACACCAAAAGGTGGCGCTACAAAGTTTTAACTTAAGGGGCCTGAATGAATTTTCCTTCCCAATTTTCTGTTATTTATTTGTTCTAAAGGTTTAAAATATCCCATAAATTTTGTTCCTCTTCATGATTGTGTCCCACTTGTTGATTCTTCACAAGAAATTACAGTTTTATGTCTTGGTGTTTGCAGCCCGAAATGTGGCAAAAGGTTGAAAAGTTCAAGGGGGCAGAATACTTTCACTAGGCACAGTATGTGGTCTCACATTGAACATTCAAAAGTATGATAGATTCTCCCAAACCCACTGTCAAGAGGCAGGGGTTTGTCTTTCCAACAAGCTCACTTCTGATTGGCAAAAGTGTTGCCATAGAAATGATGACTTGATAGACTCTGACCAATCACTGCTTACTGACAACGTCTGGCTCCAACGTGGTGGCATGCGTATGATGAAAAAAAGGCGACTGGACTGACTTTATTTTGTTGAAGTGGGCAGAAAGTCATTTTCTATGGGTAAAACCCACACTCACTCGGTCCAGATCTCATATACAGTCAGTGGTTCTAACTTTGAACGGTAAGCTAACCCTTTGATGTACTACATACTGACTAGACAAAAATATGTTTGTTGAAAGGTGAGATTTCTACTTTTTATTTAAGACTAAAAGACACATTTTTTAAAATATATCAACATTCCAACATGGTGATGGTCTGGAAATGGTTTGCAGCTTTAAGATCTGGACAATTTGTCCACATTTAATGTAATCTGGAGTTATTTTCAGTTTAACCAGAAAACTCTGGGAAGAACATGTTCTGCATTATATTTTGCCCAAAAGCTCATGTGGGCTTGCCTTTTGCAGCAAAACAATGACCTAGCACATAACAATTTTAATAAAAAAGTGTTTTAAATAGATTTTGGAAAGTGCTTGAAATTTCCTCCTTAACTTCAAGTTCTAAGCGTTTTACAAAGAAAACCTAGACGGTAAAAAAACTGTTGCCAAGCAATAAAAAAGAGACTTGTTTGTAATAAGCTGCAGAGAATCATGTTTGACACTTGTTAAACAGTTAGAGGATACACTCAGTATGTTGAATGGAATAGAATAGAATAGAATAGAATAGAATAGAATAGAATAGAATAGAATAGAATAGAATAGAATAGAATAGAATAGAATAGAATAGAATGAAAATGGTTCTGTCTGAAGGAACCTGAGCTTTTCTGGAGAATAAATGTTTTTTCCAAAAGTTCAGCTGCAATGGAACAAGTGATTCTGACTTCCCAACCACACCAGATCTCTTCAGCAGGGTCATGGGGATGCTGGGCTTCTCAAGGCTCTCTGTGGAAAGTTTAGGTAAATAAAAGATTTACTAAAGAAGTGTCCTCTGACATTAGAAAAAGGAACCAATTTCTTAGCTGTTTTCAGATAAGTATCTTTCAGTCTTCCCTGATCTTCACTGTCTTAAAGTTGGGAGAAACTTGGGAAACTCAGCAGAAGTTGACCGCATCACAGACTCTGAGCAGCATGTCAGGAACAGCAAAGGATTTTCAGAAAACTCACAATAATGTAGGAAGTCTCCTCACCTGAACAGATGACACCAGCATCTTCACCGTGATTACAGTTATGTTTTCTATAACCGTTGTGACCACACTGAGTCAATGAGCTTTCACTGCCTGAACACGCTACATTATCCAGCCAGATTTTGTCTGATCCTTGACCAAAATGAGCTGATCGTGGAGCATGTAGAGCTGTCCCACAGGACAACTGTCTGCAGACCACATTTGCATCATTTAGATCCCAGTCATCATCACAGATTGTTCCCCAGACTCCATTGTGTTGGACTTCAACTCTTCCAAAGCAGCGAGTTGCTCCAGATCCAACTAGTCTGATCAGACCTTAAAACACATAATAAAAATGTATGTTTTCCCTGGAAATGGTTTAGAGACTCAGCAGAAGATGACTGCATCACAAACTCTGAGCAGCATGTCAGGACAGAAAAGGATTTTCATAAAACTCACAATAATGTAGGAAGTCTCCTCACCTGAACAGATGACACCAGCATCTTCACCGTGATTACAGTTATGTTTTCCGTAATCATTGTGACCACACTGTGTTAATGAGCTTTCATTGCCTGAACATGCCAGATCATCCAGCCAGATTTTGTCTGATCCTTGACCAAAATGAGCTGATCCAGGAGCTTGAAGAGCTGTTCCACAGGACAACTGTCTGCAGACCACATTTGCATCATTTAGATCCCACTTATGATCACAGATTGTTCCCCAGACTCCATCATGTTGAACTTCAACTCTTCCAAAGCAGCGAGTCGATCCAGACCCAACCAGCCTGACCTGATCTGAAAACACAACACAAAAATGAATTTTTTCCTTGGAAATAGTTCAGAGCCTCAGCAGAAGATGACTGCATCACAAACTCTGAGCAGCATGTCAGGAACAGTAAAGGATTTTCATAAAACTCACAATAATGTAGGAAGTCTCCTCACCTGAACAGATGACACCAGCATCTTCACTGTGACTACAGTCATGTGTTCCATAACCTTTGTGACCACACTGTGTCAATGAGCTTTCACTGCCTGAACACACTACATCATCCAGCCAGATTTTGTCTGATCCTTGACCAAAATGAGCTGATCCGGGAGTTTGAAAGGCTGTCCCACAGGACAACTGTCTGCAGACCACATTTGCATCATTTAGATCCCAGTCATCATGACAGACTGTTCCCCAGACTCCATCATGTTGAACTTCAACTCTTCCAGAGCAGCGAGTCGATCCAGACCCAACTAGTCTGATCTGACCTTGAAACACATAATAAAAATGTATGTTTTCCCTAGATTAACAGAAATTTATGAAGAGGAATAGATAGGAGAAAGAACTGACCTGAGGCAAATGAGCTCCAGACACAAAAGACTAAAGTATTGGAAGAAACAGAATGTGTGTTAAATGAATAATTAACATTCAATTGATTAAAAATAGAGTTTTTAAGTCAACCAGAGTAATATGTAGTAAACAATACTTACTAAAAATCAGACGAAGAAATGTTCCTTGTTGTTTGCTGAGCATGGCTGAGATTAATCTGCTGTGTGACCAATTGGAAGAAACAAGAAAAACTGAAGCACAATAAGAGAAAGAGGAAATATTTCTTGCTGCCTTTACAGAAAATTTCCTCTTTCTAAGAATGCATCTTATAACTTTTTCAAATAAAAAATATCTATTCTAAAGAACCAAACAACGTGTTGAATTTTAAGCCTTTTCTTAAAATGATTCTATCATCAGTTCAACTAGTTCTTGTTCATGTTTCTGTGTGCTGTAGAGTACAAAGATTGTCTTATGGAGGGTCTAAGGGCAGTTTCTCATTTGCATTTCTGCCTACATAAGGAAATGTCTGCTTACTTTAGTAGGCTAGAAGTGTCTATTTTGAGCTTTGGGTGCATCCTGTTACTGCTCAACAAGTGTGAAAATTGAGGCTCTGCAGCTTGTTACAAACATGTTGAACTTTAATGGCTAAGCAACACTTTTGTTCAACGATAATACAGTGTAAAGTATTTACTTTAATCCCTGTTGCCTTACTAATTCACTCAAATTTTTCTAAAAATGTTTTTTCAATGTAGTGATAAACCTTCCCAGGGTTATCACAATGTACCCATGGTGTTTCTTTAAAATTTGTCAGAAACTAAACTTAGCACATGTTCTCAGTCTTTTTAAGTTGTCTATCCAAAGATCGTGGTACTCTGTTACTGGGCTGTGCCACAAGGTCAATCGCAAACCGATTACTTCTGAAAACACATTGTGCATGTGTGTTCAACATGTGAAAAGTTTGCTTCTTCAACTTCAGTCACATGGCCCCCCAGACTCCCTTAAGATATCTGGATAGAAAAAAAAAACTTTTTCATTTCATTCTCTGAGGCCAAAAAAGAAAAAGGAGTGTGGTATGTTGGGTTACATAATGGCTAAATAGATCATACCTTTGTCATCTTAAATCTCTGTACAACATTAAGCCTTAAAAGACTGCAAAACAACAAAGCATTAAGTAAAAGAAAAACTTAAGACAAGCTCTTGAAAGATCTTTGACCTCTGTCTGGTAGTCATTGGTGACCTGTCTCTCACCTTTATTTCTGATCCTGATAATCTGCAGGTTGCATTTGGAAATGCATATAACCAGAGGAGGAATGCCTGAAGGCAACAACTATATTCTCCTTTGTTTCTGAATGTTTCTCAACAGGCAATTGTAAATATATAGTTACATTCACGTATTCATTATCATCATCATAGTTCTTCATTCATTTCCTCCTCTTGACTTTTACTCTTAGCACTCACACTTTCTATTGGATTGTGTCAGGACAGATTCAGGGCTGGACTCAGATGCAGACTTTCAGAGCCTTTAATCTCAGTTAATGGCAATTGCTGTGATACAGGATTCGATTCAATTCAATTCAATTCAATTTTATTTGTATAGCCCAAAATCACAACAACAGTCGTCTCGATGGGCTTTGAAGTAAAAAATGAACTCAAAAGGATCATGAATACAGAGAGTCAATAGGAAAATACTAAAATAAACTAACAAACTGACTAAACTAAACTGGCATCCCTGCCCTTCGACCCTCCTTCGCGGTCAGGATACGACCAAACACACTGGCACAGGACAAAGGGAGACTCAGACTTTTTATGAGGGAGGGAATCACAGGTGGAAACAACCAGGGAGGATTAGACAGTCACACCTATAGGGAAACACACTAGGGCAGGGAGTAACAAGGCCTAAAACAAGAGGAGAGTTAGTGTTTCAAAATAAAATAGGAAGTGCAACACAAGACAACACAAGTGGCAGATACTGACCAAAAGTGCACAACTCAGGACAAAACATAAGACTGACGACTCATGACAGATTGTAAACCAAGTTCAGGATAATCTGTACTCTGATCTAAGATTGGATCTACATAAGTATCATCAACAGGCTGATGGAAATGTGCAGTTACATTCTCATAGTCATTATCATCATCACTGGTTCCTTCATCCTCTTCATCCATTTCCTCCTCTTGACTTTTAGTCTTAGCACTCACATACATTCTTTGGGATTGTAAACCAAGTTCTGGATAATCAATACTCTTATCTAAGATTGGATCTACATATGTATCATCAACAGGCTGATGGAAATGTTCAGTTACATTCTCATAGTCATTATCATCATCACTGGTTCCTTCACCCTCTTCATCTGTTTCCTCCTCCTGACTGTTACTCTTAGTATTAAAACAGTTTCTTCTGGATTGTGAATCAGCTTCTGGATAGTCAATCTTCTCATCATAAATTTCATTCACATAATCATTACTGTCTTCGTCTTCTGATTCATTTGTGAGTCTTGATGGAATGTGTTCTCCATCAGGATCTTCATAATCTTCCTCACTGTCTCCAGTGCACTCTTGAGGAGCCCCTGAAAAACATTAAAACCAGAGTTAAGGGACTCTTTGAACAAACTGCTGTACTTTAAATATAGTGTATCTTGAAGAAGACAGACTTTGAGTCTGGTAAAGAACGGCTGAATTCCTGAGTTTTCTTCTCCTTCGAACCAAACAGTCCAGAAACAAGATGAACAGCAGCAGAAGAAAGATTCCACCTGAGATCAACAAGATCAACAACAGGGACTCTGGAACACACAATTGATGCACAAGTCTAGTTTATTTCCAGCAGAGTCTTTTGACTATTTTACAAAAATACTTTATGTATAGCTAAAATTTGTTGCCTGAACATAACACACACATTTAGATCTTGGAAAACTGCATAGCACATGATCTCATACATTCTTGTGTAACTTAAGTACAGAAAACACATACTTTGTAAAATAGTGTGTTGCTCTCCTTCCATTGTTCACCCACAAATGACCATAGAAGATCCATGTTAGACGGTCCACCATTTATTGGCAGCTATAAGTAACCTGGTTATAAAGTCAAAGCTTGTGTAGCCAAACCAGCCTTCTCCTGATTAGCCGACTCAGGTGATTCCACATCCTGACTGCTTTTTTTATGCACAATTTTATTATTAAAGTAAACAATTTTTCATAATAAACTCAGTAACACTGCTAAAAATTTTGGAATTAAACTTTACTTACGTTTAACAACAACAGTGATGGGTGCTGATGCAGCAGAGGTGAACGTGGTTGTAGACAGGGTGACCTGGTACACACACCTGTAGTTACCTTGGTGTTCAAACTCTGCCGCAGGAAAGGTAAAGGTGGGTGAGTTGCTGACGGTGAGACCTCTGTTTTTCTTGCTGGAGCCAGAAAACATGAGGAGGAAATGACCCTGAGGAACTTCATCATGAATGAAGCAGGTTAAGTTAAAGCTGTGACCCCTGGTAACCTCCGCTTCTCCAGGACCCCAGACTAACCCCACTCCAGGAGACGTGAGTGAGATATTAGGCATCTGCAGTTTCACTGCAACAAAACACAGGACATGATTAGTACATGAAACCTGCAACAATTTTGTCCACTTGTTTGAGGTGTTTCTTATGTTTGTTTTTGCGTTTCTTTGTATCATTGTATCCTGTTTTAATTTTCTCAAAAGCTTTATGATTTTTCATGTATATTTTGCTTAATTGAGAGCGAAGGCATGCATTGCAACCCACAAGAAGTGTGATGACCTGCAGATGAGCAAAAAAAATGCCTGTGTCTATAACCGACCTGTGTTGTCATGAGAAGAGCTACAACATGTTTACTGATGCTTTAGAGTTCTTCAGAATAAATAAACCTGATCTATCAACCTCATCCTTGTCTACCACGCATTGTAAATACGATATATGGTCAATGCTTATGTAGCGATGAAACTAAAAACCTTTGATGCCAGCTCCTCCTACACCCATCAGAAGCATTAAGTTTATGAAATCATTTTGGGACAAGCGTCAAGCAGAGAATTTCATTCACACCAAAACAGAAGCAGCAGATGTGAATTTGATGCATAAATGACGTTTGGCGTGAACACAGCATAAGTTTTGACGTCAAACTAAAACAGAATTAGAAAATTATATAGTTAAACATGTTGGTGGTAGTGTGATAGCGCTGAGATGTTTTGTGACTTCTCGAGCTAAAAACTTGGAACATATTGGAAGCACGAGTTATGTTTATTTTAAATAGAAAACCCCATATCCTGACCAAATGCTCCTTAAGACTTGGCTTTTGGAAAAAACAATGATATACATTAGCATATGAAATATTTTGAACCATAAAAAATGAACATCTGTTCACTTTTAAAGTCTGTAAACACATTTTTAGTCAAATTTCACTGAATTACAGAGGCAATAGATATGATTAAGGTAAATACCAACTGACCTTTAGCAGAGAGATCAACAAAAAAATTTCAAACACATTTTCTTTTGACTTCTTAAGTTAACTTTTCTGAAGTTTCTCATTTGTATTTTTGCATATATAAGTAAATGTCTTCATACTTTAGTAAACTAGAAGTTCCTTTTCAGTTAGTAATTGAAAAAAGGTTGACTTCTGCTCTTCAGCTTCAGCACTGCGGCCACTTTGAGGTTTGTGTGCAAACTGGGTGTATCCTGTTACTGCTCAACAAGTGTGAAGTATGAGGCTCTGCAACTTGTTACAAACATGGTGAATTTTAATGGCTTTGCAACACTTTTTTTTACGATAGTTCAGTGAAAAGGTATTTACTTTAATCACTATTGCCTTACCAATTCAGTCAAGGTTTTCTTAAAATGTTTTTCCAAGACCCTAAAACTGAACAGATGTTCATTTTTTATGATTCAGGTACTAATGTAGTGTTTACACTACTCACCTGAACAGATGACACCAGCATCTTTACTGTGATCACAGTTATGTTTTCCATAAACTGTGTTACCACACGCTGTTAATGAGCTTTCATTGCCTAAACACAACACATTATCCAGCCAGGTTGGGCCCAATCCTTGACCAAAATGAGCTGATCGTGGAGCTTGAACAGCTGTCCCACAGGACAACTGTCTGCAGACCACTTTTGCATCATCTATATCCCAGTCATCATCACAGACTGTTCCCCAGGACCCATTGAAGTAGACTTCAACTCTTCCAGAGCAGCGAGTCGATCCAGACCCCGCCAGCCTGATCTCACCTTAAAGAAAGAAAGAAAGAATGCTTTCCTACATTGACAGTAACTATAAATAGGATGACACAGGAGAAAGGACTGACCTGAGACAGATGAGCTCCAGATCCAAGAGACTTAAACATTAGAAACAAAGATGTGTGTGTTAAATATATAAAGAATTATTCAGGCAACATAAAGAATTGTTTCTCAGAGAGTCATTTGTCGTAAAATAAAGACTTACATAGAGTCAGTAGGTAAAACCTTCCTTGCTGTTTGCTGAGCATGCCTGACATGAATCTACCATCTGACCAATTTGAAGAAACCAGCACATAAGAGAGAGCAGCAATACTTCTTGCTCGTTTTACAGAAACTTCCTCTTTCTGAGAATGCATCTCATACCTACGTAGCCCGTGGCCTGACATGGGTAAAATTATAAATATCTCATTCCCACAAATGAATCTTTTCTTCCCACAAATTAATATCTTGATCCGACAAAATAATATCTCGTTCCCACGCAATAATTAAGTTGTGTGAACAAAATGATTATTCACGTCATAAGTCATTCATAAACATAGATGTGTTTAATATATTTGTATATGTGTATTTAATATTTGGATTTACAGCAGATAGCTTCACATTTATGTCTGTGTGTGTCTCATTACATTGAATTAAAAACACAGAGGATGTTTAGAGGTCAGATTTATTTATTTAAAAAGGCATCGGTAATGTTTTCATGCCTGGGTTCATACACATCTCTCTTCGTCCGCTGCTGCAAAAGCCACTTTCCGCGGCTACTTCCGTGTCTCTCTGACCCACATTCATTTAAGAGGGGAAAAATAAAAACAAGAATTATCAATCTATTATTGTCTTGATAGAAATAAAAAAAAATATAATCAGATTTAGGATGCCCAAGCTTGCTGCTTCGCCCACTGGACACATAGCTCCTATGAGCTCCCGCCCGCCGCAGAGCTCTTTTCCTTTCATGTCGGCATTCAGGCAGCTGGCTGGCCCGTAGATGGACAGCCAGGGGATATTGTAGTTTAGGGTCAATAGGAATAATAATATTAAGGACTTGTCTTTTGTTAACACACCCATTAGCAGTCTCTTTACATCCAAAGGCTAGTAGGCTACATGCTACGTAGCCTATCATTTGTCCTGTTGTATTTGAATGCCTCACAGTTACAGGGACACAGTGATTAGTCGAGATGCATTATGGGACATGTGCAATGCATAGCAGGATACGGGGAGGTTGCAGCAGAAAACAGCATTTGCAGCAGGATGGAGTGCGTATGTGAATAAATCCAGACAGAGACCTGATTACCGATGCTTTTGTGCTTTTTAAAATAAATAAATGTGATCTCTAAATATTCTCTGTGTCTTCCATGAAATGTAATTAGACACACAGACAGAAATGTGAAGGTATCTGCTGCAAATCCAAATATTGCTCACATCCGTGTTTATGAATGACTTATGACTTGAAAAATGATTCCGTGTGCGTGGTGTATATTGTGTGTTCGGAGGACGGAGCACTTGGTTAAATAAAGAGAAGGTGTCATTCCCAGAATAACTGTTTTGGAGTCATTCTTAATCCGCTCTGGAGGTTGAGGGTTTCGAACGGGGAAGTGAACCCCGAAGAAGGATTTCCTTCAGCCCTGAAGGAAATCTCCCCTGCGCTTCTGACCACGGTCGGAAAGACGAGAGAAAAGAAAGGAGAAGTCTTTGCGCAGCGAAAGGTTCAACAGTAGACAAAAGTTCACTTTTAAAAACACAATTGCATGTATTAATATTAAACTGACCAACGTTTGCAAGAGGGGAAGGTTAACAAAAAGTCCTCTAAACATTACAGACGTTAAATGCATTTTTCCCCCAGATTGGTTCTGTGCACTATGCAGCATTTCATGCAATTACACCAGGAATAACACTTCAAAAGTACACCGAAATATCGCCATTTTTTAATTTCACACCTTACGCTATTTAAAAAGTTATTACAGCCAATATTTTATGACAATGATTTAAATGCAAACTTACGCATTAACTTGAGCAGCTATGTTTTCCCACGCTAACTGTCTCTGTTTTGCAGATGCAGCGGTGTTGCTTTTCTTCTGGAATATGTGCTCATATTCACTGTAACTCTGCAGCAGCACGTCAAGTTCAGCTGGCGAAAAATATGCAGACCTCTTTGTTTCCACGGTTGTCATGGTGACTCGTTCTATCTGCGCTCCATTGATAATGGCTTCTTATGGTCGCGGTGCGCCCGCTCAACTCCGATTCAGTCCACTCAGAGTTGATTGACCTAACTCCGATCAGCTTCTCTGAAACAGAAAACTCAGAGTTGTTAATCTCTCGGTAGACCAACTCAGAGTTCAAGTTCAACCTCAGAGTTGGTTGAACCTCCTTTCTGAAACAGGCCCCAGGACTGTTGAAAAGATCATTGGTTACCTTCTGCCCCCCTGGAGAACATCGTCAGCTCATGCTAGGTTAGCAGAGCTAAGGAAATACTGATAGACTGTTCTCAACTTGGCCATCACTTGTCCAACCTAGTACCATCAGAGCAGAGATTTAGATCCCTCAACGGCAGGACCAACAGACTCAAAAACAGCTACTAGTCGAGGACTATCAGGCTCCTAAACAAAGTATACCAAACATCATGACACTTGTCTATATATAAATATTTATACTGTGTTTACACTGCTTTTATTCTCATGATTCCAGATGTATGTACCTTCATTTATGCCAATGAGAAGAAAATAAGATGTTAAACCTAGAGGAAATATGAGATTACAGTAGGATATATTCCAGAATTCCTGATTTTAAGATCAGAAATAAAACTTCCACATAAAAAGAGGAACATTACGTTATTATTAAATAGTTACTGTGTTTTCCGCAACCACAATGTTTTCAGAATCAGAAATACTTTATTCCACACGTGGGAAATCTGTGTGTTACCGTAGCAGCATTGTAATCATATAAAAATATATAATATATAATATCAAAACAAAGTAAATATAAATAAATAAGGGGGGATAGTAATTTAAATGGTTTGTTTCACTTCACCGATTTAATGGATAGGGTGTTAATTTTATTGTGGTGAAAAATAAACCTCATTTTGTGTTTTCCATATATTTGTCTCACTGTGGAAAGTTTGTCTTACTTTCTGGGTTAAAACCCACAAAACTCTGAAATAAAAACCTTTTTAATGTAGCATTAGTTTAAACAATCTATGTGTATAAAAAGCAGATTTTTACCAGTCAGTCGTACCAGGTTTATCATTCAAACAGCCATGAACACACAATTTTGCTAAATGGACAAGCAGGGCCACCAGACCATAGCGAGCCTTTGGGTTGGTAGTGGTCAGTCAGATGTTGCAGGTGAACTTGGTTTGTCTCAAAGTGTCATGAGCAGTGTCACTACCAACTCCACTGCTTTGACCTCAATGCGAGACGACAGTTGCAGATGACTCCATGGAACCAAGTCAACACCGTCAACGGACCTGAACAATGCAGCAAGGGTCTCCCGTCCTGTTAACTGATGAGTGCCGAGTCACTTTGCATAGAAATATTGGTCTTCAGCATTACAGGGATTAGTCGAGGTCAACGTAGTCTCCAGGTTCTGCTTTGGTGGGGGAGGTGCAACTGTCTGGGCAGACATCACCAGTCAGTAAAAAAACATTTTAGTTATTGTAGATGGCCCAGTCACTGCATGTTCTTACTTCAGAGACATCAAAGAACCATAATCATCACCTAATTCCACAAGCACACCCCCAACATGACAGTGCTCCACCACATGGTGCCAAAATGGTGTCACAATATGTAACCATGGTGTCACAATATGTTTTCATATGGTACAGCCAGCAATGTCCCCTGACCTGAACCCCATAGAGCACATCTGGGAACAGCTGAAGCAGAGACTGGATGATCATACCCCACAATCTGAATCTTCCAGAATGTCTGATTTAGTAAACTGACTCAAACATAAATGAAGTAAAGTTTATAGTGGAGGAGTGAAGATTTCCGACTTCCTCTTTTGAAGAACGCATCTTTTGTTTCACTTTAAAACTGTCATGTAGGGCAGTGGTCCCCAACCTTTTTAGCGCCACGGCCCGGTAGGACGTCACACAAAGTTTTCACGGACCGGTCCTTTTTTTTCTTTCTTTTTTTCAATAAACTTTCTTGCACATTTTTTCAATTTAACGGACCGGTCTTTAAGATGTTGCCGGAGTATTGCTGTAGCAACGCCACATAGGAGGAGGAACAGATACGTGACAACACAAATCCCAAGCTTTAATTTTAACATGCATGGACAGAACATCGCACAGGTGTCATCATCCTTCCCCCTTCCCACACTCATATGGTGCAAAAATACTGTCTATTAAATGTAGCTTTCTTTTTTTGGAAGTCCAAGGCTCCTCTTCTGTCTCCTGGCTGGGCTTTTTTTCCCTCTGCAGAGAAACTTTCCAAAGAAATTTGTTTTTTATTCATTTTACTAGCTCCTGGGTTTTATTTTTGCGGTATCCTATCACGTGACCAAGAAGAGCTCCTTGGCCGGCGTTAGTGGTGACATAGACGGATGTGACAGAGAATCGGGCAACTTTTCAAAATAAAACATCTTTCAGATTACAATATAAATAAACTGGAAGTAAAGTAAGTTATTTATTATTTCTGTGCGGCCTGGTACCAAATGACCATGGACCTGTACCGGTCTGCGGCCCGGGGGTTGGGGACCACTGATGTAGGGTGTTTGATGAAGGACTCAAAATGCAGAGACGGAAGGCACCGGTTCCAAGTCAAGGGGTTTTAATTCCATGAACAAAAAGTCCTGCTGAGCAGGGTAACCTAACACAACAAAATGTAGACAAACCAAGTAAACAGGAAGAAGACGCTCAGGGATATGGCGGTATGGACCAGCACAAGAGGAAGGCAGAGACAAGACTTAAATACAAGAAGACTGACAAGGCACAAAATAAAACAGGAAGCAGAACTCAAACATGACAGAAAGAAAATGAAAAGGCAAAAAAACCCAAACCATGACAAAAACTGAGTTTTTTTTGTCCCTATGTCATTCTGTAGATATAAAGAAAAGGAACATCATGCAAATTAGATAAACACCAATGCATAACACCCCCACAGAGCTAAAGCACACAAACATTTAAGTTGCACCATTTTTTACCAGCAAGAAACTCGTCCAATTGCCTAGCTGGAGTGTTTTAGGGCTGTACTTCCTGCATTATCTCTTTTGGTCTCACAGCAGAGCTGCAAAAGAAGAACCTTAGCCACACCCACAACGTGGAGCCACCTTAGACATTTAGGGCCCCTTGGTGGGGAGGGTGTTTGGACATCACTGTGAGTGATCAGGAGATGTCTGACGCCTCCTCTTTTATTAATTATGTTGGGTTTTCCCTAATTTACATATGCGATGAGCTCTAAGGAGGGGAACAGATCAATCACATCTGCAGCGCTATCAGAAAGCATTAATTGCAACATGTCCATCTTTTCACAGTCTTCACACATCATCTCTGGAACGGTAAAGTCTTTTCTCACAGATAACTGATGCAGAGCAACCTTCGATTCCAATCTTGACACAGATAACACATAGTTCTCATGCTGATGCTGGGAAGATGCTAAGAAAGGTGGGCTCCTCCCAAGAGTTTCCACCTTCTCCTTTCTGTGAAACAAACTCAGACACAGACACTTCTGCATGCACGAATATATTACCTATATACAGTAGTTAGGTAATGCATAAAATGCATAAAAATATGAGATAGCTTATATACATATTCCAACAATGGTGGATTAAATTCTTCATAATGATTTGTCTCATCTCTGTTATCATTTCCTTTGTCTTCATCTGCTTTGTCTGTAGGTTTTGATGGAAAGGGTTCTCCACGAAAATTTTCGTATTCTGCTTCACAAATCCCTCTGTCCTTTCTGGTGAACCCTGAAGCACAGTTAAATGGCTCCTTCATAAAATAAAAAATATAAATATTTGGAAACCTCATGAACACACACTTTGAGTCTGGAAAAGGACCGCTGGCTGGTTGGGTTTTCTTCTCCTGTGGACGAGATAGGCCAGGAACAAGACGAAAAGCAACAGGAGCAGGATTCCACCAAATATTGCACAGATCAGCAGCAGCAAAGACTCTGGAAGAGACAATATTTCATAATTTTAGATCAGTCCAGGACAAATAAATGCTTTTTTGTTGGGAAACACCAACAAAGGGTTAAAGCTTAGTAAAGTTAGAATCAATTGTAAAAAGTTGAAATTAAAAGATGATTTACAGAAAAAACAAGCCAGCAACCTTGGCACCTTACTAAAAACTAGAGTGGGACATGCGTCATAAGTGCCTTACAGATACTTTACAATACACATACCACAGACATTCATACGTTTCATTTCAGTGACACCCCATAAGGTGGTTGGACAAGCCTTAAGGCAGGAGTGTCGAACTCATTTTCACCGAGGGCCACATCAGCATAGTGGCTGTCTTCAAAGGGCCAGATAGAACTTATACATGTAACTAAATGTAATGAAAAATACATGTACTGTTTATTATTGTAATTACTTGTTGTTGCATCTTGTGTTTCTGTGTTCATGTACAATCAGATGTATAGAAATAACTTTCTTCTGACTGACCCTATTGTCCATGGCTTGTTTTATTTTGACCTATCTTGCATTCATAAATAAAGTGGCATGAACAATAACCAATAAACAATGACTCAATCTTTTTCATACTAATGTAAATTTGGGACCACCGGAAACCAGCCCCTAGTGGTCATACTATGAACTGCAAATGCTTTAAATTTGGGGAACAGAGTGTGGGAGGTTGGTCATATCATTGGTGTGTTTCACTTTACTTACGCCTCACAACAACAGTGATAGGTGCTGAGTCAGCAGAGGCCACGGTGCGTCCAGACAGGGTAACCTGGTACAAACAGCTGTAGTTACCCTGGTGTTTTAACTCTGCCACAGGAAAGGTAAAGGAGGCTGCGCTGTTGACTGCTGGGCTGTTGGTAGTCATGTTGAATCCAGAAAAGATGAGAAAGAAATGACCCTGAGGAGATTCAAGGTTAATGGAGCAGGTGATGGTAAAGTTCAGACCACCAGTGATCTCTGCTTCTCCAGGACCCCAGACCAACTCTGCACCAGGAAAAATTAGTGAGATGTTGGGCGCCTGTAGGCTCACTGTGAAAACAAAAAACAATGAGGTAATTAAAGAGTTTCAGATCATCCACTGGAGATGAAGCCAACTAATCAGGAGGTGTACGTTTTTGAGGTGTACGTATCATTAAGAGATCGTTAATGGGACAAAAGTCAAAATCCAGAATATCAGGGTTTTTTGTATTGATACGATTTTATGTGACCACCTGTGATTAAAAGAAAACCGAAATTCACTGTAGATGACTAATTTATGAATAGTTTTTAATAATTTTTCTTAAAGATGCAGACCAATTGACATTCTTAGTACTACAGGTATGTTTCCAAATGTCCATCTGTTGGTGTTTCTGAATGTTAAGGAGACGGAAGGCTCCACCTTTGAACAGTGAGCCAATCACAGCACAGCACAGCCAGTACAGAGGAGTGGGCTTGTACTGTAGTTCTATTTATTATGACTCAAGAAGATGTCTGACATCACCAAAAGCAGGACATCATCCAGGATATTACAAAATATTAGAGTGTTTTCTGTTAAACAAAGAGGCAAATAATGGTGTAAGTCCACAAAGATAAGCTTATACAGCCTTAAAACTGAATAGACGGGTTATGTTCTTTCTACGAGATTGCAAAGTTGGCAGAATTGTTACTTGAGGTTTGAGTCTCTTTAAATTAACTATTATATTCATCAGGATGAAAGTTTCACCAAGGACTTGAGTTGGAATTGAACAAGTGAATCCAAATTTCTGACCCCAGGAATCATTAGTAGAACTCACAGAGAGTGTAGGCTTAAAGAAGTTTACAGAAAAAATGCAGAAAATATTAAAAACGAGTGAATCTGACTCCTTTCTCATTTTTTGCAGTGCTTTAATTTTTAATGAAAAAGAAAATTATATTTTTCTTATCAGTAATATTGATACTAAGTTGGTCGCTTAGAGGTGAAGTGAAAGTTTGACCAGAAACAGTTTTCTCGTAGTGACACTGGTACAATCCGTCATGATCAAGATTCACTTTAGAGATTGTGAAGGTTGCAGCGCGGCTAGCAGAAATTTGTGTCTGTTTGAAAGAATCTGAGATCTTCTGGAGAAAAAAGGTTTCTCCTAAAAGTTCAGCTGCAGTGGAACAAGTGATTCTGAGTTCCTGACCCCAGGAGACCTCTCCAACAGGATCCATGGAGATGCTGGGCTTCACAAGACTTTCTGTGGGAAGTTTGGTTAAAGCAAATTTAAACACACGTAACTGTGATTTTTAGTCTAGCTGATATTATAGATAAGAAATGGTACAGTAACTCACCTGAACAGATGACACCAGCATCTTCACCATGATTACAGTTATGTTTTCCATAACCGTTGTGACCACATGAGGTCAATGAGGTTTCACTGCCTGAACACTCCACATCATCCAGGTCTGATCCTTGACCAAAAAGAGCTGATCGTGGGGCATGTAGAGCTGTCCCACAGGAGAACTGTCTGCAGACCACTTTTGCATCATTTAGATCCCACTTGTCGTGACAGACAGTTCCCCAGACTCCATCATGTAGAACTTCAACTCTTCCAGAGCAGCGAGTCGATCCAGACCCAACCAGCCTGATCTGACCTTAACATGGATCACAAAAATGTACGTTTTTCCTAGATTGACAGAAATTTATGAAAAGGAAAAGACACAAGAAAGGACTGACCTGAGGCAAATGAGCTCAACAGACACAAAAGACTAAAGTATTGGAAGAAACAGAATGTGTGTTAAATAAAAAAATAACATTCAGATCGGTAAAAAATAAAGTTTTTAAGTTAATCAGTGTAATATGTAATAAACAATACTTACTGAAAATCAGATGAAGAAACGTTCCTTGTTTGCTGAGCATGGCTAAGATTAATTTGCTGTGTGACCAATTGGTAGAGACAAGAAAAACGGAAGCACATAAGAGAAAGACAAAATGTTTCTTGCTGCCTATACGGTAAAGTTCCTCTTTCTGAGAATGCATCTTATAGCTTAAGTTTTCTCAAAAATATTATCTATGCTATAGAATCTAACAACAAGTTGAATTTTAAGCCTTTTGCTAAAATGATTCTATTATTAGAAAAAGTTAAACTTGTTCTTGTCTATGTTTCTGTGTGCTGTACACTACTAGGGTGCAAAGATTGTCTTATGGAGGGTCTAAGGGCAGTTTGTCATTTACATTTTGCCTACATAAAAAAATATCATCATACTTTAGTAGGGTAGAAGTGTCCTACTTTCAGTAAGTAAATTAACAAAAAGTTGAGCTCTGCTCTTGGGTTTCAGCACTAAGGTCATTTTAAGGTTTGTGTGCAGAATGGGTGCATCCTGTTACTGCTCAACAAGTGTGAAAAATGAGGCTCTGCAGCTTGTTACAAACATGTTCAACTTTAATGGCTTAGCAACACTTTTTTTGACGATAGTTCAGTGAAAAGGTATTTACTTTAATCACTATTGCCTTAGTAATTCACTGAAATTTTTCTAAAAGTGTTTTTTCCAGGATAGTGATAAGCCTTGCCAGGTTATCTCTACCTTTACCAATGGGGTTTCTTTAAAATTTGTCAGAATTTAAACTTAGCACATGTTCTCAGTCTTTTTAAGTTGTCTATCCAGAGATCGTGCTTCTCTGTTTCTGGGCTGTGCCACAAGGTCACAGCCCAGTAACAGAGATTTTAAACATAGTAAACTGCTTTCTTCAGACGGGTGTCTTCGCCTATGCCTGTAGACGGTGGTGGTGAGGCCCCTTCTGAAGAAGAGTAACTTGGTTCCAAACATTATGGACAATTACAGACCTGTATTCAACTTATCATTTTTAGATAAATTTATTGAAAACTTGTTTTCACTCAATTGCAGGATTTTTTAATTGAACATAATGTTCTTGACAATAGTCAATCTGGTTTTAGAACAAATCACAGTACTAAGATGGCCCTTTTAAAAATTTTAAATGATCTCAGAAAGACTTACGACTCGCAGAAACATTCTATTCTGGTGCTGCTGGATCTTAGTGCTGCCTTTGATATGGTCGATCACCCGATTTGGCCTCTCATGAACTGCTCTTAACTGGTTTTATTCCTATCTCACAGATCGAGACTTTTTTGTAAGTATGGATGCTCAGTCCTCAAGAGTCCATGAAATAAGCTGTGCCATTCCCCAGGGGTCAATTTTGGGTCCAGTACTTTTTAATATATATATATATATATATATATATATATATATATATATATATATATATATATATATATATATATATATATATATATATATATATATATATATATGTATATGTTGCCTCTTGGGGATGTTATCAGGAGACACAGCATTGACTTTCACAGCTATGCTGATGATACACAGCTTTACATCGCCATGTCTCCTGATGATCTTGAACCTCTAAACACTTTTCAATTGCATTTAAGATGTGAAATTGTGGATGGCAGAAAGCCTCTTGTAGCTCAACCAGGACAAAACTGAAGTCTTAATCATCGGTCATGAAGACAAGAGAGAGATGATTTTACCCAAATTTAGGAATTTTAAACCATCTCACTGTGTGAGAAACCTGGGCGGACGTTTTGACTCTGAGCTGAGTTTTATTCCTCACATCAGGAACGTTGTGAGAACATGATTTTATTGTCTTGAAAATATTGCCAGAGTCCACCCATTCCTCTCTCTTGCCAGCACAGAGGTGCTAATCCATGCTTTTATTTTTTGGTCGTTTAGATTATTGTAATGCCCTGCTCTCTGGTTTACCAAAATAGTCGCTTTCAAACCTACAACTTCTACAGAACTCATCGAGTTCTGAGTTTTAATGGTTTATAAAAGTTTTAATGTTCTTGGGACTTCTTATTTAAACAATGTTATTTTAAAATACGAGCCCTCGCTGACCTTGAGGTCCTCTGGCATGGGCTTCTTGTTCCTAAGGTGAGGACCAAGAATTATGGTGAGGCCTTGTTCCACCATTATGGTCCTCGCCTGTGGAGCATCCTGCGAGAGAACCTCACGGCTGCAGAGTCTATAGAGGTTTCTAGGAAGAGGCTCAAAACCCACCTTTTTAATCTGGCTTTTAAATGACTTTGGTAAATGCTTAATTATTTTGGTCATTATCTATTTATTGATTTATCTATTTTCTCTACACGATACATTTCTTATTGTTTGTAGTTATTTTTTAGTTGTAAAAGGACTATTATCATAATTCTTTTGTTTTAATATACTACCCTTTTATTGTTATCATGTTTAGGATATTTAAGGTTACATTGTACTCATTTTACGTATTTTATTTAATTTTGTAACTGTTGTATTATTTTTTGTTACTGATATTGTTATTGATACTGATACTGTTATTGATACTGATATTATATTATTTTGTTATTGTTATTTTATTATAATTTCTATTTTAAAGTTTCTTAATCATAATCCATTGTTCCGGCATCACTACTGGCTCCGCCTGCAGAGGGTGCTGTTGCTTTAGTGCTCGTACTCATTGGGCCGGGTGGGGTCCCCTCTGTGGTCTAATAGCAACTTTTTAGGATGAGACTGGGTTGGTTGTAATTCTCCATTGCTGCCATTGATATATGATCACTGTACTTTAGATTTAAGTTGGAAACCGTGGTAAGGAACACTGGTGGCTTCAGGGTAATGTAGTATTATTTCAATAGAGTTATATTGTAGGCGTATCATCAGAAAATACTAAATGGTTCTGCCTTTATTGTTTTTTTGTCGTCGTTCCCATTGGTTGTAGTGATGGGAATTGCAGCTCTTTTTAGAGATTAGGGTCTTTTGGATTGGTTTACTGAAAAGAGTCGCCTCTTTCAGCTCCCAAACGGCTCTTTAGGTTGTTCTGTTGCTTTATTAAATTTATTATCAACAACTATATAAAAACATGCACAAAATGAATAAATATCGTGAAAATGTGTTTAAATACATTATATGAATCTGCTGTTATTTATTCCTTCCAGATAAAATGTACAAAATAAAGGATAAAAACAAAACTTGCTATTAACAATTGAACTTTTAACTATATACATTTTTAGTTTTTTGATTTAAAACAAATTTGCAGTGAAACAAAACAAAACAAACACATAATAAAATGTGCAAAACTGGGAAAAAAACTTTTATTCACAATAAAGTTTGACATTTAGAAATACAGTGTTGAAGGAGGCTCTTTTAGTTCTCATGTGTCTGTACAGGTTGGTTCAGGAGTTTGTTCTAGTTGGTCTGAGTCACAATTTCTATGGCAACAACTTTCGCCAATCTGATCTTGCTGGAAGTCTAAATCCCTGCCATTTGGAGAAGACAAATGACAAATTCCGTGGGAGAATTTGTCAATCAAACATTTCAAACATTCAATTTGAGACCACATGCTTTTATCGAGTCATCTGATTGGTCAGTGTATAACTTGAATAACTTGCAATAAAAAAGTATAATGAAAAAAACAAGGATTAGAAAGAACATTAAAAACGTTAATAGAGCAAGTATGTTTATTCTGACATAGAATGACTGAATAAAATTTATCTACAACATCCACAGGTTATTATCTTTAAAATGTTCAAACTGATACTCAGAATCCCCTGATTGTCCAATAACTGGACCCAAGGCTGGAGCTTAGACATTGGTATGCTGATAATGGAATAGTGGTGGGAGCAGCTATAGTACATTCCAATGAAACCCAGCAGACAATGTTCAGGACAGTATCTTTGCAAAAACCTATAGCCTTTTTTGAGAAAAGAAAATACCTTAATGTCTTCACCCAAAAAAACTAAGTGAAAGATGCCTTTTGCTGCAGGCTTTGTTCTGTTTCACCACATTTACAGAAAAGTTAGAGTAGGCATGTATGGTTATGGCTGCAAGCTGAGACTCTTGGCAGCACAACTGTGGTGTCTTCTATTTTTTAAAATAGTTGATCTGGGTTATGACTTAGGATCTGCAAATATACCACTGCTAGACAATTTTTTCATTTATTCCTTATGGTTAAAAAAGATAAGTGTTAGGGTTATGTAATTATCATTTACTTACACGCTATTATCACCATGATATGTTTGTCTCATTTCTATCTTTCAGTAAGAAAACAATGACCTGAAAAGTTCTGATTATACAAGAATATGATGTTCCTATTGTTTCTGATTAAATGACCCACATTCATGTCTGCAATCGTCAGTTGTCAATAAAAGAAGGCTCCATGCACTAGGAAGGTAGAACTCCTCTGTGACAGTTTGCGCTGTCACAGACCGATTCTCCTTCTGCAGAAGTCTAGCAAAAGTTCTCATCTCCTGTGTGGTTCTTCTCTTTAGTAAAGGAAAAAGTCAGAACCCTGACATCTTGGTGCCGTGACCCGGATCTCAACATACGCACCGGTGGTGGACTGAGGATGACGCGCTGAAGCCGTGATCACGCCCGGGCAACATAGACTGTCCAGAAGAAAGTCCCGGGAGGTGAATTCTTCGCCGGGCCAGCGTCATAGGTCTAACCCTCATCTACCAGCGGTGGCTTGACGAGATCCAACCGGAAGTGATGAACCACAGGACTGTGTGAGTTTTGCATACGATCACAGCGCAAAGAATAAAATAGCAGAAAAGGGTTCTGGCTAAAACGGGTAACCAGTCCCAAGCGCAAAGAGAAAAATAGCAGAAAAGGTTTCTGGCTAAAATGGGTAACCAGTCCCAGCATGCAAAAGTAAAAAAGTGCTAAAAATGAAGGAGAGGTATTTTAGAGACCCTCTCTGGAGTACTCCTGTAAAAAGGCAGTACAGGTGGCAGGGAACAGTAAAAAATAAAAATAAAATAAAAAATTTAAAAATGAAAAATATATAAAATTGTATTACTATATAGACACACTTATAAATTTATATATTTTCGCATAGATATCAAAGTGACCTTGGTGTCAGAGATTTAAGCTAGTTCGATCTCCCTGGACCAGGAACTCGGGACATAGCATGCCATGCCTCCTGGTTGGCCAAGGTCACCAAAGTAATCTCGGATTATTTGCATCTTTTCGATAACCTCAAAAGTGTGGACTGCAGACGATTAAAATGGATTTTTTGTTTAAATTCACCGCCCTACAGTTGTGAGTAAGGGTAGTAATTTGAGTAAATCCCCTGACGGGGCTCCTTTACAGGGGGACAAAAAAAATATGTAGTACAAAAAGACCCAAACAGCCTACAATATATGTCAAAATAAAAGATAAAGTATGGTGTGAAAGGACAGCTAAAAATAGAAGAATAGAAAGAAGTAGTTGTTAAACTAGAGACAGTATGAGTGAGATAATGCAGCTGCGTGTGCCTGAGTGAAGCTCTGTTGTCGCAGTAGGCGTGCAGACGGTGTGTGTGTGTGTGTGTGTGTGAGTGACCATGAGAGAGAGAGAAAAGAGGAATACAAATAAAACAAGGAAAACATGACTAGTCTTAAATTAAAGGATTCATTTCAGTGAAATGGTTTATTTTGCTAAGTGTTAATATACCATTAATTGTTGTGTTGTGTATTTTATGCTTTTCTTTTAGTTTGGAGGGAACTGTTAAAAGTAATTGTTTGTGTTAGCCTGTACTTTGTCTGTGTTTCAACAAACCAGTTGTGGTTCGGTGTGTGAATAGTGTTTTTGTTGGACAGGCTTTTTAAACTGTAATTCTGACATTAAAATATTAATTTGAGAGAACTTTTGTAGCTCAGAAACAAAACAGAAGACAAAAACAGAAGTCTTGGTTATCGGTTCTGAAGCAGAGAAAGAGAGAAGTGTTTTTTATCCATCAACCAACTGTACTGTATGTGATAGTGAGGAACCTTGGTTTGATTCTAGATGCTGACTTTAGCTTTGACCAGTGCTGAAATCTTATTTCATGCTTTTATCGCATAAAAAACAGATTTCTGTAATGACCTCCTTTCTGGCGTAAAGAAAACCCCTCTTATCACATGCAGCTAGTCCAGAACACTGCACACCTTTAAACAAGAACCAGGAAAAGGGAGCACATTACACTTAGAATATCAACCTGAGCTTAGAATAACTGCACTGGCTTCCTGTCAGCTCAATTTTAAGATTTTTTTAGATAGTTTTTAAGAGAGTTCATGTTCTTGGTCCTTTTATTTCAGACTTGCTTTTAGCTTTTGAACCTCCCAGAGCCCTTAGAATAGAATAGAATAGAATAGAATAGAATAGAATAGAATAGAATAGAATAGATAGAATAGAATAGATCTGTTTATTAATCCCATGAATGGGAAATTTCCTTGTCACAGTAGCATGGAGTTTGGCACAAGTATGTACAGACAGTACTGACGAGTTAAACAGATACAAAATTTGAAAGAATATATACAAAGATAAAAGTGTTCTGATAAATAAACAGATCCTCGGGCACGGGCCTGCTGAGGTTTAGAGCTAAAATCCACGAATAGGCTTTGTTTAGATACTACAGGCCTTGTCTGTGGAACAGCCTGCCTGAAGATGTGAGGGCCTCACCCACTGTTGAGGTTTTGAACAAAACAAAAAAAAAAATTTAATTTCATATTATAATTTATCTCATATTTACAGTATTTGTTTAATGCTAATGTTGTACTTTTTATGTCTTACCTTGTTCCAATTTAAACTTTAGGTGTTTTAGATATTTTAATGCACTTTTTAGCATTCATTTATTTTAATTTATATTTTCATATATTAGTTGTTTTTTAAATTTTAGCTCTTTTTCTTACCACTTCTCTTCTTTAAGCTTTTTATATTCTTTTTTTGTTTTGTTTTTGTGTATGTATTTAGGTGCTATAGAAATAAAATTAATTTTAATTTAAGGTTAAACTAATGCAAAAACACAGAGACAAATTACACCCCCTTACATTTTACTCCAAAAAGCTTGATCCTGTCGCCCAATCTCTACCACCATGTGTACAGGCAGTTTGTGCTACATCGATGGCTGTAACCTCCTCGGCAGATGTAATATTATTTCATCCTTTACAACTTTTAGTCCCTCATGCCGTTGACGTTTTACTTCTACAAAGCAAAATGAAGCTGAAATTACAGTGTTAACCAGAGCATGTGAATTAGCCAAAGGAAAAGACCTTACAGTGTACAAAGACAGCCAGTACGCTTTTTCCACACTTTTTTATTTTTGCCAAACAATGGGAATGCAGAGGAATGAAAACTTCCACATGCAAAACCGTCACCCACGCACAACTTTTACTTAACCTCTTACAAGCCATAAAGGCCCCATCAAGGTTAGCAGTTTATAAATGTGCTGCACACACTGCAAACACAGACACAATCTCCATAGGGAACAGGCTTGCTGATAAAATTGCAAAGCAAGCTGCGGCAGGACACCACAACACAGGACCATACTCTGCAGGAAACAGAAAACACACAACTCATAGATACTAGCATCTTGCATGACATGCAAAGCTCAGCTCCACTGCAGGAAAATAAATTGTGGTTATCAAAAGGAGCAGAAATAACTGAAAAGCAAATTTATGAACTGCATGGTAAACCTATACTCCCGAAATCATTGTTCAAAGCAGCGGCAGTTGCGACACATGGGCCATGCCATGTGTCGACAGGATGAATGACAGAGCTCATACAAAGTCACTTTACAGCATACGGGCTACAAACTTACTTAAAAAGGTTTTGTACAACATGTCCTACCTGTATACAGCATAACCCACAGGTATTACACATGGATTTCATTGAACTTACGGCAAGTGGCCCCTATAAGTACTGCCTTGTGCTAATAGACGCATTCTCAAAGTAGGTAGAAATAATCCCTACCAAAAAAGCAGACGCGATCTCAGTAACAAAAGGTATCTGTAAAACCATCATTCCCAATTATGGAATACCAGAAATTATATATAGTGATAATGGAGCCCATTTTGTAAACACCATCATCCAAAACATGGCTGCCAACCAAAAAATGACATTGAAAAATCACTGTGCATACCACCCACAAAGTGCAGGACTGGTGGAACGCACAAATGAAACAGTAAAAAGCAGACTCAAAAAATGCATGGAAACAACAGGAAGACCATGGCCGAGTGTTTAGATCTAGTAAAACTATACATGAGAATCACACCTACATCAGATGGCCTAACACCCTTTGAAATAGTCTATGGAAGGCCCTATAGGTTACCTATAGTAGCCACAGACTTACAAAAAGCAAATGAGGAACAAACAATAGCAGATTTTATCATAAAAATGATAAAGCAGAAGGAGGTGTCCAATGCAAATTTACTGCCATCTGACTCTTTATCTCCACAGGAAAGCACACGAGTGAAACCAGGCGACTGGGTGTTCATCAAGGTCCTAAAAAGAAAGAACTGGGCCAGCCCACTGTGGGAGGGACTATACCAAGTCCTCCTAACAACACCCATGGTAGTAAAAATAGCTGAACGCCCCAGCTGGATACATCTCAGTCACTGTAAGTTGCAGCGTGCACCAAAGGCCTAAAGGAGGCTGTTGTGGTGAAGTCTGACTACAAAGGGGTTCCGTCTTTTAGTGGCAGTTCGTCTCAATCGTCAGTGAAGAAACCAGCCGAACCCAACATCAATTAGAACTTGGATCTTTGAAGTGACCCTGCAACCTAGCAGCATGGAAGGCCCACTGCTGGGAGACCGCAGTAGGTGGGTGCGGAGCTGCCCTGTGACTGTAGCATGTCTTGTTGTCGCACTGACTGTCCTAGCAATGGAGAAACCAGAAGAAGGCAGTACCAACCTAGCCCTCAGGTCATGGGATCTGAATGAACTCAGCACACACCTTGGCTACAACTGAACTGACAGGATGACATTTAACTCCTGGAGCAAAAGGAATTACTCAGAGCCGTTTTGGGTTCCTCCCAATAACACTTGTGGACCATGTGGCCCAATGAGAGACCTGTTGCAACTACCACAAGACCCCATTAAGCTCCCGGAGGTAATATCTTTGGTGAGCATGAAGCCTGGCTCACTTGGACGTTGTGTATACAACAATGGCACAGTGAAAGTGGGCATGGTGCCTTGGCATCTGTGTAACATCACCTTGACCTTCTGTGACTACAATCTTACAGTTCGATCTAACTACTCAGCTTGTATGCAGAATACCAACAGGATCAGAGAAAGCTGTGGATTATTCCTGATCAGACGAACATTTGACATAACAAACCAGACCAAAGAACCATCCCTACACCCCACCCCGCACGACAGAAACTTGCTGCACCAGAGTTCCACATGAACGCCCTACAAATGACCACCAGTACTGGAGTCCCATGGGAGTTCCGCATCTGGGGTGGAGGAACAAAATTTGGACAATCACTCCTTTCATGGATCGGAGTGGCAGAAGTAAGAGACCACATTGAGATCAACAGGTACGCATTGCTGAGACTCCTTAACACCACCTACAAGTTTTCCAATGCATCAGCAGCAGAGATGTCGGCCATAAGAACTATGGTTCTGCAAAATCGACTCGTGCTCGACCTCCTAACTGCATCATCGGGAGGTGTGTGCAAAATGGTTGGAGACACCTGTTGCACTTTCATCCCGGACGGCACCAGTGATGGACAGGACATTTCTACCGCACTGCACGACTTAACAGAGCTGCAAGCCTACGTTAAGTCTGCAACTCCTGGTGCCAGTCCCACTAGTGACATCTGGTTGGTCCTGGCTTACATCAGGCCCATGGTGGCACCTCCTGCTGAAATTTTTGACCCCTATACTCATCGTTTTGGGCCTGTTTTGTCTTTTTACAACATGCGCTCTGCCTTGTGTCATGTCCATGATCACACAGGCCACTGCGCAGACTTTCATTCGTTACCAGCTGATTCAACAAGCTGAAGAGGACCCCTCCCTGCATGAATGCTCCTACTCAGAGGCATTGTATGAATCTCTCACTGAAAGTGCAAAAGCAAGTGGTGAAATGATGTTGTGATGCCCTGTTCTTATGATTAAAAACCATGTTTCACGTTTGTACCTTCCATTTATCTGTGTTGACTTATGACGTGTTTGAAATGATAAAAGGGAGGGATGTTAGGGTTTTGTAATTATCATTTACTTACATGCTATTATCACCATGATATGTTTGTCTCATTTCTATCTTTCAGTAAGAAAACAATGACCTGAAAAGTTCTGATTATACAAGAATATGATGTTCCTATTGTTTCTGATTAAATGACCCACATTCATGTCTGCAATCGGCAGTTGTCAATAAAAGAAGGCTCCATGCACTAGGATGGCAGAACTCCTCTGTGACAGTTTGCGCTGTCACAGACCGATTCTCCTTCTGCAGAAGTCTAGCAAAAGTTCTCATCTCCTGTGTGGTTCTTCTCTTTATTAAGGAAAAAGTCAGACAAAACCCTGACAATAAGCATCGTCTGTTGTGTCACACAATGATGTGGCAGTGGTATTTCTGTAGAATCTCAATTTCTGCCTTTCATTCCTCACAGTTAAAAATGATGAGTATCGTCTGTTATTTTTCACATAATGGTAATACTTTCATTTCATAATACCTGTTATTTCTTTGTTCAAGGAAGAAAATCCTCCAAATCTAGAAAGCAAAGGGCAAAAGAAAAACTCTCTGTTGAGAGGTACTTGTACACCTTTGGGGTTGTAAGCAGCCAGAGGTTGACTACCTGAAAGGTAAAAGTTCTAATATAAATGTTTGTCTATTTGAAAAAGTTTTCCACCAAGCTGTTGAGAATCATCACTATTTTCTTCATCTTCTTCATCTATTATCTCCTCTTGAAATTTATTCTTAGCACTAACATACTCTCTATGGGATGGTGAACCAGGTTCTCCATATTTAATTCTCTCATCAAGACTGCAACTACATAATCATCCTCAGGTTGATGGAAATGTACAGTTACATTCTTATAGTCATTATCATCATCACTGGTTTCTTCATCAGTTTCCTCCTTTTGACCTTCCCAATTAGAACTCACAAACTTTCTGTGAGATTGTAGACCAGGTTTTGGATAATCAATATTCTCTTAAAATATTTCATTCACAGAAACTCTTACAGTCTTCTTTCTCAAACTCATCTGTGAGCTTTGATGGAATGTGTTTGCTATAAAGATTTTCAAAATCTTTCACATAGTCTCCACCGCTCTCTGTAATGGTCCCTGAAATACAAATAAACCACAGTTGAATGGCATTTAAACAAACTGCTGTACTTTAAATGTATTGTGTCTTCAAGAACACACTTTGAATCTGGAAAAGGACTACTGGATGTCCGAGTTTTCTTCTCCTTTGGACCAGAAAGACCAGGAACAAGATGAACAGCAGCAGAAGAATTACTCCACCCAGAATCAACAACCTCAGTAGAAGCAGGGAATCTAGACCTGTTTTGAGCAAAAATGTTGTCTTCTAGTTTCATGCAAGCACAGGGGTTTACATTATGGTTTTCATTGTATTTTAATTCATAATACATGAACCTAACAAACACATTTTTGTTTTAAAAAACTGCATGGCATATGCTTTCACAGTCTTGTGTAAATAAAAAAAATACCTGCAGTCAGCACATGGTCTGTACACTTGTGTTGTTCTACCATACTCTGCCTAACAATGTACAAATGACCATAGACAATATGTGTCAGATGGTCCAGCATTGCCAAAGAGTCAAAGCTTGTGTAGCCAAGTCTCTATCCACCAGAACAAGAGGGCTTTAGCTTGGGTGGTGGACGGTCCACCCTAAAGTTCCCAGCTATCTCAACAGAAGGAATCCTAAAACTATTCCCTTAACCACCTAAAAATATATAAAATCAAAGTCAGCCGTCCTCCATCCCAATAACAAATTGTGCTAGCAGACAACTGCTTTGCCCTCCTAAGTTGCCGGACAGTTTACCAGAATCCCTTCTTGGCTGACCGATAATTCTTGTCCACAGCCTCGGCAAATTAGTCCCTGGACAGAGTGTTTGCCTCCACAATTGGCCAGGCACCAACTTGCCTAAGCTTTTGGGACGTGTTAGCTACCTTAGAGTACCACAAGCCAACCAGGCTTAGTGGAACTCCTTTTTAGGCATGAAGTTCATAGAAAAGCTTTGGTGTCCATCACTAGGTATGGTTGCCTCTGAACCCTTTAACACCAGAGATGTTAAAGGGTTCACACACTCTAAAATGTTACTAACACTATAAACTGTTACTAAAATGAAGGAGAACCATAATAAAGGGAAAGTTTAACAACACTGCTGCTAGCTTCTCTTGTAGCAATAACATGCTCCCTCCACAGCTCACAGCTAGTTATTATGGATCTCCTTCCTCTAAACACACACAATATGAACACACACTCCTCCCTCCTCTCTCACACCCCTCTCTCTGTCGCTGCACCGCGCTCCTCTCCTCTCCATCTCTCCACATTCTTGGTGTCTAGTGTTGCGGAGTGGGTGTGTGCGTGTGTGTTGGGGACCACACGTGCGTGTGAGAGGAGGAAGCGGAAGAAAGGAGAGGAGAGGAGAGGAGCGCGTGTGCAGCGCAAGGAAAGAGAACCTAATAAAGAGAAAGTTTCTGGCAACACTGCTGCTAGCTTCTCTTGTAGCAATAACATGCTCTCTCCACAGCTCACTGTGACGTTAATTTCTGTTAGGTAGTTAGCCGCTCAGCCCAGTACAAATTTCAGAATAAAAGCACTTCAATTGCTGCTTTAATTCCGTTGTGAGTAATGTGTTTGTGTTGTGAGTTAATGTGTTGTGAGTTAATGTGTTGTGTGAGTTATGGTTGTGAGTTAATGTGTTGTGTTGTGTTGTGAGTTATGTGTTGTGAGTTAATGTGTTGTGTTGTGAGTTAATGTGTTGTGAGTAATGTGTTGTGAGTTAATTTGTTGTGTGTAAAGTTAATGTGTTGTGTTGTGAGTTAATGTGTTGTGTTGTGAGTTATTGTGTTGTGTTGTGAGTTAATGGGTTGTGTTGTGAGTTAATGTGTTGTGAGTTATTGTGTTGTGTTGTGAGTTAATGTGTTGTGTTGTGAGTTAATTTGTTGTGTGTAAAGTTAATGTGTTGTGAGTTAATGTGTTGTGTTGTGTGTAAAGTTAATGTGTTGTGTGTAAAGTTAATGTGTTGTGTTGTGAGTTAATGTGTTGTGTGTAAAGTTAATGTGTTGTGTGTAACGTTAATGTGTTGTGTGTAAAGTTAATGTGTTGTGTTGTGAGTTAATGTGTTGTGTTGTGTGTAAAATTAATGTGTTGTGTGTAAAGTTAATGTGTTGTGTTGTGAGTTAATGTGTTGTGTGTAAAGTTAATGTGTTGTTTCGTGACCCTTCTGAGCCACCGTATTTTTCCAGAAGCTTTGTGGCTTGTTAACTTGCATTTATGCAAATTCCAGTCTGGCTTTTTTATGCTTTCCTTTCAACAGTGGTGTCCTCCTTGGTCGTCTCCCATGAAGTCCACTCTGGCTCAAACAACGACGAATGTTGCGATCTAAAACTGATGTATATTGACCTGAGAGTTCACTATTAATGTCTTTGGAGGTTGTTCTGGGCTCTTTGGATACTGTTCGAACTATCCGTCTCCTCAATTTGTCAGAAATTGGCTACCATCCCGTGGGTCTTCTGTTGTCACAGGAACTTCAAACTGCTTAGAGATGGTTTTATAGCCTTTACCTTCACAATGTTTGTGTATAATTTTGTTTCTATGTCCTGGGACAATTCTCTCCTTTGCTTTCTGTTGTCCATGTTCAGTGTGGTACACACCTTTTCACCAAACAGCAACGTGACTATTTGTCTCCCTTTAAATAGTCAGACTGACTGTTCATGGGTTTGAAAACAGCTGTGATGTCAATTAAAGGACATACCTGAGTTCATCATGACGCCCTGGGCAATTAGTTCTCAGTCTTTTATGGAGGTACCATTATTTCTGTCCAGCCCTATTTCATTAGTTTTTTTTTTTTTTAAATAATTATGTTACCAAAAGTTGTTAAAACATCTTATTAAGCTTATTAACACTGACAAATTTGTTTTGATAGGCATCTATAATGCCAATAAATGTATCATGAGCGTCTTGAAAACATCCTAATAATAATGCTTGTAAATGTGTTGACTAAGTCATTTAATTAACCTTATTAGACTTATTGTACTAATAAATCTCTTACTAACACCCTAAAAATTCTATTATAATGCTTGCTAATGCATTAATAAAGCTTGTTACTGAATCTTAATATATAGTGTTACCATTGTTTTTGTTTGTGTTGTAGTTTTGTTTGGACGCTGGCATGATTGTTGTCACTACTCACCAAAAACGTTCTTTTTCGTTTTGACGCTACGGATGTATGGACTTATGTATGAACTTTGACAATCCAGGAGAAGATCTGCAAGATATACAAATACCTATGTCTGGTTTATTTGGACAACTTCAAGTTCAACAAGGTTTTGCTGAGGCGTTCCAGGGCGGCATTCGTCGTGCCCTATGATGCCACCTATGCGTTACACATATTGTGCTGCCTACTTACTATATTCAAGGGGAAGCTTTGAGCTTTTAATTTGAAAATGCTTCAGCTGCCGACACAAAACACTTTTTTTTTTCACACAGACCGTTAAGAATGTCTTCATCCTATTTACTCTTCACGCTTACGGTGCAAAAAAAAAAAAAAAAAAAAAAAAAAAAAAAAAAAAAAAGATGAAATGACTCAGAGTGAAACAACGTAAAACAGGTACATGAAAAGGAATTAGGCAGAACAAACACCCGTGCTCAACCCAATTTCGACAAGAGCAGGCAATGGGGATTATTTCCCAGAATGCCTTGCTCCAACACAGCAGACCCGACGCGCACGTGATCACCGCCCTCTGCTGCAAGACGCTTGCGGCCACACCTCTTTGAGGTAGTCTTTGGAACATAAGTCAAAAAACTCGAGAGGGGAGCGCACCTCACACTATCAGGTAATTGGGAGTCTTTTTCTATCTGATAATCAACTCTGAGCCGCAGCTGCGCGCTGTCGTCATAGAAACGGAGCCGCGTGTGTGAGAGGGAAGGGGAGGGGGGGAGGGGGGATGAGCGCTGACCAGTTTTTATGGATTAAGGTTTTTTTGGAGGATTTCTACTGTTGGTGTTGCACAAATTTAGGGAAATGCCAAATATTTTTGGAGTAATCCCACTGATGAGTTCTATGATTTAGTCTTTAATGTTTTATAAGACCTAAACATATTAATCACAATAAGTTTTATTTTTTTAGATCTAATCCCTCTGATATGTTTCACAAAGACACATACAGGACGTCACACATTAAGAAATTATTGCTAAAAATGAAGCAGGAGTCCAGCTCTAAAAAAATGATAAAAGAGCAAAAAAAAAAAACCATAATTATTTGATTTGTCATTTCCTATTAATATTTCCAGGCTTTCTTTGTTTTGTCCTGCAGCATGTTCATATTTGTATAATTTTGACAGAATATATTTCTATGGAGAGAAAAATATTACAAGTTATTTAGGGTTTAACTTGTGTTCCTGTTTCTATTCATATTTATGTTCAAAAAGTTCAGTTTAAAGGTTTAAAAATTTAGCTTTAGTGTGTTCAGTAAATGTTTATCCTCTTTGGCCCAAAACCTAAAGCGTGTTTTAACTTAGGCCCCCTGTGTGCCTGATATTGACCCCCCTGTAATACGAGTCTAGATAATTCATGCATTTTTTGTGTAAAATGGCTAAATAGAAGATAGGGAACACAACAGGATGTTGTCAAATTTTGTATGTGTGCGGGGGGGGGGGGGGGGGGGGCGCTGGTGGGGTTACTCGCCCAGGGAGTAAGTTAGTGTAGAACCGCCACTGCGTTCAGTTACCTCTGACGTGGTCTAACCCGCTTGGAGCTACGTGTCACGATCTCCAGTCTGTGGCTTCTATCAACCCTCAGCGATGATCCCGTGTAAGGTATATGTCTGGTTGGCCTTTACCTGGACACTCCTAGGGCTTATCCACCGGCCCACGGCAGGGCTAATCCAGTACACAGCATCAGAGCCTCTCCGACTTCGCTGCCAGCCCGAGGCTCCACCGCTTCTGCTCTACTCCCGCACACACTCTCCACTCCAATGCCGGAGGTACGTTATCCGCGGCACTTCCAGGACGACTCAACCAACTCAGTCCGAGACGCAGTCTCGAGAGCGAAGGCAGCTCTCGCCACCAGGCACAGCCCTTCTTCGCCAATGGGATCAGCTGGTGCAAGACGACAGAGTTCTGTAAGTTCACTGTTCAGATGGTACAGAACTGATCTGTCAGGTGTTATTAACCTCCTCTTTAAAAGAAAAGGTGCTGACCAAGGTATACCAGAGCCATGACCATAAGGGAGTAGAGAGGACTCTGGAGTTCCTGCGTCAACGGTGCTACTGGCCTGAGATGGCTGCTGAGGTGGCTGAATGATGCCAACGCTGTGAGCGGTGCCAGGTAGACAAAGCAACCCGTCCACCCACTCGCAGCCTCATGGGGCATTTGTTAGCTTTGCAACCAAATGACATTTTGTCCATACATTTCACGACGTTGGAGCCTACCCACAATGGGATTGAAGACGTCATGGTTATGACTGACGTTTTCAGTAAATGCACACTGGCTGTGGCCACTCTTGATCAAGGGCCTCCACTGTGGCCCAGGTCCTGCACAGTTGTTTGTTTTAAAAAACTGCATGGCATATGCTTTCACAGTCTTGTGTAAATAAACACACTCTAAACACACACAATATGAACACACACTCCTCCCTCCTCTCTCACACCCCTCTCTCTGTCGCTGCGCGCGCTCCTCTCCTCTCCATCTCTCCACATTCTTGGTGTCTAGTGTTGCGGAGTGGGTGTGTGCGTGTGTGTTGGGGACCGCACGTGCGTGTGAGAGGAGGAAGCGGAAGAAAGGAGAGGAGAGGAGCGCGCGTGTGTGCAGCGCAAGGAAAGAGAACCTAATAAAGAGAAAGTTTCTGGCAACACTGCTGCTAGCTTCTCTTGTAGCAATAACATGCTCTCTCCACAGCTCACTGTGACGTTACTTTCTGTTAGGTAGTTAGCCGCTCAGCCCAGTACAAATTTCAGAATAAAAGCACTTCAATTGCTGCTTTACTTCCGTTGTGAGTTAATGTGTTGTGTTGTGAGTTAATGTGTTGTGAGTTAATGTGTTGTGTTGTGAGTTATTGTGTTGTGAGTTAATGTGTTGTGTTGTGAGTTATTGTGTTGTGAGTTAATGTGTTGTGTTGTGAGTTAATGTGTTGTGAGTTAATGTGTTGTGAGTTAATTTGTTGTGTGTAAAGTTAATGTGTTGTGTTGTGAGTTAATGTGTTGTGTTGTGAGTTATTGTGTTGTGTTGTGAGTTAATGTGTTGTGTTGTGAGTTAATGTGTTGTGAGTTATTGTGTTGTGTTGTGAGTTAATGTGTTGTGTTGTGAGTTAATTTGTTGTGTGTAAAGTTAATGTGTTGTGTTGTGAGTTAATGTGTTGTGTTGTGAGTTATTGTGTTGTGTTGTGAGTTAATGTGTTGTGTTGTGAGTTAATGTGTTGTGAGTTATTGTGTTGTGTTGTGAGTTAATGTGTTGTGTTGTGAGTTAATTTGTTGTGTGTAAAGTTAATGTGTTGTGTTGTGAGTTAATGTGTTGTGTTGTGTGTAAAGTTAATGTGTTGTGTGTAAAGTTAATGTGTTGTGTTGTGAGTTAATGTGTTGTGTGTAAAGTTAATGTGTTGTGTGTAACGTTAATGTGTTGTGTGTAACGTTAATGTGTTGTGTGTAAAGTTAATGTGTTGTGTTGTGAGTTAATGTGTTGTGTTGTGTGTAAAATTAATGTGTTGTGTGTAAAGTTAATGTGTTGTGTTGTGAGTTAATGTGTTGTGTGTAAAGTTAATGTGTTGTTTCGTGACCCTTCTGAGCCACCGTATTTTTCCAGAAGCTTTGTGGCTTGTTAACTTGCATTTATGCAAATTCCAGTCTGGCTTTTTTATGCTTTCCTTTCAACAGTGGTGTCCTCCTTGGTCGTCTCCCATGAAGTCCACTCTGGCTCAAACAACGACGAACGTTGCGATCTAAAACTGATGTATATTGACCTGAGAGTTCACTATTAATGTCTTTGGAGGTTGTTCTGGGCTCTTTGGATACTGTTCGAACTATCCGTCTCCTCAATTTGTCAGAAATTGGCTACCATCCCGTGGGTCTTCTGTTGTCACAGGAACTTCAAACTGCTTAGAGATGGTTTTATAGCCTTTACCTTCACAATGTTTGTGTATAATTTTGTTTCTAATGTCCTGGGACAATTCTCTCCTTTGCTTTCTGTTGTCCATGTTCAGTGTGGTACACACCTTTTCACCAAACAGCAACGTGACTATTTGTCTCCCTTTAAATAGTCAGACTGACTGTTCATGGGTTTGAAAACAGCTGTGATGTCAATTAAAGGACATACCTGAGTTCATCATGACGCCCTGGGCAATTAGTTCTCAGTCTTTTATGGAGGTACCATTATTTCTGTCCAGCCCTATTTCATTAGTTTTTTTTTTTTTAAATAATTATGTTACCAAAAGTTGTTAAAACATCTTATTAAGCTTATTAACACTGACAAATTTGTTTTGATAGGCATCTATAATGCCAATAAATGTATCATGAGCGTCTTGAAAACATCCTAATAATAATGCTTGTAAATGTGTTGACTAAGTCATTTAATTAACCTTATTAGACTTATTGTACTAATAAATGTCTTACTAACACCCTAAAAATTCTATTATAATGCTTGTTAATGCATTAATAAAGCTTGTTACTGAATCTTAATATATAGTGTTACCATTGTTTTTGTTTGTGTTGTAGTTTTGTTTGGACGCTGGCATGATTGTTGTCACTACTCACCAAAAACGTTCTTTTTCGTTTTGACGCTACGGATGTATGGACTTATGTATGAACTTTGACAATCCAGGAGAAGATCTGCAAGATATACAAATACCTATGTCTGGTTTATTTGGACAACTTCAAGTTCAACAAGGTTTTGCTGAGGCGTTCCAGGGCGGCATTCGTCGTGCCCTATGATGCCACCTATGCGTTACACATATTGTGCTGCCTACTTACTATATTCAAGGGGAAGCTTTGAGCTTTTAATTTGAAAATGCTTCAGCTGCCGACACAAAACACTTTTACTTTCACACATCAGACCGTTAAGAATGTCTTCATCCTATTTACTCTTCACGCTTACGGTGCAAAAAAAAAAAAAAAAAAAAAAAAAAAAAGATGAAATGACTCAGAGTGAAACAACGTAAAACAGGTACATGAAAAGGAATTAGGCAGAACAAACACCCGTGCTCAACCCAATTTCGACAAGAGCAGGCAATGGGGATTATTTCCCAGAATGCCTTGCTCCAACACAGCAGACCCGACGCGCACGTGATCACCGCCCTCTGCTGCAAGACGCTTGCGGCCACACCTCTTTGAGGTAGTCTTTGGAACATAAGTCAAAAAACTCGAGAGGGGAGCGCACCTCACACTATCAGGTAATTGGGAGTCTTTTTCTATCTGATAATCAACTCTGAGCCGCAGCTGCGCGCTGTCGTCATAGAAACGGAGCCGCGTGTGTGAGAGGGAAGGGGAGGGGGGGAGGGGGGATGAGCGCTGACCAGTTTTTATGGATTAAGGTTTTTTTGGAGGATTTCTACTGTTGGTGTTGCACAAATTTAGGGAAATGCCAAATATTTTTGGAGTAATCCCACTGATGAGTTCTATGATTTAGTCTTTAATGTTTTATAAGACCTAAACATATTAATCACAATAAGTTTTATTTTTTTAGATCTAATCCCTCTGATATGTTTCACAAAGACACATACAGGACGTCACACATTAAGAAATTATTGCTAAAAATGAAGCAGGAGTCCAGCTCTAAAAAAATGATAAAAGAGCAAAAAAAAAAAAAACATAATTATTTGATTTGTCATTTCCTATTAATATTTCCAGGCTTTCTTTGTTTTGTCCTGCAGCATGTTCATATTTGTATAATTTTGACAGAATATATTTCTATGGAGAGAAAAATATTACAAGTTATTTAGGGTTTAACTTGTGTTCCTGTTTCTATTCATATTTATGTTCAAAAAGTTCAGTTTAAAAGGTTTAAAAATTTAGCTTTAGTGTGTTCAGTAAATGTTTATCCTCTTTGGCCCAAAACCTAAAGCGTGTTTTTAACTTAGGCCCCCTGTGTGCCTGATATTGACCCCCCTGTAATACGAGTCTAGATAATTCATGCATTTTTTGTGTAAAATGGCTAAATAGAAGATAGGGAACACAACAGGATGTTGTCAAATTTTGTATGTGTGCGGGGGGGGGGGGGGGGGGCGCTGGTGGGGTTACTCGCCCAGGGAGTAAGTTAGTGTAGAACCGCCACTGCGTTCAGTTACCTCTGACGTGGTCTAACCCGCTTGGAGCTACGTGTCACGATCTCCAGTCTGTGGCTTCTATCAACCCTCAGCGATGATCCCGTGTAAGGTATATGTCTGGTTGGCCTTTACCTGGACACTCCTAGGGCTTATCCACCGGCCCACGGCAGGGCTAATCCAGTACACAGCATCAGAGCCTCTCCGACTTCGCTGCCAGCCCGAGGCTCCACCGCTTCTGCTCTACTCCCGCACACACTCTCCACTCCAATGCCGGAGGTACGTTATCCGCGGCACTTCCAGGACGACTCAACCAACTCAGTCCGAGACGCAGTCTCGAGAGCGAAGGCAGCTCTCGCCACCAGGCACAGCCCTTCTTCGCCAATGGGATCAGCTGGTGCAAGACGACAGAGTTCTGTAAGTTCACTGTTCAGATGGTACAGAACTGATCTGTCAGGTGTTATTAACCTCCTCTTTAAAAGAAAAGGTGCTGACCAAGGTATACCAGAGCCATGACCATAAGGGAGTAGAGAGGACTCTGGAGTTCCTGCGTCAACGGTGCTACTGGCCTGAGATGGCTGCTGAGGTGGCTGAATGATGCCAACGCTGTGAGCGGTGCCAGGTAGACAAAGCAACCCGTCCACCCACTCGCAGCCTCATGGGGCATTTGTTAGCTTTGCAACCAAATGACATTTTGTCCATACATTTCACGACGTTGGAGCCTACCCACAATGGGATTGAAGACGTCATGGTTATGACTGACGTTTTCAGTAAATGCACACTGGCTGTGGCCACTCTTGATCAAGGGCCTCCACTGTGGCCCAGGTCCTGCACAGAGTGGTTCTCGAAGTTTGGGGTCCCAGCATGGATCCACTCCGACCAGGGCAGAAAGTTTGATTTGACTTGTTCAAACTTTGCTTTTGTTTTAGTCCATAAGTAATGAAATGTATGAAACGCATATGCAAGTGGATAAGTAACTTTCTCTCAAACTGATTGCAGACGGTGAGACTTGGCCCCCACCTCTGCTCTGCCCACACACAGCATCAGCTCCCCAAATGGCTGTGTGCTAAGCTCCCTGCTGTACAACCTCTACATTCACAACTGTGGTCCAGGCCACAACAATAACCGCATCCTCAAGTTGGACAATGACAATGATCATTAGGAGGAGGTCCTAAAGCTGGCAATCTGGTCTTCAGAGAACAATCTCATACTAAACACCAAAAAGACCAGGGAGATCATCAACGACTTCAGGAAGCATTGCAATGACACAGCCTCCCTCCATATCAATAACAAGCGTGTGGAGAGGGTCAACACCATCAGGTTTTTCGACGTCCTCATCTCTGCCCACATCTCTTGGACAACAAACACCATAGCAATACCCAAGAACACTCAGCAGCATCCACACTTCCTGAAGGTCTTCAGGAAGAACAATCTTAACACCACTCGGCTGCTGACCTTCTACTGTTCATCCATCGAGAGCCAGCAGACAAAATGCACAACAGTTTGGTTTGGCAGCTGCACAACCACAGACGGGGAGAGGCTGCAGAGAGTTGTCGAGACAGCTCAGGAGATCATTGAACACCCCTCGACTGACATATTCTCTTCATGCTGCCTCAGCAGAGCCAAAAATATCTTATGTCAAAACTTCCTACCTCCCTGCTGTCAAATGGTACATGCCTATATCAAACATGCCTTTATTTGTACATACATTTTTGGACACAGACATGTTTATGTATTGCATATATCGCTTCACACATTTCTACAGACAGGTATATATTTGCACATCTTATTTTATATTACATACATGCCTATATTGTATTTTTTTAGCTTGTTATATTTTCTTTTTTTTGCACTGAGGTAGTGACAGCTCCAAGTTGATTGTTCATGTAGACAACAATAAAGGCATATCCATCCATCCATCCATCCATCCACTCAGCAAGCTAGATTTATTAATTGATTGTAATAAAAAAACAGCACTGCCAACCAGACTTAAGTCTTTGATATATTTTATGCACCTTTAACACTGCAGGACAATTGAAGCTACGAGTGGCAAACTGTATTGTTGAACTCAATCTTTCGCAGTGATTTGTTAGGCAAAATAACCACAGGTTTTTAAGCATGTTTGATTGGTTTACTGATTAACTGTAAGCTTGAGCATCTAAACTGTAATGGAAGAAACCGTTTGATGGTGGAGTTTGTTAAATCCAGAGAGGAATTAACCAAAGTTGCGGCAAAGTTGTGGTGATGGGATAGAGTTGCAGTGTCAAGAAAAAGGTACAGGATTTGTTTCGGTCGCATCTTTGCAAAATCTTGAAGGTGCCATCTATACTTAGAAGTGACTTTCCAGGGTTATTACAACCCTTACCTTTTGGTGTTGTAATATTGTTTTACTTTAAACGTTTGTCAGAAACTCAACTTAGCAAATGTTTTCATCCTTTTTAAGTTGTCTATCCAAAGATCGTGATATTCTGTTACTGGTCTGTGCCGCAAGGTCAATCGCAGAGTGATTACTTCTGAGAACACATTGTGCATGTGTGTTCAACATGTGAAAAGTTTGCTTCTTCAACTTCAGTCATATGGTTCCTGTTACGGCCCATTTGATGTCTACGTGATATCTAGCATAACATAAAAGTAAAGATTTGCCCTGACTGTAACAAAAACACTTATGGTTGTCTCCATCCAAAATATAACAAATGTTTTTACAATTAAGAAATAACAAACAACAATAACTTAAAAGTGAAGCAAAAAGGCTTCAGGGTGAACCAAGGCCAAAATAACAAACAAAACCCCACCTAACTGGAATATGTAATCTTACCCGTCAATGAAAGAAAAGGGAAATCAATGACAAAATACTAACTACCATAGACTAACAAAAACAGGAGAAAACAAGTACTAAATAAAATGGCAGTTAATAATAATAATAATAATAATAAGTTTTATTTAGAAATGCGCTTTATATTTTAGATAAAATCTCAAAGCACTTGGATGGAGGCAGGAATAAAATGGTTTACAATAAGAACAAAGTAAGACAAAAAAAAAACAGCAATGATAAAAGTACTAAAAAGCATTAAGGAAAGATTTTAAGCCTTTTTTAAATGTGCCAAGACATTGTGGCACTCTGAGGGATTGTGGAAGATTGTTCCAGAGTCGAGGGGCAGCAGCCTGAAAGGCTCTGTCTCCCATAGTGGTTAGCCTGGTCCTTGGCTGATGAAGGCAATAGCCGCGTTTACATGGTCAAAAGTAATCGGAAAGAACGCCTGATCGGAAAGAAAATGTGTCATGTAAATGCGCCGTTCGGAATACTCTGCCCCGATCAGACTCTTTCGGATAAAACTTTCTTTCCAATCGAGATAGGTGGGCTATGCCGATTGTTTATCCGATCGTTGGTCATGTAAACGGCTCATTCCCATTGTGTGTTACGTCTGCTCTGGTTTGCGTCACGCATAGATGGTGTTTCGCTGAGAGAAAGCTTTGGAGCTCATACGGGACCGATCAGCTGCTCTGCGGAGGCCCCGTGAAAAGCGCCACTCCGCTCTCGCCCCGCTTGCTCTCTGCCTCTCCCCCCTTTATGAGAGGTATGCGGGGCAGGAGCGCTTCAGTCCACTGGCACCCGAGCCCCGGTGCCAGTGGACCAAGTGAGCAGAGGAGCCGGATAACTCTGTGTGTGAAGGGAGGGAGGGATGCTCAGTTACGTGTGCGTTTTGTTATGTGTGGGAGAATTGAGACTGTGAGCCGTCCCGCTGCTTTGGGTTAGCGGCTGCAGGACTCAGGAGGAACCGTGTTTGAGCAGAGCTCGGGCCGCTAGCTCACAGCTTTGGGGCGGTGTGTGAACTTTTCAGAGCAGAAATAAATGTCGCTCAGCCCTTAGAAACAGTTCAAACAATAACATGGATTTGTCTCCCGACAAAATAAAGGCTGATGTTACTCCCACACATTTAGGTGCAGCCAAGATGCCGATTGCAGCGTTTCCCCGCACGGTCCTGGATTTTGTGTCCATCAAGGCTAGCCTAATGTTGTTAGCCCGTGTTTATAGCCTGTCCTAACCCTTCCAGCTCCGTTCTTCAACATAAAAAGCACTGTCCACACGGATTAAATAAAACGATGAGCGAACAGGCGCTTCATAATATTCATTACATTAATAAAAAGCACGTTTGGAAGATCGCCTCGTATTACGGAGCTGCTGCATTAAAGTCTGTGGCAGCGGTCTGTTTACAACGGGACGCGTCTCTTCTTCCGGGTATTTTTTTTTTTTACCACTACTGCACATGCCCAAATGATTTATTCCGACCAAAGGTGTGAGCCATGGGAATGCTTGTTCTAATCGGAAAAAGTTTTTCTGGGCCCATGTGCACGAGTGAATTTTAACCCGACCATTGATCCGATCAAGATATTTTGCCCATGTAAACGCGGCTAATAATGTGTGAAATTGGAACGGAGGAGTCGTGAAGTGGCTTGCGGGAGAAGGAGCTCAATGAGGTAGGCAGGGGCAGTTCCATGGACACATTGGTAGGTGAGAAGACAGTGTTTGTATTGAATTCTGGAACGAATGGGTAACCAGTGAAGTGACTGAAGGACAGGAGTGATGTGGTCAAATTTGCGTCTCCTTGTCAGGACCCTAGCAGCGCAGTTTTGGATGTGCTGGAGCTTTTCCAGGCTCCTGCCAGGAATCCCAACAAGGAGAGCATTGCAATAATCTAGTCTGTTCACCCCTGCAACTTCACTTAAACAAAACTACACTAAACAAAAGACAACACAGAGTGGGTCTGGTTACAAAACCACAAAATTACAAAGTGCAACACAAACTAAAACAGGTGGAGAACTACAAAACAAATGGAGAAGAGTGCCAAGCTGCAGTGGAGACAGGTTACAGCAAATCTCCCTTCTCGCAGGTTGGAGGTCCACATGGTGCTTTTAAAGGCTGGCTCCATCAGCTTGGGTCCAAATGGAAGCCAAACTCTTTCCAGCACAACACCTGAAAATAATCAGACAAACATACAAAGATGCACAAAAACAACAAAGTCCCACTCTGATAGAAATAAAATGTACAAAACAGAACAAAAAGAAACAAACAAAACCGAATACGGCCACAAAATAAGTGTGGTATGTTGACTTACATAATGGCTGAATAGATCATACCTTTGTCATCTTACATTTCTGTACAGCATTAAGCCTTAAAAGACTGCAAAACTACAAAGCATCAAGCAAAAGAAAAACTTGACAAAAGCTTAGGTAGTCATTGGTGACCTGTATCTCACCTGATCCTGATAATCTGCCAGATCGCATTTGGAATTTCGAAACATTTATGGAATCATTATCCTCATCACTGGTATCTTCATCCATTTCCTCATCTTGGAATTGTAAATCAAGTTCTGAAAAAGCAATACTCTTATCTAAGATTGAATCTACAGAAGTATCTTCAACAGGTTAATGGACGTGTGCAGTTACATTCTCATAGTCATTATCATCATCATTGGTGTCTTCATCCATTTCCTCCTCTAGACCTTTACTCTTAGCACTCACACACTTTCTTTGGGATTGTAAACCAAGTTCTGGATAATCAACATTCTTATCTAAGACTGGATCTACATAAGTATCATCAACTGGCTGATGGAAATGTTCAGTTACATTCTCATAGTCATTATCATCATCACTGGTTTCTTCATCCTCTTCATCCATTTCCTCCTCCTGACTGTTACTCTCCGTTTTCAAACACTTTCTTCTGGATCGTGAATCAGCTTCTGGATAGTCAATCTTCTCATCATATATTGCATTCACATAATCATTTCTGTCTTCGTCTTCTGATTCATTTGTGAGTCTTGATGGAATGTGTTCTCCATCAGGATTTTCATAATCTTCCTCACTGTCTCCAGTGCACTCTTGAGGAGCCCCTGAAAAACATTAAAACCAGAGTTAAGGGACTCTTTGAACAAACTGCTTTACTTTAAATATAGTGTATCTTGAAGAAGACAGACTTTTAGTCTGGTAAAAAACAGCTGAATTCCTGAGTTTTCTTCTCCTTTGAACCAGACAGACCAGGAACAATATGAACAGCAGCAGAAGAAAGATTCCACCTGAGATCGACAAGATCAACAACAGGGACTCTGGAAGACACAATTGATGCAAAAAATCAAGTCTAGTTTATTTGCAGCACAGGTTCTTTTGACCATTTTACAAAAATATTTTATTTATACCTAAAAATTGTTGCCTGAGCATAACACACACATTCACAAACAGCATAGCACATGATTTCATACATTTTTTGTGTAAATACTAAAGTACAGAAATCACATGCTTAGTACACGTGTGTTGTTCTCCTTCCATTGTTCATCCACAAATGACCATAGAACAGGGGTGTCAAACTCATTTTCACCGAGGGCCACATCAGTGCAGTGGTTGTCTTCAAAGGGCCAGATGTAACTTATAAATGTAACTAAATGTAATGAAAAATAAATGCAACTACTCCCTAATGTTAAATAACTCATTTATTTATTATAACTCTTTAAAGTGACAATTCCAGTTGCAGAGAAACATATGTTTGCTTGTTACTCTAGCATAAATCCTTTTAAATTTAAATCTATCAGGTTAGATTATATGGTCAGTGTTTGAGTCCTAATGTTTAGTTGCCCAATCCGATATTTCAATTCCAATTCTCCCTAGATATGAATAAAAACCCACCAATTTTGATTTTAAGAAATTAAAAACTTTTATGCTCTTGCAGGTAGAGCTGTGATGTGTCGGATTTTTGATCACCACAGTGATGAACCACCAGGGGGCGCAGTGTTGCGGATAACCAGCCACCCCCCACCCCCCCAACCCGGAAAAAACCCCCACAAATTCCCCACGGCTGCCGCATCAGAAATAAATACAATTACAACGTAG